>CM037859.1:3577849-3909098 GCA_021292105.1 Anadara kagoshimensis | reverse complement strand
GCGGAGCTGAAGGATTTTATTAGCGGAGATGAAGTGCACCGAAAACATTGTATATTTTATATTTTTGTGTTATTTGTTTATAATGTGAAATAAAATAAATAATTGTAAATCACTGATAAAACTAGAATTTAAAAAAAATAAAATAATATAATATAAAAATAAAATAAATAATAATAATAAAAAAATAAAACCTCAAATTTTCACATTTTGTAATGAGAAGAAATTCTCCAAGCTAGAAGCCAGACCGATGGACCAGAATTTTGTTTACATTGTATCTTTTTTTTCATTAATATTAAACATACTCCATGCACTAGAATGGCTGTAATAATTCTGTCCATTCAAACCTCATAAATACCCGATTTATCGGTCCAGATTTAACGGGGATAATTATAATCTACACAACACGTACTCAGTCCGGATCAAGGGAGGTAATTAAATCTCGACCCAAAGTCAAGTGTTCTCTCGGCTTCCTCCGGCAGATGGGGCGGAATGATATTAAACAAGTAATACGGCTTCAAAACAATGACTTGGTTATTAAAAGGCTTCAGTGTAAAGCTTGTTTTCTTTTGTAAATTGAAATATTAGACGTTAATAACCGAGATATTATAAAGATCGAACCGGACGGTGACGAGATGAAATACACACTATGAATAATTTTTTCTTTTGTTATTAACCTTTGTTTAAGTTGAGGGCCCTTAAAATCTCTCGTCAAGTTAACGGTATTCTGATGAAAAGTTAAAAATACCAGACCATTTGGTAGTTCTGATGGAACATGAGAAAAACAATAGAATGTCATCTTTAACTTCTCTGTAAGAAAATAGACGATGAATAATCCCGAATATTGAAATTTTCTGACGCGGAACTATCTGTATGAAGTGATATACAGGGACAGGTGGAATAACATATTTACTCCATATTTATCAATCCGAGAGACAATGTAGTGCAGTTAAAAGACGAGCTGATCAAAGAAACAATGTATCATTGTGCAAAAGATTGATGTGCATTTTGTTTGTTGAAATGTTTGCCGGACGTGAATGCGCGTGCGAATTACTGATTTCACATGCATGATTAATGCGCGAAAAACCAATAAAACATGATGGAATGAATTAAAATTCTTTTTGTCTGTTTAAGTACATCTGGTGTTTATTCTTTGACAAGAAAAAAATCGATGTTAAAATTATAATGTATTTTTTGTAATTCTGCTAAAGTTAAGTCATTTAATTCACAATAGATACTGCTACTCTACTTTTCGTTTTATTTTTTTCAATTTTGCTAAAGTTAATTTCTTCAATCCACAAAAGGTACTTCTACTGTGTATTTTTTATTTTTATTGTTGCACAAATTTTTTAATTTTGTAATTCTGGTAAAGTTAACTGATTCAATCCACAACAGACATTACAACTCTGTTTTTTGTTGTGTATCTTTTTGTTCAGAGCACAGTTAGCTTGTGAAAGCATTGTAGGGAATTTCAGGAAGGGAAGGACTTAATCACTTGCTTATCTGTGCTGGCTTATGATTCAATGGAACATGGTTTGTGCGTTTTATAAGCAATAATATGACAAACGTCTTTCTTAATATTTTAACATATTTGTATAAACATTTTAACAAATTTTAACATATTTTTATAAACGATATATGTCATGTTGTATTACTATGTAGATGTCATATACCATTTTTTAATGTATTTTATGATAAAATTAAAAAATGGTATATGACATAGATATACAGTCCGACATGTTAAAACCTGCACTCTACTCTTATTGCATATAGTCTCCTCTGTCACGTGACACGCACTTAAGTTCCAATTTCTTAATTTTGATTAGACAGGTGGCGTGTGTCGCTAGCTTGACCACTTACCCTTCCAAAACATCCGGCCTCATTTCCATGGTGGAAGTTAACACGTTAAGCTTAGTTTGCCAGTGTTCAAGCTTTTACTTTGGTTTTGGGATTGTGATTTGGACAAGGACTAATTTTGACTTACAGTAATAAATATATAAATAATAATAATAATAATAATAATAATAATAATAATAATAATAAAACAGACAAATCTGTCTATAAAGGCCACCCAAGGGAACTAGTAAAAGTGGCCTTTATATACAGGTTCAAATAATATAAAAAGAACAATCGGGATACAATTTTACTGGCCATCATAAGCAGGTGGTCCTCAAATAGAGGTGGTCTTTAAGACAGGTTGGACTGTAATAATAATTTTATTGTCTTCTTGACTTGGGTCTTTTCTAAAAAAATTATTCATTGTATTTATAGAATACTAATCAGATTAGCTGTTACCTGCTGTAAAGACAGTTAGAGCAATCAATAAGCCTGTACTTTACAACAAACTAGATCTGTTTGGGAAAAAGGTATAAATGTTTAGCTTGCGTGATCTAATTAACTTCAGATCACATATTGCATGTTGTTGTGTTCTGGTGAATAAGAACATTCCTAAAAATTGTTGTGTGTTTCGCCATCCAAAAGCTTAACAAACTTATACTATTTTGTCATCCGGGTTTCTTTGATAATATGTTTTTTTTATAATTTGAACGACTTGTCAAATATTGTGTTTACCAAAATTTAAGAAACGGATTAAAAATGAGGTTGTCAGAAAGTGCATGTATATGTGAAATTTATTAGCGTATTGTACCTTTAGATTTCAGTAATGCGACTGGGGAGTGGTACGCTTGCATTTGGCACACTGAGCTAGCACCTTAAAGTCGCCCTGGGTGAGCGCTTGACCATAAACACGCTCTCACAACTCATACATACACGAACTTGTTTATAGATCAATCAACAGAGATTAATAAAGAGTTCTCGTCGCGAATTTTAAAAAAAAACTGCTGATGCGACGTTAAGCAACATTCAACAACAACAACGACGACGACGACGACGATGACGACTTCAGTTTTGCTAGATTTCTCTTAACTTTATGCAATAAAGGATAAAGAAAGTGATATAAAAAATAAGCTTAGCACTATACGAATCACATACAAATATTGACCAATGCCTTTATGTTTGTGGTTTGATTGGAGATGTTCATCTAGTAAGTCATGATGAAAATATGACACAAAATGCCTTTTTGCAGAGACGCCCACTAGCTTTACACATAACATGTCTTTTCACAAATGAAAAATAAAGTTTCCGTTTCGTTTCCTTTTTAACGTTTAGTCAATCACTAAGGGACCGGATGATGTACTTTACAAATTGAATATTTTCTGTTTTATAGATAGATTACACACACAATATATATTGTAGAAGCCATTATAATCCCAATCCTAACTCGGTCGACCTTAAGTGAAAAAGTCAGTTTCCTAGCCGTAGGTCTCTACTGATTGACTCAGTAACAATACAACGGCTGGGCTGCGTGGTTCGCGATTTTTATCGGCGACATTGTTATGGCGAGTATACTACTCTAAAGGTCGCTAAAAGTGCGTGTTAGTAAAAAGGAGATTCGAAAAACTTGCACATACTCACATACAACATGAACTTCAGTTAGGATAAATCCTCAAAATAAATAAAAATCTGACTCCTCACAAATAGCCGAAAATTGCTGATCTGAAGTGAAACAACAACAAACCTATCTAATTACTCCCTAACCCAAAGAATGTTGGATCGGGTACCTGGAAACAAGAAATTACATAAGTCTGGCCTTATTCTAGTAGACAATTAAAACATGTATATTGATCCTACCTGAAAAAGTCATCTTTACAATATACATTTTCTCCTTTTGAAAAACATTTATCACTAAGTTGTGCCTGACAGTCCGAACATTTCAAACATCTTGAATGCCACGATCTTTCTAAAACTTTTAAAATGAAGCGATCTAGAATAGGTTCTCCACAGCCAGCACATTTCGGGATTGCAGCTGTAAATAAAATAAAATAAAATAAAATAAGTTTATAATAAATTGCTAAGCAACCAAAAACAATAAGAATCAATCGTAGAAACCGACACCCGGTCTAACTTTTTGCGGAAGTTAAGGTACCAGGGTTTAAAGTTCTTGCTTTGTTTTAGGGTTCTGGTTTGAACGCAAATTAGTATGTTTATAGTTAATATCAACTAAGAGGTATATTTAATTAACCATTGAACTGTCTAGAAATGGCGTTTATAGCACTATAAACGCCATTTCTTGACAGTTCAATGGTTATATTTACATTTCGCATTTTTGAAAATCTTATTTCTGTTTTTGGATCCTGATATAAATTTAAAACACTGTCGTGTACGACATGCAATTCCAATTCCTGGAACAGCCTATCAATGACGTCACGAGCATAAGTGTCAGCAAGAAATGAGTGACGTCATATTAGCAAATGTAATTTCATTTGGTCTAAAACAGAGTTTAATACAATCAAACATCATAAATGTAAATATAATACAATACCCATTCCTTTTATCAAAAATAAAATAATATCACAAAAGGGGAATAAAAATTATTCAATTCTAACCGCATTTCCTACGTTTCGGTAGCTAAGCCTTTATCGAAGACTGACATCACATTTAATGTTACGTTTTGAATAGAAACACTATCGCAGTGTGGTTATAAATGTGATGTCAGCCCTTGATAAAGGCTTAGATACCAAAATCTAGGAAATGAGCTGGAATTTAATATTTATTTAATTTTTGCGAAATTATTTGGGACTTAATCAATATTATGTCTTGTAATGGGAATTGTATTTGAAATACATTATCAGTATAGCCCTTAGTTGAAATTAATCTGACAAATATAACGGTCCATCTCCAAATCAGAATTCTAAAAGCAAAGCAAAAAACTGTGAAAACTTGCAAATTAATTAACTTCCATCGTGGAAGTGAGGTCGGGTGCTCCGGAAATGTAAACACCTGCTGTCTAGGTAGCTATACCCACCTAGTATGTAATCAAATTTGTTAACGAGAGGGATATAAAACTAATGAGATGGCAAATATATCCAGGATAATTTTGGATGCAGAGACATCATACTTAAACTTGAAATATGAAACAATATTGTGATGATGGCCGACTTTTTTAGGGTCTTAATAAGCCGAAGCTTGCAATACCCCCGAATTTACAATTTATTTGTAAGCAGCTTGCTTCGTTGGATAAAAATTTTGTTGAAAGGACCAGACTCTACCATAGCAATGTATCTTTCGATTGAAAGGAAACTATTATTGATAAAAACCCAAAACTAGGCAAGAAAATTCACAGTGCAAATGCTTTCCAAATTTATATTCCTTAAACGTGACTCAACTGTTCCTTATTTCTAAAATCTCTACCATCAAACCGAATTGGGATTGTGTAATTCATTTTTACAATCACGGCGAGACAAAGATTTACTAACAAAATTGTTCTAAAAAGCACTCGAAAATCGTAAATACAAAATTAAAAACTGTACTACGGGCACTGTTAAAGTTGTGTCTTAGAAACTCCAGCCAGTCACCCAGTGCTTAAAGATGATTATATAGGGAAATTCATATACTTAAATAAAAACAGGAATTGCTATCCCAATTGAATTAGTAAACCTTTAAAGAAACACTTGGTATTGCTGAAGCATCTCTGTCCGTGGTGATAATTCGATTACGACTCTCGAGTTTCACACCAATCAAGTTATACGGATCAACCCGTCAAATCCGACACATTTAATTCCTCGGCCCTTCCACGCCTGTCATTCGTTATCTCCCTTTATTCAATTAGGAATTTCTTTGAAGTTTCACCAAATAAAATTGTTTGGCATAAAAATGCAGAGTCATGTTAAATGCTGAATGAAAGCCATTCGTAATGGAAAAATATCATGGACCTTAAAAGAATGATAATAATAAAAGATGACATAATGCTGATGTTCCAGTGTTATAACAATACACTTGTATTGAACATAGGTGGATTTTTTAAATCTCCATATACATGCGTTTTTGACAGAGTAATTTCAAATTATATTAAACGCTCGCTATATTTAAAAAAATGTTTATGTTTTCATTAAATAAGTTAAAATCTTGAATTTTTATGTATTAATGGTCGTTCAAGAATTTAATACCTTACGGATTAAATGTCGCTGTTAATATTAATTTTAGTGTTCTGTATTTACGTGTTTTCCCCCTAAAATAGCAATATGTCAGAAGATTTCGAAATGAAATATTTATTTTATCTTGTTTTAATCTTTTAGTTCATTTTAGTCAATTGTCTATCAGCGTAGATTCACATTTTTTTATCATTTGTCGATTGTCGCTCTTCCTAATCAATTGGAGCGACATTTCACCGATATTTTTTGTTTTTCATATGTTAGAAAATTTTTAACTTTTAAAACATAATTTTAAAGAAATTACATACATCATTCAATAGTGACATTTTCTTTTTATTAATCAATAAATTATATTTTAAGTCATTTGGGTTTTTCTGTAAAACAGAGAGAGAGAGAGAGAGAGAGAGAGAGAGAGAGAGAGAGAGAGAGTTTTCAATTTCAAACCAACTACCCTTCTTTCCGATGCAATAACTGATCATTTAGAATATAAAAAAACAAAGAGAACGGGAGAAATTAAAAAATGACAGTAACGATTTATTTCATTAAAGAAATTTTGGACATATGTTTAACGGGATATGCATCAATGATTTCACACAGGGATTGCTCCCATAACTAGCGAAGACAAAAAACGTTTCATGTGACATATTTAGCATTTACGGCGATTTAATGTTGGAATTTGATATTTATGAATAATTCTAGGTTTAAAAATTTGTCACATAAGGTCGTTACATTTAGAATATTCATAATATATATTACTTGTCTAGCACTGTTGTCAGACATGGAGTCAAATTAACTCATCATCTGTTCAAAGAAATTAGTGGAAATGTTCATGATGATATTGTTACTGTAACAAGTACTGCACAGTACAGACTTGTCAAAAATTGAAAAATAAACTAAGCTGATGAAATAGTGCCGAATCTGCAATTCATGACCATTTCGACTATTCGTTATTGAACGAGTAATTTGTATGAATATCAATGTTTACAAGATTCTGTAATCGCAGAAAATTGCATTGTTATGCTATTGTAATTTACAGATATTTTACTAAACTTGACGGTTATTGCGCAATGCAATAATGACGTTTCTCAGAGAGAGAGAGAGAGAGAGAGAGAGAGAGAGAGAGATGTTAATGTCTTTTGGTGGGTATTTAAAAACGATTTGGTATTTTAAACGAATTTGGTTTTCTACCAATTTTATTTTGATCACAAATATGGTGATGAGGAATTCTATTCCAAAACATCCGTCTATTGCCTACAAAATTAAATCAAGTTCAGCAATAATTATATACTACACACTTGTGGCGGGTGTAGCTAGCTAAAAAGAAGGTGCTTACCCATCCGGAGCACCCGGCCTCACTTCCTTGGTGGAAGTTCACGTGTCTTGCCAAACTTGTCAGTTCCAAAGTTTTTACTTTGCTTCTGAATTGTGATTCGGACATGGATTAGTATGTTTGTTTTTGATTGATACTATAAATGAAATTCAATAGATGTATGTTATAAAACCCCAAATATCATTTATGGCACTTCAAGTAATTTACATAATTTTATCATTTTTCTTCACTGATATCTCAATCATTTTTATTCCTTTTATTTTCACGGATGTTCAGGAAATCATAAGATTCAAAGTTAATATCAGCGTTGAAGCCAATAAAAGAAAGTAAGATTACCACTTTAGCGCAAAAATTAAAATATTCTTCCCTAATAACTATCTTGGATATCTTTATAAAAATAGTGGGAAACAAAATTGTATCAATACTTCACATGCAATTATAATAATAATAAATCGTGGTTTTAATGGATGGAGTCTTCTCAAAATCTCGATCGATTTCTTTTGTTAGTCGGAGGGATTGCCGAAATATACCTGTCAGCAGTCCTCGGTGTATGAATACATAATTCGGATATCAATATCATGCTTTGTATCAAGCTCGGATTTTTAAAGTAGTTAGGACCACCAATGTTTGTCGATATTTGACGATGATTGAAGGTTTGTTCTCATAAGGTTCCCAAATCCCTGTCATTTATGATAGGTCTGAAGGGTGATGATGTGAAATGTACACCGCGTGCGATGCGCGCGAGACTTTGCCATAGTTACGCGCCATCTGTTGATTTCTGTGTTTGATGAGAGCTATCATTTACTGATGGGCGTGACTGTTTGTGTTTATGATAGCGCATATGCAGTTAACTCAAGGGCTAAATGCATGTTACAAGATCGTATGAATAAAGCATACACATTCATACTACATTTATTGTGGCAATTTAATGAACACATCCGAGACAAAAATTAATACTTTTATTATAAAATAAATTTCTGCTGCAGTTTTGCTATCGTTCTAAGATTTTTATCTCAAAAATAAACCTGAAGAACACGATAATAATCTGATAAATCAATAATTATGCAAATAACCAATAATTTGCAGTTTAAAGTCATCAAAGTAAATGAATGGATTTTTATATAAAAGCAACAAACATAAAACAAAATATAACAAAATGAATAAATTTCTCGTTAGTTTTACTTTCATGAGCAAAAATTTAATTTAACTAAATATAGCCAGCTTTTATAAACAAAACACAATCATACAAGCCAATACCCGTATGAGCCGATCCGTATCACAATTCCAAAAGGAAAGTAAAACATGTACAGAAATCGAGGTCCGACCGTATACCATTGATGCGTTTAAGACGATAGTCTCATCACCTGTATTAAGTCACCTGTGACTTTGGAACCGATGACAAAGTAAACATGTGAACTTCTACCAGGGAAGTGAAGCCAGGCGCTCCGGAAAGGTAAGCGCAGTAAGCTTCGACCAGGGAAGGTCTAAATATCTTCATCCGACATGCGTGAAATCAAAATTGAAAATGTAATGAACATGGAAATATGAGAAGTTAAATATATTTCGAATAATTTTGGATACTTGTCAACAATATTGAGATGACGCCCAAAACTTTTCTTTACTGGCTGGGATACAATGAATTTATATTGGATGCATGGCTCTATACGGTACCACCATGGTGTCGTTAGAAAGATGTCACAGACTTAAGCTTTCTAAAGAGCTACATGCCAAAAACTAAGTAAGGTGTTTTGCCTAATCTATCTTAATCATACGTATGCTGTTTCAATAAAAATTAATACAATTTACAGGCGCCAGTTTTCCTTTATTTTTTTTTATTTTTTCAATTTGATTGGACAGACACCTTCTGTTATTTTTCATGAAAGTATTGGCTCTTGCCGCCGATGCCGCTCTTAGACGAAATTGTGTATTACTAGTGCTCCTTTGCGATGCCGACTGTTTTAAAAGTTGTAAAATTATGGAACATGTCGATTATTTTATTTATTAAGTTTATGAATTAAATTATTTGAAAAATGACATTTATATTTTTTCTTTTGTTAAAAAACAAGAACCGGACATTTTGCACACGTTACTAATAAAAATTAGCGTACGCTTGCAAACGTCAAATCCATCCATTTTTCCATAACAAAAAGAAATACGAAATGACGTCATTCTATAATTAAACACACTTCAACAGATATAATATAAACAAAATAAAGTCTAAGTTTTGAACAATCGTAACATAAATGTATAAACGACTGTCGTGTCAATTTTTAAAAAAAAAATGTTTCATTTAAAAATAATACGAAATCATTAAAGATTACAATAATCTACTAAAGTCGAATGTTTTAACTAATTTTAATACATGTGAAATTCAAAGTCACGTCAGCCCTAGCGGCAAGAACAAACATACCTGTATTTATCTCTGACAGGTGCGCGCACAATATTGACTTCAGATGCACATGTTACTGTCAATATCAACATAATTCTATAATAATAACTGTTCAAATATAACTGACAGACAGACCAGGGTCAAGTAAGGATGATCTCTGCCTGGTCACTATTGATCAGAACCCGTCCGATTCTCTGACCTTTTTTATATTACTGTAGCACTATGCAACCGTACGGGAATCAAAGTAATAGGCAGCTTTGACTGAAGAAGATGGTCTCTTGACCGACTCGGGACCTTAGTATCCACTCAGCCTTACTATGTAGGAAGAGTAAATAAAGGAACATGAACGTGAACGTAACCTTAAGGAGAAAAAGGTCGAGCTCAGAACTCGTCCGACCCTAACTTTTACCCTATGTAACCTTAGCAAAAAGAAATCCTATTGACGCACTCCGAACTCATCGTCCGGCCCTAACCGTCACCCTATCTAACCTTAGGAGAAAGAAATCCCATTGTGGCATCGATGATGGAGAATGACAGAGGTCATTTGATCAAACGTGCTCTTCATTCAACCATATGCTCAGTATTAAATATTCAGAAGAGGGTTTAAGCACTTCTGAAGATTGCAAAGAAGATTACGTCTCGTCACCAGTTAAACAAAGAACGCATCCCGTGCTGTAATGCAAGGTCTATATTAGCTTTTAACGATTGGTCCGATGGGCGATATCATGATATTTTCAAGACTTTTTCATCTTTATCGAAAAAAAAAAAAACGAAAAAAAGAAACAAAGAACGAAAAAGGACGAATAAGTAATTTGATTATTGGAGAGATAGCGGTTCAAAAGTTAACCTTCATTTAATATTAAAATAATTTCAATTGGTTTACACTTGGGACATCTCCTACTTTAATCTAATGCCAGTTATAGACTCGCTTGTATCGAGGTCCAATACAGACGTCTATATTGGCCCTTAAGGGTTTTAATCAGTATTGCAAAACGTGTTAACATAATCCAACAGCACTAGTCCAAAGCCAAAACGACAGGTGTGTGCTGTCCACAGAATACTAACAGTAACTGTTGCTAGTATACAAAATGTATTTAATATCGGTATTTGCCGGTAGAAAACTGTCAGACATTGAAAATTCAACAATATTAAAATGGCTTCAAAATGAAACAAAATGGTTATTGAAATTAGAATATATTATTAAAACTTTAAAACTTTTTGTAAACACATTTTGAATTTCATTTTTTTTTTCATTCTGTGTCAAAAATTATTACCCTGTATATATTTGACGTCCCATAGTTCCATGTTCCTTTCATTCTCAATATCAATTATATTCTCAATTCTCTATTACCAGCTTTCCTTTTCTGTATAGCAGTACATGTATATTGTGACCTGCTTCTTCTGCTTATGATGCATTTGTTTCATAATTAATACGCTATGATAGAGCTTGTTCTCTCTACGGAAACTTTAAGCGAAGCAAACTGCTTACACATAAACTGCTGACACAAGGGCAATACAGGCCTTAGCTTATCAAGGCCCTCAAAACGTTTAATGGTCGTTATCACAATGTTGTTGAAAACTATGGCGTCTCTGTATCCACACAAGTCCTGGATATATTTAACGGTCACATAGTTTCATGTTCCCTTCATTTTCACTTTGCAAATGTAACTAGCATAAAATTTAAAGAGAGTATCCTTCCTAAGCACCCGACCTCGCTCCCCTGGAAGAATTTAGCTTATTTAACTTATGGTGCTTTGGGATTGTGATTTGGACATGGATTTGTATGTTTGTTTATGATTTGATAACGGCAATGAGTTGCATTTATTTTTTAACATAAATTTAATATAATAATAATAAATTGTGTATTATAATAAATTGTCTTATACACAAGATACACATTTTCATTCACAAGTTAGTTAAGCAGAAACGGGCCTTTGCAAAACCGAACCCTGATTAACATTCTCCGGTGAGATGAAAACAAACAGAATTACTAGACAATTCTTCTCGGTATTAAGTTATATATCTTTTTTCTGCAGACACGTGTGTTACTTTTAAACCCCGTAATTCGTAATCTTATAATCCGCCCATGCATAAAATTTTATTTCTTTCTTTGTATATACAGTAATTTCAAGCGGAGACAATTTACCATATTGTGCGTGTGGCGTCGAACTGCAATTCCACATGGTCATTTCCTACGCGATAAATTATTGACAATTAGGCAAAATATTGTATTCATATTACAAAGGGAGTTTTGCGATGTAACATTTTCCACGCGAACATTCACATTTAACCAGATCCGTCGTGTGACCGTATTTATGCCGTGAAAAGTTGTTATGCATCCCGTCGGAATTCACTTTTCGATTTCTTCCATCGACGAATGAATATGTACAGACAAAACATGCGTGGTGGAACGTGCCCGGCACGTGCGGATGTAGTCATGGGGATAAAACATTCAACAATGTAGAGGAGAAAGTTGGTGTATAAACCAGGTTGGTACGATGTGATATTATGGATACATTGCAATGCACGTGCGTGACATCTGGATAGTATAGCGAAATGCGCGGTGACATTTATACCATTTGAAATTATGCAAAAAATGGAAATACAAAAACTTGCCCCGATGATAATCTTCAATCCAGATGTTTATTTATTTTATCTATTTGGAAATTTATTTTTAATTTTATTATGTTCTTCCTGTCATAGATAAGAAAGAAGGACATTTAGGGTAAAATTATCGCAGGCAAATCACACACAAACATAACGGTCGATGTCCAAAACATAATACCAAAAGCAAATTAAAAAACTTTGAGATTTGGTAAATTAGGTTAAAAAATCCTGTCCCTAGAACTGAGTTTGTGTTGAGATTAATTTCATATTGTATCAATCTTAAAAGTCATTATATCGTGTTGGTATCCTTATGTTTTATTGTCCTAAGCCCCCCCCATCTCTCCTCTCTCTCTCTCTCTCTCTCTCTCTCTCTTGGTGGCATAATAATTTAAAATTGAACCAAGTCAATGACAAAACAGCCAACGCAACTAAAACACGACAAAACTCAAGTCAATGATATAGGACCTTAACAAGCAAAGACAAATACATATCTGGACCACTGATAAAAAATCCCGACTTTGGACGGACATTGGAATAAATGTCCACTGGTGTGGTTATAGTACTTTCAGATTGCCCCCGACCAATCATGGTAACTTATTTTACAACCAGTGGTCCATAAACACACGCAACATAATGAACTTTGAAATAAATAATAAATAAATAAATAAATAAATAAATAAATAAATAAATAAATAAAATTAATGCACTCTCCCATATCAACTTTAAATCAAATGCCAAATTGCCTAATCCTGAAGCAAGTTTCCACAAAATTATAAAATAATTCTGAAAAGCACAATACATGTTACATAACGCATACTAAAAGTATTAAATTTTAACATATGTGGAGTTTATATTTCAAATAAATTCTATCTAAGAGATATTAATTTGAGAAATGTCATTTTTATGAAAAATGATCACTCATTACGTGGTATTTTGAAATCTGTTTGTTTCTAAAGGTTGTCGTTACGCCACGACAAAAAGATGAAAATTAAAACGCTAAAGCAACAAATATGGAAACTTAATATTTCCTATCAGCGGAAGTCAGACTTGTTTCTGGCAGGAAACATTTTGTTCGACGACAAATATCCGTAATTTCATTGAATTCAAAGCTAGTTTCCGATGTTATCGCTCATCACGCACGCCTAAACCATCAATCGGAACTCGGGGTTAATGAAGTTTGAAATTATAGTAACGTTGTCAATATATCCGATCAAATCTCATGTTTTACCTCACGGGTTTGATCACCCAACCGTGAAATGTTTATCAAATCATTTTGAAATAAAAACCAATATATGCAACTTTGATTCATGCAGATAAAATCAATGATGGTGGTTGAAAACGATATCTGGTAGTATAGATCATAGCGGTACGTAATTACACTTTAAAAAAAATCTTTGATATTGAAAAATTGTCGTGGCGTTTAGATGGCAGAAAGGTGCACGTGGTTTTAATATCTTTCATTATCGATATGCATCGCGATCTGATGGTGGGGTGCTTGTAAACCAAGCCAAGTCTTAACTACATACATTGTATAGAATCTAAAGCACCACAGCGCCTAAAGCATCGCACCTAGTTTTGAAACCCACTCGCAGATAAGTCTCGATGTAATAAAGTTTTTCTGTTCTCTTGCTGGAGGTCGGATGTTTTTCTCCGGGCACTCAGATTTCCTCCATCATCCCTATTCTGGCCGACTCGATATCCACCCATTCAGTGTAGATTCAATTCAATATACATAGCTTATGCAACTATATGCCAGTAAGTTCGATGTAGAAAATCCTAATTATTCCGAAGTATGCCCCGGTTTTAGACCAACTGAATCTACTCTACGAATGATTTTAATACTGGTATATAAATGTAGCTAGCTAAACATGAGGCGCTTACTCTTCCAGAGCACCCGACCTCAACCCTATAGCTTCACATATTTTACTTAATTTGACAGTTTTAAAGTTTTTACTTTGCTTTGGGATTGTTATTTGGACATGGATTTTGTATGCAAGTTCATGTGGTACGGTAATTTACGTACATGAGGTATTTTTAGTTAAAATGCTATCGTTATTTTTTTGACATCGGCGATGCAATATAAAGTAGTTCAGCTTATTAGTAACACCTTGACGAACAATGACGTAAATGTCCAGATGGTGTGGTCATAGAACTAATGATGGCCCGACCATTCCATTTGAAAATTTAAGATGAACTTATTTTACCAAAACAATTAAAAAAACCCAGCCTAAACATGCCTAAAAAAATACCGTAATACGAATATTTATTTGTACGTTATATTTATCATTTAATAAAGAAATGAAAATATCATTATAAGCTGAAGAAATCTAGTTAAGGAAGAATCAACAACAAAAACAACAATAATAATAATAATGTTTATCGTCGAGGAAATGACACTACCTTAAAAATAAATTTAGTTAAAAAATCAAAATGATAATCAAAAATTTAAAACCCTATTTGCCTTTATTTAATTGAACTTGGTTTATTTTAAAAGAACATACACGTTGGGGTTGTTATATTTTTAATTTCACATGTTTAGGTTGTTCCAGTTGAGTGATTTGCTCTCTATGTTCCATTTTAAGACACGATATCATATATTTTGTATGTGAAAGTCACACACAAAGCCTGAACAACTGGTGTAAATCTAGAAATAATTTATGGTCTACAATATCCCTTTTATGGGCAGGTGCGCGCAGGTACATCATGTACACGCGCTGTATCCTTACCAGCACGTGCGGGAAGACAGTTATGTCGTCATGGACCAGTTAACATAGAAAGGCCATTTCATTCCTTCGTTGACTCACGACAACGATGAATTACGATCATGTCGGAAAGAAGAAACCTTATTTTGACAATATGTCAGATATTTTTTCGTAATCCTTACAGTGTTATAAGCGGCTTATAAACTTAAACGTTTTTGGATGAAAATTAATCGATATAACGAACAAATACTTCATTTCCGAATTTTCTGTCACGAACCGGTTTCCTTGTCATATTTTATTCTACTTTCGTTTTAACTTGTGTGTTTCATTGTTTCCGTATCCGGATTAAAAAATGTTTCATGTTGCAAGTTTTAAAGGTCGATGTGTTGTTTTACACGAAAAATACATGTATACTGAACGTGCTTACAAAAAGTACCAAATTATTCCTAGTAAACAATTAACAAATTTAAAAAAAAAAATAAACAAATAAATGCATAAAAGCCTTGGCTTTACATCAAAGTAAATTATGTCAAATGTTATATTGTTACAATTATATCACTACACCACCAGCTAAAATTGGATTATGTCAAAGTTTGTGTTGAGACACAAACCAACTAAGTTTGGCTTACATCAAAGTTTGTGTCCAGAGAACACTTGATTCACGTCAAAGTTTGTATCGCAACACTACCAGCTAAAACGGATTATGTCAACGTTTGTATCGCGATACCGCCAGCTAAAATTGGATGACGTCATTTTTGTACCGGGTCACCACCAGCTAAACTGGTTTACGTCAACGTTTTTATCGCGACATCACCAGTTAAAATTGGTTAACGTCAAAGATTTATCGCGACACCGCCAGATAAATTTGGTTTGCGTCAGATCCAACTACCGGGTATTTAAATTATTATATAATTACAATTATATCGCGACATTGTCATTTATAAAAAAATTCGTTTAATGCATTAACCATAGACAGTCCTTTATCCGGCGACCAACACCTCGGAAAAAACCATGGTAAAGTTTTGGGCCATTAATTTTTAGCTCATATTATTTTATATTGTCCTGTATAGGTACAGTACAGACCTGTCGAAAGTAAAACACTGAGCTAACGGATCAGTGCCAATTCGACAGCTCATCAAAGTCCTTCGATAGCTAGATTAGCTTTTTGGCAGCTGCTATATAGCTACAGATTGTCACCACTAGTTCATAAATCTGTTACTCGACACCCCAGTTTCCACTCCTTTTCGTTAGCTCAGTGATAAACTTTCGACATGCCTGTACTGTATATCACAGTTTTTCGTTATAGAAATGAAAAAGACCGTTTAATTTGCCGTTTCCGATGATGTTTGTCGCGAACTGTCTTCGTACCGTTCCGAATCACATTTCGCCCCTGTCCGAGTGTCCGAAATGTGTTTGACCCTTGAATTCTGGCCGTCTAGACAAGCCAAAATGTTTCAGAAATGATTCATAAAATATCACTTAATATAGAAGGTTATTCATATATTATTGTATTTATCCACAAGTTTCCTTTAAAATAATCTCCCTCTCTCTCTCTCTCTCTCTTTGGGACGATTTTTTCTATAAATAATATTACCATGCAGTACAATAGCTGAATATCTAGTGTCTCATTAGAACAACTTGACGAGTTTGTGTCATCGTTAAAATTATTTGTAAATTATATCCATCGGAGGCCACGAAACCGTTTAGTGCCATATGTACTAAATTATCCCCATCGAGATTGCAATAAACAGTCCATCCTGTCTATAAAGGCCACCAAAAAGGAAACGGTTAAAGTGACCTAATAGACAGGTGGTCATTGTATACAGATTTTAATAATCTGAATAAAGAGCAGCTGGGATAAAATTTTACTGAATTTTAAAAGCAGGTGGCTCTTATATAGAGGTCACCCCTAAGTTAGGTTTGGCTGTATATAATCTGCCGATTTTTTTGGAATTAATTAATTTATTTTAAAAGTAACTTTTTTATTAAATATCTATGTATTTATTTTATTTATTTGTGTTATTTGAATTTCGTCTTTTTTCTCACCAATAAAAAAATCTAACAAAGTCTTTTTTCTTCATCTAATTTTCCGTTAATGCGAAAATATTGTTATATTATTTCAACCTTAGATCATGCTCTGTCTCATGTATTAATATTTAATGATTCATGGGAATCGCATGCCAAATTGACAGTATAAAGTGCAAAAAATTTGTAATTTGGGACATTGAATTGCAGTATATTCTTCATAATTAATGAGACGGTTCGTTTGTATCCTAACGTAATTTTCTGTTTTTTTTCTTTTTTTTTTCTTCTGATCGAAATTAGATTACAGTATTTAAGATGCTGTGATGTAACTTGGCCTCAATGTACCAGAGAGAGAGAGAGAGAGAGAGAGAGAGAGAGAGAGAGAGAGAGAGAGACGCTGATTATACATCTTAATTTGCAGGAGGGCATATTTATCAACACTTTAGGACATTACCATGGATATGAAAACAAAAGTTTTGTCCCCAGCGTCCTATATGCTTAAAACGCTATTTATTATGTAGGATGGTAAGGTTTAATGAGAGAGAGAGAGAGAGAGAGAGTATTCTACATTTCATTCTTTGCATGAATATCTTTCCAAAATTATTTAGTACTTAAATTTTTGAATTTCCATAATTTATATTAAAAACAGACATTTATTCATTCACACTCAATAAAAGAAGAAAAAATGGTTTCAAGTTCATATAAGTTTCTTCGGTTTTAAGTTGTTCATTTAAATGGTTCATGTTTTGTAATTTTTTGTATTTGCAACTGCAATGTTGATTAATTAAATAAATAAATAAATAAATAAATAAATAAATAAATAAATAAATAAATAAATAAGAAGTTTCTTTTTCACTTTCAGCAAAGGAAAGTTGAAACTTAACCTGTAATATGATTCCTGCATGCAACAGGTCACCGGTATATTATATAATTATTTATCATAATAATATATTTTATAACAGTGTCCCGTTTCGTCAAATAAAAATGCATCTAAAATAGTGACTACCACTTAGATTACAACATCCAGTCTAAAAGACTTACGAGACACTTTAACACGTAATGCATTAAAAGCACACAATTAAACCATAAGAAGTACAATATATATTTTTTTAAATACCCCGCGTTTGATGATGACAACCGTCCATTCGTAAATACCTTAATATGCACACAATAAAGTAACATTCAAGTATTTTCTATTTTAAAAATCGTTGTATTGTATGGTATGGTGTGGCGGAAACCGACTTTAAATGTAGCATTGAATTCTAAAACCGAAATTGCAATTTTGTCATCTATTTCAATTTAAAATTCAAAACCACTAGTACTTATTACAAATTTTAAATTTTAAAATTAATTATACGGGCTCAATAAAAAGGAATTCAATTCATATAAATTTTTTTATAATTTTTATTTTCTTATCATTTTGGCAAAGACTGAAATGGTAACAAAAAGACCTTTTTAATAAAATATTTGTATCTTAGTTACTGGTAATTTAATTGCCGTAACAGTTCAAATAATAGTAGATTCAAATTTTGACAAAAAATTAAAACGCTATTTTTAAAATTTCTACCCTAAGTTTCGAACAAACGAAACCGGCTTTCGAAAATCTTCGTACTGGTTTAACATAGGACACATGTCACATAATAATAATAATAATAATAATAATAATAATGATAATAATAATTGTTATTATTATAATTGTAAGATAAAAATTCGTTAGTTTGACACAAATACTAATTTTTAAAATCAAAAATATATTTTTTAGCAATTTTTATCACTTTGGAAAAAAAATCAGAGATGACATTTGAAATAAACTATTTTATAGTGTCAACAGTATCATCTTACAATCAAAGTGATACATGTTACGTATTTAACCATAGGCTATCAAATGAAGATTTTACAACAACGGATATAATCATTATTTAAATCCGTCGTTCATATTTTCTCTAATTTCCAAAAGTTCATATAAAATTGTGAAAAGATGATTCAAAATCATCATTTAATTGTTAGTCAAAAAGTTCATATAAAGGTGGAAAAAGAAGATTAAAAAACAATGGTTATAATCAGTTTTAAAAATCCATCATAAAGTAGCACATGCTATTTTAAAAAGTTCATAAAAAGTTGTAAAAAGCAGGTTTGAAAAAAAAGTTAAAATCTTTATTTAAATCCGTGGTCCATATATTATTTCAAAAAGTTCATACATCACCCCAAATAACTTGTCCGTGTTTGAAAAATGACTCTAATTAAGTAACGAGACCTTTGCATCTACTATCTACTGACGTATCCGGTTTCATAAGTAGTTTTAACAAAGATGTATGTCTAAAGTAACTCAAGATGTATCTATGAATTACGTGTCATATTATTAAAAAAATAATAAAATAAAAAAAATCAAAATTACCTTCACATAAACGTGTACTACTCGGTGTATAATTGAATTAAATTTTATCATTATTTTTTTTAATTTTAAAATAAAAATGAATTTCAAAGTAAAAAAAATCAACATCATAACATTTAAGAAAATATATTGTTTCCTGATTAAAAATAATTTGATAAATTATTCCATTGATTTTAAATCCTTACTTACCATGCAATGGTCCGTCCAATTAAAAAGTTGAGACATTTTATGAAAAAAATAGTTTTTCTCCGTTTTTAGATATTTATGTCTATACCAGTAGTTACTGAAACCCTTAAATAAAAAATGTTTCATCGTTTTGGGCTATAAAGCACACCGTCTTAAGTTAATTGAATTTAATTAAATAAAATATATAAGATAAAAAACGGTAAACGTAAGAAGACATACCGTAACTTGCGATAGGTTAAATCCGCAATCAATCACCCCGGAAACTTTCTAATGATCCCAAATTATCTTGAAAAGGTTTCCAATAAATTAATCAGGCAGCCTTTAGTTCCAATTTCTCCACGCATTGCCTAATATTAAATTTATCAATCCCAAAACGCAACTATAGGTTACTAATTTAAGGCTAATCTTGAAATCGGATATCGAATATCTTAATGAAAGTTTTTAATTCACAAATATAATTTGGTCCGGGGTTTTTGTGAATAAATGTAATTTCATCAAAACAATCTAAAATAATCAAACAAGTTAACGCTTGGTTATATCAATTTATGCTAAGGAGGAAAATTAATTTGATTTCCCCCTCGATAGTGATACTAATAAATATTACCAAATTGATGAGTGATCATGAAAAATTGACCCAGACAATCAATGACATTAGGATGGAAATAGAATTTAAGAGTATTACCTTCCAAAAACTTGTTCCGACTTATCATATCCGTAAGAGCACCCGGAGATGGACTTCCCGAACACTCGGAATGGTATCCAGAATTTTGTGGCGATATGTCCGCAATTGTTGACATTATTATTAAATTTTGTTGTGCCTTTTTTCAGCAACAACACAAAACTCTTTCGGGACAAATATCCCTCTAGTGCGGGAATTTTCCGTCGAGAGAGAAACAAATTTGGTTTTTCACAAGAAATTCTATTTTCTAACAGTGCTTGTCAACCTCAATTGGTCCAACCGATTTCAGAGCTTTCATAAGGGAGACACGTGACCTCTGGATGTTGAATATTCATACATTATCGATTTTTCTTCCTATTGTACAAAGGAAAAGCAGTTATTTATCTGCGAGTTATTTTCTAGTTCGATGTAGTATAATTTTTAATAGATAAATACAACACGAGAACACAGCTGGACATTGATACACCTGTTCGGCCGATCACAGGTATATGATACCTTGGTGGTCAGTTTTTGAGACAGTTGACCATGCGTGATGATTTAATGATAGGGGGCATAACGCACTGATTTACAGTAAGATAGCGAACGGAGATATGAAAAATGATATTTTGAAATTAATAACACGTTGACAAATTAAATAATAAAGGTAAATTAAAATTTTGACGATTTTTTTAATATTGATTTATTTGTATTGTATTATTTGTCTAAATTTCGTTATTATGAAAGACTATGATTCTTTTATGAATCTAGTTTCTCTTGAAACTATAGGTTGGTTGATGGGAGAATTTATGACAAGTGGGAGGGGCCATAGCGCGTGCCGTCCACGAGCTTACTCGCGCGACTTCATTGACGTGAAACTTGTCCTTTTAAGTTACTATAACAAACGTTTCTTCTGCATATAACCTTAAGGTGAAAAGTAATGTAATAATACCGACTAAACTAGGACGATGTTTTGATCCGAAAAGGACATTTGTAAGGTCTCAAATCGAATAATATTGTCACATTTGGGACTTCTTAACTGCATTATCGCCGAATAAATGCCACACTCCAGAATAAAGGCGGTAGTTTAAATTGTAGGATTTCTTACAGTAAATACACAACATTTCGTCCGTACACAGAAGATGTACAAGTTTTCTGGGAAATTTATGTTTACAATCGGCTTTGATACAGTGATAAAATAGTATCAGCTTATCGATTTGGTTCAAATACAAGAGACATTTTTAAAATACCTTTTATACACAAAATAATGATCCCAAAAAATATTTTTATAAAACCGTACAAATTTTAATTTATGTTTCCTAAAAGTAGCACAAGAAAAGTTTGAATGATACCGTAAAAAAATCTAATTTATTTTTATAAGAACTTTTAAAGAAGAATTAGGTATAGTTTGCTGTTTTGAAACGGGCTTTGTTTTTGTGTCTGAGCGGATTTTAATCTTGGAACCAATAGAACATATATTTAAATAAACGAAACCTTCTCTTCAAATGTCATCAATGTGATATGTTTTTTTTATTTGAGAGTTTTGTTTGTGGGTGGTTGTTTTAATGTTTTACCTCGAATCAGCTTTTTGTGACAAAATATTTTATTGTTTTTAATGTCATATAAACAAATGTTTAAATTTTTTATCAAATCTGTAAAATTAAAACTGGTGTAATATGTAATTATTTAATACATTCAGAAATGACATCAATCAAAACAATAAATCTAAAGATAAGTTAACTGTTATGTGGTGTCTGAGTTTTGCACAAGTATTTCTAAGATGTTTTGTATTAGTGTACACGGATTAATCTTCTTTGTAATAGTGCGCACTAATAATAATAATAATAATAATAATAATAATAATGATAATGATAATAATAATAATAATAATAATAATAATGATAATAAGTTATTTTATTATAGTGTCACACATTAATACACATGTAATATGTACATACATAAAAATGGAAAAGTTTTCTCACTAAAAGTATTAATGCCCAGCCATTACTTACTTATGAGACACTTTCATTATTTAATACATATTAAAACAATTAATTATGCTATAGTTAAAAATAGCATTAAATGTACAGTGCATTTAAAAAGGTATACATTTTGTAAAAAGCATCACAGCTCAACATTAAAAAGATGTTGTCTTTAAAAAGTACTAAAATACAGATACTACATAATAAAATTTCCTCGTATTTTGTACAGTGCTAGTGCACTCGCTCTCTATATTACAGATAAAGACAGTTTTGCATTTGAGATAACATCCATAGGGAAAAGTACATTTTATTTATTTATTTATTTATTTATTTATTTATTTATTTATTTATTTATTTATTTATTTTATTTATTTATTATCAAAGTTTAAGTAAGTTTGTAAGTATCACTGACCATGGATTGCTGGAGACCCTCTTCAAGTACTATAACATTTAATCTAAAGTCTTCTTTAGGCTGGTAGATATGTAATGTTACATGGCTGCAACCTAAAACCATATTTCAGCTATAACCTTAAACCACATTTCAGCAAAAACTAAAAACCAAAATTTAGCTGAAACCAGTAAGGCTACATTTCAGCATTAAAAAATGAATAAATAAATAAATAAATAAATAAACAAATATAAATAAAAAAAAAATAAATAAATAGATGAAACAAACAAAAATATATAAATAAATAAAAGATAAAGATATAAAAAATCAATAATAAAATAAATCCCAGCAATAATTTAAAACCGAATCGCCAAATCACAGCAAAAGCCCAAAACCTCGTCTCAACAATGATATGTAATTATATTTAGTAATAATCAAAAATGATTCCTACAAAAAATTCCTGTCCTTGGTTAATCAAAACTTGATGTATTTTACGTATGAGGTTCAGACTAATACGTATGAAGCACAGCACAGGTCTCTCGAAATCTTAACTCTTAGTAAACGAATCGGTGCCGAATCGGTAACTCCTCAGCCTCTCAGTGTCTCTGTCTGGCAGCTTTCTATATCTCGACAGTTTTTCGGTCATTAGCTATCCATATAATCTCGAACGCCTGACAGTCAAAACTTTAACTCCTTTCGTTAGCTCCGTCTTAAATTTTTCGACAGGTCTGTACTGTGACTTAAAAGTAATTAATTTCGCCAGAGACCATGTTGGTTGATTTATTTGATGATATTAAATGTATCTTGTACGGTTTGAAACGGAAACAATCGGATCAGATCGCCGATCGGCATTGAACATTCACTTTAAAGGTTTGCTCGGTGACCGAGTGATGACAGAGAGGCCTAGTTCCCGGTGGTCGGGTGGTGAAAGAGACATTCTTGGTGGCCAAGTGGTGACAGAGAGATTCTTGGTGGCCGGGTGGTGAAAGAGAGATTCTCGGTGGCCAAGTGGTGACAGAGAGATTCTTGGTGGCCAAGTGGTGACAGAGAAATTCTCGGTGGCCAAGTGGTGACAGAGAAATTCTCGGTGGCCAAGTGGTGACAGAGAGATTCTCGGTGGCCAAGTGGTGACAGAGAAATTCTCGGTGGCCAAGTGGTGACAGAGAAATTCTCGGTGGCCAAGTGGTGACAGAGAAATTCTCGGTGGCCAAGTGGTGACAGAGAGATTCTCGGTGGCCAAGTAGTGACAGAGAGATTCTCGGTGGCCAAGTGGTGACAGAGAGATTTTCGGTGGCCAAGTGGTGACAGAGAGATTCTCGGTGGCCAAGTAGTGACAGAGAGATTCTCGGTGGCCAAGTGGTGACAGAGAGATTCTCGGTGGCCAAGTGGTGACAGAGAGATTCTCGGTGGCCAAGTGGTGACAGAGAGATTCTTGGTGGCCAAGTGGTGACAGCGACATTCTTGGTGGCCAAGTGGTGACAGAGAAATTCTTGGTGGCCAAGTGGTGACAGAGAGATTCTTGGTGGCCAAATGGTGACAGAGAGATTCTTGGTGGCCAAGTGGTGACAGAGAGATTCTTGGTGGCCAAGTGGTGACAGAGAGATTCTTGGTGGCCAAGTGGTGACAGCGACATTCTTGGTGGCCAAGTGGTGACAGAGATTCTTGGTGGCCAAGTAGTGACAGAGAGATTCTTGGTGGCCAAGTGGTGACAGAGAGATTCTCGGTGGCCAAGTGGTGACAGAGAGATTCTCGGTGGCCAAGTGGTGACAGAGAGGTTCTCGGTGGCCGGGTGGTGAAAGAGACATTCTTAATGGCCAAGTGGTGACAGAGATTCTCAGTGGCCAAGTGGTGACAGAGAGATTCTCGGTGGCCAAGTGGTGACAGAGAGATTCTCGGTGGCCAAGTGGTGACAGAGAGATTCTCGGTGGCCAAGTGGTGACAGAGAGATTCTCGGTGGCCAAATGGTGAAAGAGACATTCTTGGTGGCCAAGTGGTGACAGAGAGATTCTCAGTGGCCGTGTGGTATATGATAGTAGCATCCGATCACAATTTCTTTCACCGCTTGCATGTAATTATCCAATATTGTTAGATCTTATTGCGAGAAAAGTTTACTCGTCACTTTGTCCGAGGGTCGGTAATTCTCCCCTGGTACTCTGTGGTACGTTACCATCCCTGATCTGACACCCCCTGTGTAACTTCAGGACCTAAGTTTATGCTTAAACAACAAAATTATATTCCCACATGATAACCCAGTTGGTAGAATGGTCGCTCCATATGTGGGAGGTCAGTGCGAATTAACTCCTACCCGATTCGGCATTAATGGGTGAGCAAAGACGAGTGGCACTGTCACTGGGTTTTAAAGTCAAGGGTTTGGGTTCACACCTGAGAAGATTTTCATCTCCTGGCCATACTAAAGCTGCAAAAAGTTCGTTACCAGGTAGTCTTTCGGATGAGACTCAAAACTGAGCCCGAGATCCCAAGTCTCATTGCATGCTAAAGATCGAAAAAGAGAAGACCACCTGTGACCGCTACTGAGAACGCTTACAACTAGAGCGATTAAAACAGACTGAGCGACATAAAACGTTAACTTTGTGTTAATCTTTCAACGGGCCTGTATCGTAGTTTTAATCTGCTGTATAGATTGATCTTGATTAATTGTTTGTTACATTGGCTTTACTTTCTATACTTTTGTAAAGAAAAAAAAAAGAAAAAACCAATGATTTTAGTCTTCCTCATAATGCAATCAATAAAAAATAAAAGTAAAATAATAGAAAAAATAAAAAATAAAAATAAATAAAAAGAAGAAGCAAAATTATCAGCCAAAAGGTATAAATGATAAAAATTAGCAATTGGCCGAGGGCAGAGCTAACCTTGTCACTTGTCCTTAATTTCACATAGGCGAAACAAACTAAGTCTTTGTTTAAAGTTTAGCTAGACACATGATAAAAGACAAAAAGTTTTATCCATTTTTTCATCAATGCATGTCCGCCGCATGTGAGAATTTCTTCACGGGTTCTTGCCGAGATCAAATAGTTCTTAATGAAACAACCTAACACAGTTTTCACCTGGACAGACGGTGGAATCGGGATCACAGATGTTTTGACTCATTCACCTGTTAACGGCTTCATCCACCATTGGTCAAATGAAATGTTGAACCACTCATATTGATTTTTACAAAAGGTTAATGAGGCCAAAACAGGCAACAAGGTAACACCTGATTGGTGAAAACCAATTAAGTGATAATTACGTCACTTATACCGTCCGCTTCGTTGAGTTTTGATCAAGGATTGCTCAATTCCTGGAGAGAAAATGATATTATTTCGGAAGAATTGACAAATAATTTGATGAGTGATTTTAACAGTTTAAATACACCTTGTTAATTCAGGAGAATGCGACCAATATTTTACTAATTATAAACAACACGCTTCGTTGATCTCGTCCCTTTTTATTTCTCATATGTTTGCATTTGATGATATCAACAATCTGGCGAAAACATGGATCCTGGGGTGTAATAATTTCCTTTCAGGAAACCGACATGACAACGATAATTTATCCGTTATTTACAGTGTACTGAAGATCTCAGTGATATTTATTTAATTATTTTATAATTTTTTAAAATTATCCTCCATGTTTTGACAATTTGGCATTTGAGTTAGAATGGTTAGGGAAGAGTGGATTTTATTTATTTATTTATTTATTTATTTATTTATTTATTTATTTATTTATTTATTTATTTATACTATATTGCTTTAGCATGACCTTAAAATGATTAATAACAGTTTTTTGTGAGTTTTCTCTTAAAATTTTCATTTCTAGATTTCAGAAACAATGTGACATTTTGGACCAGCAATAGGAGATAAGCAGACGCCTATTTGGCGTCGCCTGATAATGTTTTGAATTGCATTTTGATAACGCTTTCGAAATTCCTTTTGGCATGCGTTTTAAAGCACATTGAAACATACGTTTTCCATGTGACAACTTTTTCCCTACAGGCCAACGGCACATGCAAATACACGATGACATATTCACAAAAAAACGACATGTACAGTCGCACGTTTTTAGAAAATACAGTAACTAATTTAAATGGAAAATATTTTTTTCTAAATAACTCCTACAAAATGATTTGATTCAGGATGTGGTCAATGATCAATAAACGAGTTTATGAAATTTAAACAAGTAAAATTTTCCTTAAAATACAATAAATAATTGATTTCTGAAATGGGATAGGATAATTTTTGACACCAGAGAACATTTGATTCTTTATGCTCATGCACGTGCGTGAAAATCTGGCAAATGCACGTCGTTTAAAACAGTAACACCCCCGACACAAGCAAAGTAAAATACCACACACGACAAGTATCTCGTGTCCCGAACGTTACAATAGGAATATTTACACTTGACAGCATACTTAAAATTCAAGCGAAACGGAATTACATTTTAACAAATTATCAAGTTTTTTTAATTGCCTCTATTTCGCAATTTCCATTTCACCTTATGGTCTACTAGCTAAGTACAAGTGGTTATAGAATTTCAATTAACTGACAATTTTAATAATAGTTAAATTCTTCCTTAGTTTATCTAAATACCGTTTTTGATTTCAACTGGCATACTCCGGTGGGTCAACGTGTGTCCATTAGCCGTTAAACGCACGTGATGAAAGCTAACTAATGGATAAGATATTCTTTCCAGTCACTTAAATTAATGAAATTGATCCATTTTCATATTTTTTTCTTATTTGCTTGTCATGGGCCTACTATGGCAAAAAATAAAGTGACGACTCATGTTTTTCCGAAAAAAATATTTTAAAAGCACCTTTTCAAAGTCGACGTTTGTCGGGCAAGGCTGTGACGGTAATGTATGTTCTCGCACGTGTATTTTTTATCTAATTGTAATCATGAGCATAAAATGATAATTTGATTAATAAATTCCGAGCTACTTTCACAAACATCATTGGATAATGGAACATTATGTTAACTGAAATAAAACAAGTTTTCTATTATCAATGAGGTAATGTTTTGATCATTAAATACTCGAATAATAATAAATAATAATAATAATAATAATAATAATAATAATAATAATAATTTTTAAATATGCGGAAGTCACGAGACATGTTCTGTGACATCAATATCTTTTCCCTGGCTTTGGACGAGCAGCGGATTGATTGACCGTGAAACTAAATATAATGTCCAGTGGTATGGTGATAAAACAAATTTATCGCATTAAACAAATCAAGTTATATACATGTACCCAACAAAAAAGTTGGGGACCATTGTTTTTGAAATAAAAATCCAAAGACTGGAAAATTTTAAGTCCATCTGTATTTTGTTCTTATTCTTTTCTTGTTTCAAATGATGTTATGAAAGTAAATTTTTGTGCACGAAATAAAATCTCCTTAATGAAATCATGGGAAGTGTGAATATGAAATGATATGATTTACGTTCCACAAAATTAAATAATGTTTTTAATGTGGTCCTTAACTTTTTTGTTGAGTATAAGTTAAAAATAAGCATTAAACCTTATCATCACCACCACCACCACCACCTCAAGTGGCACCAACAGCACCACCAACAACAGTATTACTTAATATTGAGATATTCGACAATTAAAATTTTATCATTATTTTTATTTATAAGTAGTGTTACAAGTCATAAATTACAATGTGAAAAACCAGCATAAAATATATAACATCAAGCCTTAAAAGACTTATGAGACACTGATAAAGATATACAGAACCATACCCGGAAATTTTATAAATATATGTCATTTTATAAATTTTTTAAAAATTTAATTACAAAACACACACTTCGTTTTTAATGAAGCTTGTCAAGGAACAGTGCAGTCAGTATAAGGCAGTCTATCTCGCCCCCTACTTTTTTGTTTTAAATTGACTACAGTGGCCCTATCCCGAACCCACTTTGAAACAACCACATTTCCCTAACAAAAAACCCCGTATAACTGACTTAATTATTATTATTACAATTTTTACTATCGATTTATTAATGTTTCTAAAATAGTATTCGATACATTGTACACGAACAATAACATCCCGTGTGTCATTATCTCGGGCAAAAAACTGTTATCAAGTCTCGTCACCTGGAGATGATAACGAGACTTCAAACGAAATTACCCATAAGTTTTCCCCTTTTACCGTTTTTAACACGATTCAGGCAGGTGTGAAAACCGTGATTTCGTTTGCTATTTATCTTCATAGTTTATACGGCAATAATTACGATTCCGCTCGTTTAGAAACAAAAAATATAAAGTGCTTGTTTTTTAAATTTTTTTTGTTACCTGTGGCCATTTATATCGATCCGTTACCAAGGTAATAAATCATTTTGCCTCGTGCACCGTCATGAATTTAAAATATTATGAATAAGAATAACCCTTTTAAAGATGAACATCGATAGAATGTTACAGAAACTATCAATAAACCTTTAATTTAAGCGTAACATCCTTACCCACACAATTTGTTTTAAGTACCCCCAAAAACCAAGAAAAACCACCCAGTCATCGACCTATTAATCCGAAACACGTAATTAAATAATCAAGTTTAACGATGTGAAAATTTAAAATTTAAACATCATTGAAATTAGTTTTATTTTTATTAGTTGAAATGAAATAAATATTCAAAGCATTTTTATGAACAAATATATTGTATATGCCATGATTAATCGCGGTAATTTAAATTTTAAATTGTAAACTCATACTTTAATATCCGTTCAATTCTTAGTCAGATAAAGATTCACTTTCAACAGGTAATTTGTCAGGTTTTTCTAGGTTTTCACAAATTTGAAATTATAAGTAAATTTCCAAAATTTATATTTGTAAAATAACAACTATAACATTTATTAAGATATAATTATACAATCTTTCTCATTTCAACATCTTAAAAATATTTGGATTTCCACAATTTTGATCCGAGAACTACTGATGAGGAATTTTATTCCGAAATGGTCATCTAGTGCTGCAAAATTAAAACAAGTTTATTGATAATAGTGTTGTTCATAAATTCGCTAAATTAAGTTAGCTTTGATAGAATTTCTCAGTAATTAGTAGTCGGTACCAGGGATGGAAACATAGGTTTCTATAACTAGTAGCGAGTGCATCATGGGGTGAGGGATGGGATCTCTATCTATAACGTGGGAAGGGGGTGGCATTTTGTATAGGGTGTCTGGAGCTCAGTTTTGAGTCTCGTTTAAAGATAATCTCTGAAAAAGTCCTTTGTTTTCACATAATCCAGCGGAATATGTAAAATAAAGGAGGAGGAGAAGAAAGTAAACGTTTGATAGTGCTTTGTACCCGCCGCAGCGGATCATTGAATAAACTATAGCTACCTCCGCGATTAAAGAGCGAGTCATGGTAACTGGAAAGGAATATTTTGGTGAGATTTTGTAAAGCACCCAGGATTTGATATTGCCAATGAAAAATAGTGAAGCTACTTTTCTGGAACTCTAAACAATCAATAGTAACATTTTGGTGACATTTCAGTGTAAAGCACCCACGATTACAAGTTACAACGGGAAACAATGAAGCTAATATTCCAGAACTCAACAAAATCAAGATCAATGATCAAAACGATGGTTATAATTATTTCTAGCTCATGATAAAAATCAAAATAAAAAAGGGGAAAAATCATTTTTATGAATTCAGGTATGGTCCCTGTCTCATAAACCCCCTAGTCAAATCAAAATCATAAAAAAATCATCTTCTTTTGAAACAAACTGTACATTTTATTTTTTTATCATTTCATCGTGTATTGGCCATAAAATCACAACAAGATGGCTTGAGTAAACATCCCTAATTGGAAGTCGGATACCTCGACGGAGATTTTATCCAATGGACCGTGACAATGCAAACATCAGACTTTCAGATGTATCGTTCAAAAACAATTTCTATTTTTTCGCAAACAGAAAAATAATGTTTTTCTGTCTTTTGAAGTGGCAATGATTTTTAAAAAGCAGTGCAATCTATGATGGGTAATTGTTTACTTATGGTACGTCAATTCATAATAAGTTGTCCGGTGGGAATTAGAATAGTGCTATTTGGCGCGAAAGGTTATATTATAAAGTCACTGGGGACGGGTTCTCTGTTTACCTTTTGACGACTTGGTTATATTAAAACATGAATGTCATAATAGATAAATACTGATTATAACATCAAACTGAGAGAGAGAGAGAGAGAGAGAGAGAGAGAGAGAGAGAGAGAGAGAGTTTATCCATCGTAATCTGAGGACAATTAATAACACCAAATTGAGAGAGAGAGAGAGAGAGAGAGAGAGAGAGAGAGAGTTTATCCATCGTAATCTGAGGACAAGAACAATCATTTTTGTTGTTTTTATTACTCAATTATAAAAAATATCAAAGGTCATATACCAAATCAATACATTAAAATGGTATATGACAGAAGCAATTCAGTCATATACTTTTGCATGTTTCAATATGAAATAAAAAATAAAATTACAAACAAATGAAACACTGCTACAAACACATTATGGTTCATATAACGAGCATCTTGTTGCGTAGAGTAAAGTAAAAGCAAAAACACGGTTTATTACAAGTCGGACGCTCTTGTTTTCTAGAAGTTGACATTTACGCACTCATTGTTAACAATCTTTTATTCAATAAAATTCAATATTCTGTGGAATATTGTTCATCATGATTATGGTACATCTGTCCCAGTATTCATTGCCTAATTTCAATAATAAATAGCAAGGTTTGATGTAATTCTAGTGACTTTCTTTATTTGGAACTGTTTACATTAAGTTATACGCTACACCACTGTTTTAAAACTACCATTTTCAATATTTATATAATCCTCTTTTTTATCTCTCTCTCTCTCTCTCTCTCTCTCTCTCTCTCTCTCATCCAAATGAATCAAATGAAATTAATTCAGATCTCTCTTTTTTCTCCTTCTATTATTTTATCTTACGTTGTTTACGTTGTGTTATTGCATTATATATATGTTATAAGGATTAGCTCTATATAAAGACCACCTGCACATTAAAACTAGACTCCGTTTTCATATTAAAGTCAAACCTACTTTAAAGGCCACCTTTGTAATTGTGTCACCTGCTTTTAAGGCAAATATATTTTTATCCCAATTCCTTTTTATTCATATTAGTTAACTGCTAGTTAAACACGTAAAATCATTAATAAAGAGCAATGGGGATAAAGGTTTACTGGTCCTTAAAGGCAGGCGGTCCTTATATAAAGGTGGCCTTAAGGAAGGTCCTGCTGTACTGGCGATTGTCAATCAAAATTATCACTTAATCATCACGATTAACCGCACCCAGACGCAACACAGAAGACAGTTTCAAGCATACCCTTCATCATGAAACAACATATGGGCTGACATGACCAAGTGGTACTGTCAATTGCTTTCGGAGTCAAGCGTTGTGGGTTCAAACCTCACTCAGGACTTGGAAATTTTCTGAGATGGTTTTCATCTCCTGCCCATACTTTAACTTTAGCTCTTTACTCAGTAGTATTTCGTCGGATGAGACTCAAAACCGAGGTCCCGTGTCTCAGTGCACGCTCAAGACACTTCTGTAGGGTTCGAAATAGAGTAGACCACCTGTGGCCACTACAGAGGATGCTTACAATTAGAAGCAATTAGTATAGAGTGAGCAACATAAAACAGCAAACTTATATAAATAAACGGGCAACTAGATAGGATTCTAAACGCTCTACATGTATAAGGAAGTGTGAAAGTCTCAGTTTAAACGCACTCCGATCCGTGTGTTAGCACAAAGGTTTCTTACAATTTTAGCACCATAGTTTGTAAACCACAAATGTTATAATTTTTGACACTCAAGCATTTTAACAAACGAGGAAAATGACACTGGAGCTTTATTGAATTGTACATTGTTGACGCTGAAACTGACAAATGTTTCACCGCGAAATTTACGAAACTGACAAGCATTTTACACCGTGAAAAGGACATATCATATAAGAGTTCAATAGATGTGACTTAACACAATCCGTGTCAGTGTAGTTCCAGTTTCATATTTGTAGCTTACATAAGCACAAAGAATGTGAATTTAAGAGCCATGTCTAATATACAATGGTTAAGTTGTATAATACGCTATGACAGAGCGTGTTCCCACTACAACGAAGCAAGCTGCTTGCAAATAAATTGACGCAAGGATATTGCAAACCCAGGCTTATCAAGACCCCTAAAAAGTGTAATGGCCGTCATTACAGTATTGTTGAAAAGTATGGTGCCTCTGTATCCGGAATTACCCGATGATTCTTTTTTTATTTTACGTGTGTAGCCAGATAAACAGGAGGCGCTTACCTCTCCAGAGCACCCGGTTTCACGTTTCTGCTGAAAGTTCACCTGCTTAACCTAATTCACCAGTTTAAAATATTTTACTCTGCTTTGGATTGTGATTTGGACATGGATTAGTATGTTTGTTTTAGAGGCTAACGCGTATTTTCCCTGGGGGAAAATATCACAAAAATTTATTGTAAACTGTTAAATTTCAGATTTTGAAAAAAACATAAAACATTCAAAACGTTAATTCAGATTTGGGTACTTTTGGTAATTAAATTATTTACTCTAGGAAAAAGGGCATACATTCTCAAGAATATGGTCTAGTCTAGGCTTTGAAAACCATACCTGGGTAGTCAAAATAGCGTCTAAATAGCCATTTGGGTTTTGTGAGTATAATTTGATTACTCAATACCATTATACAAGCTCTGATGACAACATATGCTGGCGAGTCAATGCTCTTTGTCCTAATATAGGGCATTTTAAGTATAAAATATATAAATATTATACCAAGTCCGAAACAATATTTGAATTAGATCGCCAGACCCTTTTGCAAAAGCTAGAATTTAATAATAATGTAATAATTCTTGTAACATTACCCATGTAAAATTCGTACGTATAAAACCCGTGAATACGAACAAAGCCCAACCTCATGATATATTTCCTTCGAGTACGTATGTACTGACTTCTGACGCGTGTATTCCATCTGGGAATAATATCAAAATATTTTATATAAAGTTATCAAATTTCAGACTTTGCAAGAAGCTGTAAGGATTAATTTCAAACGTTACTATTTGAAAGACAATACTAAAGGGTAAAGGAGAGTTGTATCACTGGAGATATTGTCTCGTTTGAGACGTGTATACCGTAATTGGGTGGTCTCAATTGTGTCCAAAATCACCATTTTGTCTCATGTGACTGTTAGAATGATATTAAGCCAGAATGAACTATCCAAAGTCTAGGTCCAAATTTTCAGTGCGTAAAGTTGTATTTTCACGCATTCATTCTGTAATGCAATTCCTTGATAATTTTAGCACGGTAATCAGCTGTTGATAAACCATACCCCATGTGTTATACAGTTAACACCCAATCAGTGTCACACTTGAAAGAAAGCTGATGCAGGATAAAACAGCGAGTTATTGTCTAAACTTAATTCTGACACTGAAACCAACAAAAAATTCACCATGAAATTTAAGACACTAGTACTGGCAACCATTTCACACTGTGAAATATACACCGGAAACGGAAATCCAATGCTAAAGTTAAGTGTCAACAAAATGACAGGGGGTGTTACCACATTTCATAATCTTCAAGTATACAGTACATACCTGTCGGAAGTTTAACATTAGACTAACGTGCCGAATCGACAGACTATCTCGATCGACTCCTCGTCACCCGTTTTATCTCGACAGTTAATAGGTCTCTCTCGACAGGTCTCCGGTCACTAGGTTACCATAGTTTTACCATTTGGCAGCCGAACTTCTACTACTTTTCATTAGCTGAGCGTTTTAACTTTCAACATATCTGTAATGTATGTGCTAGAATATGGAATTCAAGTTTATCGTTTCCATCATACTAGTAACAAAATTATCAAGTCAATATTTTATTTACATAACCTAACAATTCTCTTCTCTTTTCTTTCAAGTGATATGACATTTTTGTACTTAAAGCATGTAAATTGGCAATTTATAAATTACCCATGCAACAGGTCAAACGAAAGCATAATGAGAATACTGATATCGGACGGAAACGCTTTAAAAAGAAAAACGATGTCCAGTAATGTGTTTTAATCAAATTTTGCAGTGATACAGGTATCCCTTTTTGGGATCCAACCATCCCTTTTTGTAGTTATCCAACTATAATTTTTTTGAATAAATGCAGACATAATCATGGTATTATCTAACTATCTTCCTTTTTTGGAGGTATCCTAATATCCCTGTTTTAGGAGATCAATCATTCCGCTTTGTCGGAAGGACCCAACCATCCCTTTTTGCAAGGTAAACAAGCTTCCTTTGTTTAGGAAAAACAACCATTCCTTTTATAGAGGTTCCTTTGTTTAAGGATCCAACCACTTCCTTTTTGAGACCCAACCATCCCCTTTTATAATTGAACCAACTATCCCCGTTTACAACCAGTTGTCCCTAAATAAGAACATCAACAGTAATGAAAATCAGTTATAGACAACCGAATTAAAATCGACACGCTTTCCTATCACCACCACCAAAAGGTTAATATCACAACTTCTAAAAATCTGTGTCTGTATGGACATATCTGACATATACCACTTAAAAAAAATAAATTCAATATTTCAGAAAATGGTAAATGACAAATCAAATGACAGCATCAAGTTTACACAATAAAACAATCGGAAGACTTCATTATGTTGTGTTTTACTATTGATCAAAAACAAACATACTAATCCATGTCCAAATCACAATCCAGAAGCAAAGTGAAAACTTTTGAACTGACAAGTTAGGTTAGACACGTGAACTTCCACCAGGGGAGTGAGGCCGGGTGATCCGAAAGGGTAAATACCTCCTGTTTAGCTTCCCTTTTATATATTATTAGAAGGAAATACGAATGTTTTGATTGAATGCAGGCCGAGGATGACAAGATTTATATCAGCAAAGTTAGTTCCAACAGCTATTAAATGACATATAATATGTAACAACATATGATCATAATTCATTGAAGATTACACCATTACTGACCAAATGAAAAATAAATCCAGAAAAGGCAATGTGTTTGGTTAGCGCTGCTAGTCCAATGCTTATGGTGTATTTGTTTCACAATACTGTAAATGTGCTATGATAAAGGCTTGTTCTCACCTGGGAATTTATACAACGAAACAAGCTGCTTAAAAATAAATTGTTGACCCAGGGATATTGCAAGCCCTGTCTTCTCGGGACCCTCAAAAGGTTTTATGGCCGTCATTACAGTATTGTTGATAAGTATGACGTTCTTACCCTGGATATATTTGACGTCCCATATAGTTCCATGTTCCTTTCACTCAATTTTTTAAACACATGGCGGTTATAGCTAGCTAAACAGGAGATGTTTGCCATTTCGGAACACCCGTCTCATTTCCCTGGTTGAAGTTTACATTTTAAAACTTATTTGTCCGTTTGAAGGTTTTTATTTTGCATCTTGATAGTGATTAAAACATGGATTAGTATGTTTGTTTTTTATTCTTTCTGGATTCACCAAGCATTCAATAGCCAGAACCTCTTTATTTAAATGCATATCACACGGAACAAAGTGTCGAAATTGACATTACAGTTTGGTAAAGTGTATAGAAATTTGAAAGGATATATTTTCTAATATTGATTAATTTGATAGGGGTATTTAATTTGTTCGTGTATAAGACGTGTATTATGTCTGATACATGTACACTCCTTACTTATACATGAATATAAATATGGGACGAAATTACATATTATACCAGTTTTAATTTTACAGCACTAGACGGCCGTTTCGGAATTCAATTCCTTATCAGTAGTGCTTTTACTAAAATTCTGAAATCACATTTTTTTCAAGATGTTGAAAAGCTACCCCAAGGGACCAAATTAAATTTTACCAAATTTAGCTACGGAAATACTTTGCATCAGTGAATATAACTTAGTTTTTGAGAAATTAAAAAAATTCAGGAGTATCTGTAGGATAAAAAAGTCCATTTCAATGGGAATCATATTTACAATTAGCAACCAAATCAACTGTCAACAAAGGACATAGACAGTAAAAAAATCTCGAATTCTGTAAAAGCTGTTTTTATCTCTAACAGATCCAATGAGAGTATCAAGTTAATACGATGATACTATTGGAGTACTTGATTAAGTTGTGTGTTTAGACTTTGTTTGTAATTAGAAGGAAACACGAGTATTCTGATTTTTTTAATGCGGGTCGCTAATTATCAGATTAATATCACTGAGTAAATATAGAGTTCCAACATCTGAGATTTTGGTTAACATTGTTATATGTGGTTGCGGAACATTTTTTTACGTTTTCACATCGTCATGTGAAACTTCTGTATTTTTAAAATATATGAATTTCGCATGTTGAACATTACCTTTTCTGTGATATGGATGTAATGTCAAAGTCAAATTGTGAAAGCAACATGTTTTGTTTTTGAGATGTTGAAAAGCTACCCCAAAGTACCAATCTTGAAAAAAAGTTTTGGTTTCATAATTTTGGTCCAAGCAATACTGATGAGGAATTGCATTCCGAAACGGCCGTCTAGTGCTGTAAAATTAACACTGGCATAATATGCGATGTAAACAAGCCTTTCAAACAACGTAGCACAATGTTTTTATGTGCATCTATATTCAAGATATGCACCTCTTTTTGGACAAATTGAGAAATTTGTAAATTTTTCTAAAGATTTGTTAATATATTATCAGCATATATACACCGCGAGGGCTGTAACATATGTCTAAATATGTATATTGTTTAAATTTTCATTTAATGAAACTAAACTTAAACTTAAATTAAAATGTGCTTTAAGCGTATAGCGATAAACACCGTAGTCCTTAAATTGTATGTACTCAGGAATTTCCATTTCGGAAAAACCAAAATTAATACAAAAATGATACCAGATGGCATAAGACGTATTATTGTGGTTTATTTTGTTTGTCCTTCGTGATTTGAAATTAATTGTTAAATGATTTGAAAAAAGTAAGTTATTTGGTTTTACAAGCTGCTTAAAAATAAATCTTTGACAGGGGATATTGCAAGGCTTAGATTATTAAGGCCTTCATTTTTTATACCATCATCACAATATTGTTGTAAATTTGATGTTTCTGTATCCATAATACCCTGGATGCATTTGACATTACATATGTCAATGTTCCTGTTATTCTTAAATTCGATTTTTCACGTTTCGGTTACAACTAGCTTGAAAGGGGTGCTTACCCTTCAAAACCACTCGGTTTCATTTCTCAGGAAGAGCACACATTCAACGCGATTTGTCAGCTTTCAAAGTTTTCACTTTGCCTTTGGATGTGTGATTTAAACCTAGATCCACACGATTTTGTTTGATTTAAAATCAATTTTTAGTAATTTTATTTCACAAAATCAGTTTTTTTGTGAAGCGTATTTATTGAGTATCAACTGCCTGTAAAAGGTAAGAAATAGAGACAGAAACACGAATTCACCAAAATCTGTTTTTTGTAATATATCTTATACATTTAAAGTATTATACCGACTGCCTATAAGAGACAAATGAATGAAATAAAAACACGAATTCCATAAAATATGTTCTCCATGTGCAACATATCCATACCGACTGCCGACTATAAAAGAGAAGGAGACAGAGACAAGAATACGAATTGCACAAAATCTGTTTTCTGTGTAACATATCCACTGCGAGTATCATACTGACTGCCTACAAAAGACAATGAAACAGAGACAAGAATACGAATTCCACAAAATCTGTTTTCTGTGTGAGAGTATCAAATTGACTGCCTACAAAAGACAAGGAAACAGAGACAAGAATACGAATTGCACAAAATCTGTTTTCTGTGTAACATATCCACTGCGAGTATCATACTGACTGCCTACAAAAGACAAGGAAACAGAGACAAGAATACGAATTACACAAAATCTGTTTTCTGTGTAACATATCCACTGCGAGTATCATACTGACTGCCTACAAAAGACAAGGAAACAGAGACAAGAATACGAATTGCACAAAATCTGTTTTCTGTGTAACATATCCACTGCGAGTATCATACTGACTGCCTACAAAAGACAAGGAAACAGAGACAAGAATACGAATTCCACAAAATCTGTTTTCTGTGTAACATATCCGTTGAGAGTATTACATTAACACAATTATACAATTGGAAGACTTCATTAAGTTGTGTTTTCACTCTTTGGTTGTAATTAGAAGGAAACATGACGATCCTGATTTTTATGCGGGTCGCGGATAGTAAGATTAATATCAGTAAGGCTAGGAGTAAATGTAGGTCCGACATCTATCATGTGACGTTTAGTTTTGTGTAACAGGATATGATCACAGGGTTTCAATGATCAAACGAGAAAATAATTTCAGACTGAGTTAAAAATTAATATTACTCTCTCTCTCTCTCTCTCTCTCTCTATCTTTCTCTCTCTCTCTCTCTCCCTCAATCTATCTCATGAAATAAGACTCTCTCTCTCTCATGAAATTAGGTGTTCTCTCTTTAAACACGATGCAATAATAGTGAAAATCAGAAGATAACGTCAAACATGTGAACTTCACCTGGAAAGCTATGACATGTACATGTGCTCCGGAAGAGTATGTGCCTTCTATCTAGCTAGCTACACCCGTCGTGTGTAAAATCAAAAACGACAATGAAATTACCATGGAACTATGGAACACCAAATGTATGTTGGTGATTCATAAATAATTTTATAAAACCCTAACTTTTTAACGCACTTATTGATTAACCGGACTTTGGATATTTATATATACGGTGTCACAAAATTAAACTTCTTTGATTATAAAAAATTACAGTTTTTACCGTTATCGTCGCGATTGGCTAAAATAATACTGGTGCTACTTAAACAATAATTATTGATGTAAAACGTGGATAAATCTTTAGTTCTAATGGCATCTGTTGGGCCTGTTGTTACTATTGTTATTATTTGGGGTATTTGCGATCGGACTTAGTACCAGTTTGATGGACATATTTTAGTTATCATCTGAAATGTGTGTGGACTTGAAGACACAGTCGACCAAAACAGATAAACCTATTATCCCCTAGTTTGATGTTATTTTGATGTCTCAATCGTCAAGTGGTATAAAGGCTGCTCTCACAGAACATAACACCCCTTACTTCCTAGGTTCTTATCCTATTGTGAGAAAGTTAATCAAATTATTTGCTTAACAAATCCCAATTTTTTTCTCTAGCACATTTGGTTTCCTCTATCATCCAAGAACTGTCCAACTCGATATAAGTAAAAGTGTGAGATCGGAGGAAAATCAATATACTGCACTCCACTCTATTACTTTCGATTATTTTCTAATTTTTAAATTTGTACACAATTCCCGTTTATTACAAAAATAATTTTGTCTCTATAGTTAGGTCTCTTTTAAACAAATGCAAAACATTTGGTTATATCAAACCTGATTTTTATGTACAGATTTTTCTTTCTTTATATTTTCTTAAAGTCAGCTAATCATGTTGAAATTTAAAGACCTGACAAATTTGCCAGGAACCGTCCCATCCCAGATGTTATGTAATAGATCCTAGGGTTAACTTCTCAAGTTACACGATTTATTCAATTTCAATGATGAAAAACCAAGAGTGCGTCTCGTGTTAAACTATCTCTTTTATTCACCGGAATCGACAAATTTGGGTATATTTTCACCGTGGGAGGGACTAGGTGATTTATTTTCTGAGTTAATATGAGGGTATTGGTGTCAGGGCTTCTGGTGTCACACTCGGTGTTGTAGCTCTACGCATAATTATTGTGAAATCTATGAAAATGAAGTGTTAACTTAAAGTACAAAAAGAATAAAATTAAACTGGTTTTATGTCGTTAAAACTCACTCTTCTTCAAATTCGTCATGTTTCTGTTAACCTTTCTTTAAATGTTTTTGTTTAGTGACGTGTTTATATTATAGGTAGCGTTTTTAAATTTCTTTACCATGGTGGGTATTTAAATTAAAGAGCATTTGGGCTTGTTTTCTGTCTTCACATTTACTATTTAAAATTATTTTTTGTTTTTGAATAATTAATGTTTTTTTTATAAAAAAAGTAATTTCTTTGATCTTTCTTTCATTAAAATTGTAATGCTACGTTCAACCTTTGTTTCAATGTTTTTGTATGTTGGTGTGTTTGTATATATATTGAAGGATGAGTTGTTTAAAATATTTCAACATAACAAGAATTAAAAAAACAACATTATTACACTTGCTTTCCTCAGATTCATATGCTTTGTTGACCTTTCTTTAAATACTTTTGCTTGATGACGTGTTAAATGTTATATGAAAGGACGCGGTTTTTATTTTTTATTAAAAAATATCTTAACATTTTGGAATTAAAAAAAACTATTTTGACTTGCGTTTTCTTAGTTCTTTTTCTGTTAACCTTCGTTAAATGCCTTTTTAGCGTTTTTAATATATATATTATTTTTTTTTTTATATTTTCTTTATTTTTTTAAAAACTCTCGACGTAATGAGAATAAGAAAAAATAAAATTATTTGGACTTGCTTTTTCTTAGATCTTTTCGTTAAATGCCTTTTTAGTGGCGTGTTTGAATATATATCACGGGACGAGTTTTTGAAAAACTAGCTTGACGTAATATAAATTAAAAACTAAATTATATTGACTTGCTTTTTCATAGATTCGTCTTGATGCTGTTAAGCTTTCGTTTCGTTAAATGCTTTTTTGATGGCATGTTTAATTATAAATTAAAGGACGCGTATATTTTAAAAAATTCTCAGCCTAATGAGAATTAGAAAAAATGGACTAGCTTTTTTCTCAGAACCGTTATGTTCCTGGAAATACTTTTGTTTGTTTGTGTTTTTCTTAAAAATTCTAACATGATTGGAATTAGAAACACAAATATTTGGACTTGCTTTCCTCGGATTCGTCATGTCTCTGTTAACCAATCGCTAAATGCTTTTGTTAGTAGCTTGTTTATATATTTAAGGGAGCACTTTTTAAACATCACTACATAATGGGGAATAGTAAGAAAAACATAGAGTAGTAGCGCTAAAAAGCTGAAAAACATTCACTAGAAGGTGAAGTTTGCATTACTTGGTAAGAGAAGCCATAGCACTTACTATTTCTGGACATTTGAATTTCGCATTTTTGAAAATCTTTTTAATGATGATTAAAAAAATAATGTTTTACGATTTACGATATGCATGTTCAGTCCGTTGAACAGGCAAAAATATATCACGCGCATAAGATTCAAAATGAGTGACGTCACATGATCAATATTTACGGCTCATATATTAAATTTGGTCTTCGTAAGGGTATTATAGAACAAACACACACACACACACACACACACACACACACACACACATATATATATATATATATATATATATATAGAGAGAGAGAGAGAGAGAGAGAGAGAGAGAGAGATTAATTTAAATACGTTAAAATGTAGGTTATGTTCTAATGGATCAAGGAAGTTCCAGTAAGCCAAAAATCACATATTATACCAGTTTTAATTCTTCAGCACTAGACGACCGGAAGTAAATTACTCATCTAACATAAATGAATTTAACATGATGCTGAAATTGGACCAAAGAATACACATGTAGAGCATTGCTGATTGTATATTTATTACATGTAAAAATGGTTTTAATAATTAAACACAATCATGTCTTCCATGTCCAAATCACAAGCCCAAAGTTAATGTAAAATCTTTGTAAACCGAAAAAAGGTAAACACACGAAGCACTGAATTAGGACTGAGCTCTGGAAAGGTAGATTCTCCCGTCTAGCCAGCTACATTCGCTACGTTTGCAATAAATTAAACATGAAAGGTACAGAACACGGAACTATGAAATGTCAAAGATATTCAGGATGATTCTGGGCACTAAAACATCATCCTTTTCAAAATATTGTGACAACGGCCCTAAAACTGTTTTAGTGACTAGATATGCCTAGTCATCCAATGTCCTTGCGTCAACAATTTGCAAGCAGCTTGCTTCGTTTTATAAAGTATAACGTTCCGTAGTTGTAGCAAAATTGACAACAACGTGTTAACTTTGAAACAAATACACCATAAGCAGGAGAAGTGGGTATACTGTGGCAAAAACAAGGAAAGTAGACAGAAGACGTATTATGTTTGTCATATCGCTATAAATGTAGTTTTTCACGGGTGACAATAATAAGATATAAGTCCAGATAGAAAGCCGTACCTATTTTTCACGCATGCAATAAATTTGATTAAAATGTCAAACAGGTTTTTTTTAAATAATTTATTTTACAAAAATTCAAGACAATCTAAACTATAATAAAAGTTTTTATTTTATTTATAGTATTTATACTAATTAGTTTCTCTCTTTTTTGAAAAACAGATAGAAAAATCTGTAAAATAATAGTGCAAGATATTTTCTACATGTGGTCGCGTTTCACGACAGTCTAAGTACGCTGTTTCCTCCGCAAAATTTTATCGGTAAAATCAGAAATGTTTTATGCTAATATCGATTTTAAATTAAAAATCTATATTGTGGTGCAAAAAATCACTACTTGTGGTTCTATATAAGGAAACTCAACCCTCAATATAATATATTTTGTAAAACCTTGAGAAGTCGTACATATTTGACACCACAAGAAGGCAATTAAAACATAAATATGCAATATTAACATTCAGCTACACAAATGTACATGCTCTGAACAAAACTGTTTTTGTTGAATAGAACAATGCAGAATGAGTAAATCAAGGCCTTTTTCATATCTTTTAAAAATATGAGTTTGTCGACATTTTTTATCAATAGCCTTCAGATTTGTTTCAATACATAGAAACCTTTGTACACTTAGAAACAGGGCAAATTGAAACTTGATTCTAGCGACATTATAACAATTGTTTGTCCCCATAGCAACATAAAATACTTTTTTATATCTTTGTATTTTACTTTAACAAAATCTTCAATTTTGATATCTTCTATTGAAACATACAGTTTATATCAAGATAGAAAAATTCTTTAAGTGAATTCAAACATTACATTCTCACAAAATTATAAGTCTTTTTTTAGCATTTGCATAATTTCAAAGTAAAATGTCTATTATTATGAAAAGATACATGATGCAATATGCTGATATTTATAAAAATTTATAAATTAGCACAAGACAAAAGAACATGCAGAATAGATGTGTCGAAATTTGAACATTGAACCAACGAATTGGTACCGAATCGTCAGATCATTTCGGCATCTCACCATGTCGTAAGTTCGTATATCTCGACTACCTTTCGGCAGCTGCTATCTCTCTGTCGACAGATTTTTTGGTGCCTAGCTTTCTATATCTCTGCCATCGAGCTTGTTGTAGTCCTACGCTTTAGTTCAGAATTAAACTTTTGATCGATCTGTATTGTATTGTTCTAACTGCAATTTCCATCTTCATTTTGTATCAAGGTAAGAGAAGTCCTAATGTGGAAACTTACAATGTTTTGAAATTTGATCCCAGCGACAAGATATCACATTGTTTATCACCATGGCAACGCCAAGCGCTTCTTATATGTACAGCTTCTTTGTAACTTAATCTTCTCCAAACCATTGAAATTAAAATCAATATTAACCGTGCAACGTTTCTTACAAACTTGTTAGATTTCAAAAGCTTCAGACGTCGTAGTAATCCTTAAAGGCAACGAGTACAGCTACAAGCTTGTGTTTTACAGAGATAAATTAGTGAAAAAAGATTTTTTGAACTGTTCAAATGTGCGTTTATTCAGCGGCCGTTTGATGTTAATAAATGAAATAATAGTGAAGGACTTGTCACAAATTCAACACTGAGCTAACGTACAGTTGATGTTCGGCTAACGAATACCTGAAACATTACCGAAACGCTAACGAAAGATAGATAGCAGCTGCTGAAAAGTTATCGAGATATATTTGACGGAAGACTGAGAAGTACTGTCGATTCTGCACTAATTTATTAGTGAATGCACCTTGTGACAGATCGGTACTGTGCACAAGTAAAGGATACGCGAGTCTCGTCCAAGAATTCCCTTATTGGTAGCCGGATATAAAAGTGTTTTCCACAATTTCACCTCAAAGAATAAACTTCACCGTCAGTTACTTAAAATGAATAGTAACGTAGTATCCTTTAACACTGGACTGTGGTATTGCATATTATTCCCAGAACCGAATATCGACAGCATTTTCATGCTGCACGGTCGCATACCCTAGATTTTTGATAACTTTTTTTTCATCTGGTACACAATAATATATGGGGTAAATTTAATGTTTTGATTCTCGTCCATCTGCAATTATCTTTTTTTAAGTTTCGAAACTGGCAGGTTTGATAATGTATTTCATTTTTTTGGCCTCATAATTTATAGTTTACCTGTGACCAAACTGTGTGGTTCTCAACATCAAGATTTTTTATTATCTTGCTTTTTGTTCTTTTAGTAACTTTTTAAGAAATTTTATGTTATAATAAATCTTATTAATTGCCACATGTATTCTAAAGAATTATTATGAAAAAAAGATTTCTAATTTATGAAGAAGAAGAATAGAAACAAATTTTAGAAAAACAGTACCATGTGCTTCTCTTTGTTACTTCTTGTTTTTCTTCCTAAAGGGCGAAGGGATATTCAACAAGCATTAGGTTTTGTCACATTACGTGATGATAAAACAAACATCTGGAATAAAATGAACATGGTATTGTTAATCATTATTACAAGTGCGGAATTGTCCAATATAATTTTCTAATATTTATGACATGTAAAATGACAGATACAACGTTTCCAAGTTTCAATCATTGTTCGATGTAATTGTCTTGCATTTTTTGAGCTCAGTGGAGAAATAGATAAGTAAGGTCAGGTGACAAAGCATCCCCAATCCATCGATTAGCTATTGCAGAATTAATCAAACAATGTTTGTTTTTCATTGAATCAGAAAAATACCTTTCTTACTTTTTATCTTTTGTGATTACTTATTAAAGAAACGACACTGGCTGATGTCAAGAGCCGTGTTTAATCTATAAATGAAGTTGGTGGGTTAACACCGATCCAAATCTTGAAAAAATAAGTGGTCATATCATATTTTCAAAAACTTGATCGAGGTAATTAAGTAACTTTATTCGTGCATTTCTATTTGAAAAGATCAGTACATAGAACAATGGGTAGAGGTAGAACTGAATTTATTTAAAAATCAATTAAGACTAAAAAGATGGACCATGGGTACATTACAGACAGTGTTTTCCGAAACAAAATTATTATTTTGGACCAATTGAGCAAGGGATATTTCTTGATTGAGCACTGAAGCAGCATATGATCAGGCCACATAACAATAACAATTTCAGAAGGCGTTCTTCTACCAGTTCGTAATCAATATATATAGTCGAGGCAAACAAAACACGACCCAGAATGACTGATGTTTTAAAAAAAATAAGAAAAATGTACAATATATACTCGTGTAAATGGAAAAGATATGTAATTAAGTGAAAGAAATATATTGAATAAATCGGGATATTTCGTTTTTATGGTTGCCTACCATAAACACATGTGTATCCTTGTACACACGGACTTCAAATATTCATTTTATATTGAAATTCGTGCTTTACTTTACTTACGAATTGTGGTTTGAACATGGATTGGTAGGTTTGTTTTTTATTGACTTGAAAGCCAACAAGTTCTTGGATTTCAATGTAATCAGGTTCGACTCAGTGGTGTGTGTGTGTGTGTGTGTGTGTGTGTGTGTGTGTGTGTGTGAATCAGTAAAAACTCAATTTCTATTTGCTCATTTAACGATAGTTTTTTTAAAAAACAATAAGTCAGTGAAAATGCACGTCTATAGATGATTAGATCACGTGACAATGAAATCTATCATCAACATCATATGGATCGGAGACGTGGCTGACGTCCGTGACGAAATATCATTTTATTACAACAATTATCACTGATACGAGATTCATCCGCAGTAAATCAGAATGCTGTAGTAAAACTGATTTTAAACTGATTAATTTTTCCTGCCTGTAAAAAAAGAGATGCTTTGATTGATAAGCTTTGGTACAGGTAGTCAATGAAACATGGAGGATTTTAATGAGAACATTCAGAAACATCAATTTTACGAGAGAATAAAATAGTAATAATTTTTATATGGAAATACAGAATTTATGAATTATTGTACATCACTAATGAAGAATTTCCTTAAAAGATTTTTTCATTTTTAATATTTGGCAGCATTTGCAAACACCAAAAACATAATAATAAAATCAAGCATAAATAAAGTATATATTACCTATTATCATTTATGTATGTCTGTTATTCTCATTTTGTGTTTTTGTTTTCTTAAAATTCTTATTCTTCGCAGAATATATAAAAAATGTTCACTATCAATTATACTAGTGTGAGAGTATTTTTCAGAATTCTCCAGTTTCTTTATTTATTTAGTTGTAGGATTTTTTTATAAATAGACGAAGTACAGTTCCTAACTATATTTGGAAACCTTTGTGAAGAAAAGAATTTCCATGCCTGTGAAAGGCCCGATTTTAATTAGATTTGATATTTTTTTTTATATTATTTAAAAAATACATGTACTAAAGGTAACAACATAAAATCTGTGTAATACAATGGTCATATAATAACCCGAGATTTTGTTAATAAATGTACAGCATATGTACCATACATAATTACAACACATTACATGTTTGACCAATTAAATAATTTATATACACACATCAAACACAAACATGCCGGTCTACGTATACGTTCAAATCACATTCCCAAATAAAGAAACAATCTTTGAAACTGATTAAATTAGGTTCAAAACACGGAAACTACCACCTGGGAAGTGGGCCAGGTAATCCAAAAAAAAAAAAAAAAAAAAAGGAAAACACCTCCTGTTTATTTAGTTACACCAACCACATGTATAACCAAAATACAGAATTAAAGGAACATGGAACTATCGTACGTAAATATATCCTGGATAATTTTGAATATAGAGACACCCTATCTATTATCAATATTCTGATGACGGTCATGAAACTTTTTAAGTCTTGATAAGCTTAGGCTTTAAATATCATTGAGTCAACAATTTTTTAGTGATATCTTTGCGTCAATAATTTAATTTATTAATTAGCAACTTGATTTAAAAGGTTTTTTTCCATTATCAACTTTTATTTCACGTGTGATTGGTGTAGTGGCATAGACATACGATTTGTACCTTTCAGGAGCTTCTGGTCTCGCTTCTCCAGTGGAGTTTCATGTTTTTACTTAACCTGACAGTCAGTTTCAAAGCTTTTATATTTTACTATAGGAACGAGATGGACGTGTATTAGTATGTTTGTTGGTTAATACAATATATGTATAAATAAACTAAACAAATCTTATTTTGTTTTCTCTTTCTATTCATCATGTCAAAGTTTCATTTCTAGATTTAGAATATTCATGATTTGCAATATTTTAAAATTTGAAATACCAGTTTTAACAACACTAGACGACCGTTTCGAAATATAATTCCTCACCAGTAGTTTTTGGACTAAAATTGTGAAACCAATTTTTTTTCAAGATGTTGAAAAGATACCTAAAGTACCAAAATATATTTCAACAAATAAAGCTAAAGAAATACTTTGCATGAGAGAGTATACTTTAGTTTTTGAAGATATTCAGATTCTCAATTTGGATTGGTATGTTTGTTTGTGATAGACATGTACATGCAGATTGTTATATGTGATTCTCTTGGTAAAATATAACAAAAAAAACCCAGAAAATTATACTTAATGGTGATAGAATCTAAATTACTACTTGAGAAAGTGATTGAAATATTTGTAGAGTTCTAACAATTAATTCTACAATAAAACTGAACCCTGAAAAAAATAAAATCCAGAAAAAAACTGGAAAAATGTCCGATCCCGATCTTCTATGGTCCAAGTATCAAGGATCTTTAATAATTGAAACCTGTCTCTTTTGGTAACTAGCTTTCTAGAACTAAATGAAAATATACAATCAAAAAAACACATGAAATATTAATGATATGATGCGATACATTATGAACGATATATTAATTTGTTTTTGTATTTCCATGTGTTCTATGAATTTGTGTTTATATTTCCACGTGTCAACTAAACAGCTAAACAATTAAAATGCATTTAACGGACGAGTTTAATAATACACATTGTAGTTAGTAAAGTAAAAAGGTCAATTTCCGATTTTTACTCATTCAAAAGGGTCACTGAATATATTTAGATTTAATTGTAAGCCTATAGGATTACATGATAAATATGTTAAGAGCAATTGCTTGGGTATTAAAATAAAACATTATACCCACCGATATTTAATATTTAGAGTATTATTATAATATATAAACTAAACTACCGGATGCAAAATGCTCAGGTTTCTTTTTTGAAAATCCAAAGACCCTTGAAATTTAAATCAACACCGCCAACATAATTATTATATCTATGATAGTTTTAAATACAGAGACATATCATACTTATAAGCAACTTTGTGATGACGGCAATGGAACTTTTTGAGGGCTTTAAACATACAAATAAAGTTCTCAATACACGAACATTTTAACACAAAATTTATACACCCAATATAAAAAATAATATTTTGTGATAAAAATTGTATCATACTAAAAATTCTAGCTGGCAACAGATTAAATTTTACAGAAAAAATACGATTTTGCCTAAAAATCATGACATTAGCAATATCAATATAATTCAGATACAATAAATTGCGTATCAAATTTTATCCTGGAAGGCAGTAAAATGATAGAAATTATATACAAATATTAAAACATTGTGTGAATAAAACCCATATATTTATTAAAATGTTAAAACAAGCCCTGAAGATATTTGAAAATTGATATTTTTTCTCATTCGTAACAGTTTTGATATAAAGCATTTGGCAGTTGAAATTGGAAAATTAGAATCGGCATTATATGAGGATGTTCTGGGGTTTTTAATCAAGTGTTTAATTTGGAAAAAAATATTACAAATGAACTGCTAAATGTAATATTGAAAATATTACTGACTTACAAATAGCTTTACAAAATAAATAAATAAATAAATAAATAAATAAATAAATAAATAAATAAAAAAATAAATAAATAGAAAATAAATAAATAAAAACAAATAAAAAGAAATAATCTAAAAGAAAGAAAGAAAAATTGTCCTTTTATTTTAAGAAAATATATATTGAAGTCCATTTTTTGCGGAAATTACTCTGATGGTGTGTATACTTATGATAAGGGTATTTTTAGACCATGGATTGGAATGGTTGTGAATTTAATTGAAACATGAAGCACAAATGTAAACAAGCTATAGAGTATAGTTTATACTTTTAAAAAATATATCACTGAATTAGCTTTATGGCTTCCCTTCTTGTTTTTAAGTGTCGTAAGGGACATTTTTAGAATCCGTTTACGTCATTTTAACCATCCCAGAAAATCGCAAATCACACGTCTAAAGATGAGGCATACTGTTGTGGTTTTTCATTGACAATGAAACAGTTCATATAGTATTTGTTGATTTAAAATTCTGTAGTATGTATACCAGTTCCGCATGCATTCAATGATACAATTTTATAACAAATGGTATATGACAATAATATACTTTAATTTGTAAATTTTGCTGCAATGAAAATTGGCGACTTTTTCACAAATTGATAGAAGTTTCAGGTTATTTGTATGCAAATAAACACGGAATTTTTTAAGTGGTATATTGCCATAGTTTCCTAAAAGCTTCCGACTGCATTTCAAGACGACACAATTATTGTTTCTTTAATTAAACAGTTTGTTAAAAAAATACTGAGTTGTTTTTATTAGTTATAACGCATTCTCATTTACACAACATTTATAATAACAATAATATTAAATTGAAATTCCAAAGTAATGTTAAACTTTGAAAATTGACCAATTGAAAAAAAAACATAAGCGTGTAATTTTTTTTAGAGATATTGGATTTAAAGAATTAAAATTCATGACTGGCTAAATTTCGCTTTAAAATTTTAAATTGGGACACATTAAATTAAAAAAGCTAACACACCAATCAATGCAATGTTTAAATCAAAACCCCAAAGCAAAGTAAAAACTTTGAAACTGGTAAATTAAGTTATACAGGTAAACGTTCCACCAGGGAAATGAGGCCGAGTGCTCCTTGTGGGTAAACTTCTCATGTTTAGCTAGCTACATCCACCACGAGTGTAATTCATATTGATAATAAAAGAAACATGAAACTATAGGAAGTCAAACATATCCAGGGTACAGGCACATCATACTTATCAACAATACTGTGATGACGGACATAAAACTTTTTGAGGGACTTGATAAGCTTTGGCTTGCAATATCCCTGTGTCAACAATTTATTTGTTAAGAATTGCTTTGTTGTATAAAGTGTTTGCAGTGTGAACATGCTCTACCATAGCGTATTTATTGTGAAACAAATGCAGCATAAGAAGCAGAAGCAGGCATGGTGTTGCATACAAAGGGAAAGATGACAATAGAAATATCACGTCTGTCATACATTTTCAAATGTAGCTTTTCGTGTGGGCGTCATGATTGAGGTATAAATCAACATATAAAGTAGAACTTTAAGAATTAGTCGTATCTTTTATTTCAAGCTCACTAGGATAGAAGACATACACATAGCCTCCAAATTTAGAATTGCTAAGTGTCAGAACATCATCTAAATAATTTTGTATGTGGAGTTAAATGATTTAGCGACAGTCTTATCTTCAGATTTTACAAGATCCTGCATAAACTCCGCTTTAAAGGCATAAAGTAACGACTCAGCAAGATATGGTGCACAGTTTTGTCCCATTGTTTAAGAGATGGGTTAGCTAAGTATCCACACAGAATAACACTTAAAAAGTTCTGTATTTTCAAATGTAGATGGTTTTAAAATTTTAAGATTATAATTACGCATTGAGTTTGTTGTAATTTTGTGATTTTTCATCATGGTAAGTATCCTAAATGCAAATCATTATGCATAAAAAAAAAAAAAAAAAAAAAAAAAAAAAAAAAAAAAAAAAAAAAAACCCGGCTTCCAAACTCCTAAAATGTTAGATACAGAAATATGGCTTCGAAACTCATTCCTTTTTGGAAATTTCCCGAGGTGATTTTTCTTTCCTGTCTTCAACTTCCATTCTTGAGTTTAGGCCTTAACGAGAAAACAGTAAAACTAATAGTGCGCATGTATGTCGAAATGTGATCCAGATGTTGTGGTTATAACCACTATCATCTTTATCGTTTGTCTAGACTTTGTAGGAAAAAAAACGATTATATTGTGTTACATTTGAATTTGTTCCAAAAAATATTATATTATTTCAAAAACCTAGATGTAAATCGTATTACATCTGCACGTTTTAAATTATCCACAATGATACATGTGCGTCATACTAAGGCGTATACTACTATGCATTACTATATAGAGTTTCAGCTGAATCTTAAGTACAATAGGTGAATTTAAATTGTCTTAACTTCTACTAAACTTGTCAACTACTGCACAGACCTGTCGAAAGATTAACACGAAGCTGAACTCACGCCCGGCTGCCTAGCTCCCAAAATATAGATACCTATTAGCCGAAATGTTGGTTTCACAAATTTTTGTCTAAGCACTACTGGTAAGGATTTGAATTCCAAAATGGTCGTCTAGTGCTGTAAAATTAAAACAGATATACTATGTAATATCAAAGAGCCCGGATTGAGCTATCGATTAATATCAAAGAGCCCGGAATGAGCTGCCGATTAATATCAAAGAGCCCGCAATGAGCTGCCGAATAATATCAAAGAGCCTGGAATGAGCTGTCGATTAATATCAAAGAGCCCGGAATGAGCTGCCAATTAATATCAAAGATCCCGGAATGAGCTGCCGATTAATATCAAAGAGCCCGCAATGAGCTGCCGGTTAATATCAAAGAGCCCGGAATGAGCTGCCGAATAATATCAAAGAGCCCGGAATGAGCTGTCGATTAATATCAAAGAGCCCGGATTGAGCTGTCGATTAATATCAAAGAGCCCGGATTGAGCTGTCGATTAATATCAAAGAGCCCGGATTGAGCTGCCGATTAATATCAAAGAGCCCGGATTGAGCTGCCGGTTAATATCAAAGAGCCCGGAATGAGCTGCCGGTTAATATCAAAGAGCCCGGATTGAGCTGCCGGTTAATATCAAAGAGCCCGGAATGAGCTGCCGATTCGGGACTTATTAGGTCTGTGTTTAACTTTCAACAGGTATGTAATGTACATATATTAATCACATACTAAACCAGTTTTATATTTACAGCACCAGACGGCCGTTTCGGAATACAATTCCTCATCGGTAGAGCTTGGACCCAATTTGTTTTGAAGATGTTGAAAAGCTACCCAAAGAACCAAAGTATATTTTACCAAATTAAGCTAAGGAAATACTTTGCATGAGGGAGTATACCTTAGTTTTTGAGAAATTTCAAATTTTAACTTGCAGGAAATTTAGACAATTATAGTATATTTCTGACAATAATACGAAATTATTGCCTACTGAGTTGGTGATATCCTCGGGGCACCAGCGATATAATATTATCAAATCTTTAGTTAAGTGGGATGCCAGAGTAGAGAAGGTGTATCAGTGACTCAGTGTTTTGTAGCAAGCAGTTACTTATTACATTGTCTCTCCCTAAATAAGTTTCGAATCAGGATTAGGCGTGGGCAGATTCTACATGTAGTTTCCGAAGGTTTTCACCGGGCTCCTCCACCAAATAACTACCTACCTTAGTAAAAGTAAAAAAAAATATTTGAGCGTTAAACGCCTTTTTTGTAATCTATTCCAGCCAGAGCATAGACAATCTATGTCTGAATGATAAAAATCACCACGTGTGACGTAGACACAGGTTACATTTAACAAACGAGGAACAAGAACCAACAAATGGCAACTGATTATAAAACCTCCGACTTTATAAGGTCACTTTATATAGTTGCGATGTTCTACCCATTGGTGTGGTTGAGGAAGAGCCAATTAGAGCTAGAAAAAACTTATTTTACAACCAATGGGTAATTTAAATACATATTTTACATTGAAACGGTCTGCAGTCTGGAATTTTTGCAAGGGATATTTTTCATTTTTGAGAAAAAATGACAGATATATAAAGAAAAGGAATAACATTTTCTTGGGTCGCAAAAAACAAGGTTAATCGCAATTCTGCTTAAACTAAAAATGCTGTACATACCGATATCTGATACCTGTCCGAAATGAAATTAGGACATTGGTCATCTCGCATCTGTAGTTACTAATATGTAAATCCAAACTACCAAATTGAGAAAATTTTGGCGCATATAAAACATTTCCATATTAAATGTAACGAACAACAAAACCCGGAAGATATACAAAAAATAAAACTAAAACTAAAACATAGCCGGGTTCCAACATTCGTGTTGGCTCAGGAGACCCGACCGTCAGTAATGAAATTGAAACTAAATTACGAAGCATAGTGGATATATTTAATAATGTTCAATTAATTTGATAAGCGGGCTGGTATAATTTTACAAATTGTCTGAGCAAATATAAGGCATATAAGCTGCTTGTGCCAAATTAATTTCATCATCCGTGTCTTTTATTGATGATATCTTTTACACATTGATTTGGTTCTTTATGTTGTGTATTACGCGACTTATCTTTTCCTTTGATTAGGAGAAATTCTTGTAAAAACTAATTTCGTAAGCTTGATACTTTGCTAAATTAAAATAAGATATTTTACACAAACAGTTTTGCATGAAATGAATAGACCTGTTTTGAGAAATATTGAATATTTTCAGCTTTCTGATTTTCTATTTTGATGATCAAATGAAATTTCATTAGGCCCATCATAACAAGATCATAATTGATGGCCGCTTAAGTCATCTAGGTGTCACGAGAGGCTTGGTCTAATTCATCAAAACGTTTTCAGTTGACCCGAAGTGCTCCTTCAATCCGCAAAGTAATCAGTATATTGCCGAGCAAATGATTCATTCTAAATTGCCTCTCCGATTTGATTGCTTTTCTCCGTGGATGTTATGTGATGAAATGCATGGATGTGCCTGTTTTTTGTATTTGCGCAAATGGTCTTGGTTATTTGAAAGCTTATTAAATCAGCCCATGACAGTACACAGCCACTGGCAAACGTAAAACGCGTGTCATTTTTTTTTTTAATTTTTTCTCCCGAAAAAATTATATTATATCAGTAAACTAGAACTTGTCAAGGAACCAGTATGTGTAATTTTTTAAAAACAAAATTATCAATTAAATACTTTAAGTATATATAAAAGACCAGTTTCTATTTTTTTAAATATAGACAAACGCTGAATGTTCCCAAATTTTGTCTAAAAGTATTTATTTATTTATTTTAAAAGACATGCATTTCGAATATTTTGTCTTAACTGGAATGGTAGTATAAGATATTTTCAGACTGTCCTTGTGTATGTCTATAGACAAATATGATGATCAGCGACCCGATATGAATCACGCCGCAGGTTACTGTTTTTACAATATTCAGTGTCACTCCAAAGTCGGTAGCGGCCTTTATACCATGTGCATGCCTTGTTTTGTTTTCCAATTTCACCCCTTTACTATATGTCACTTTCATGTTCGCTTCAAAACAAATTTGTATTTCAAAAAAATAGTAGTAATTTTGAAATGTTCATGGTAATTGAATTGTATTTTATATTTATATAAAAATATGAGTCCTTGATTAAAAGTCAACAAAATGAAAATGAAAAGTGATTTTTTAACTTCCACTTAACTGGAGACATTTGCTTTGTATATCCAAAGCCCGTTTTGTATATGAAATTGTACTTTGTGTTTGTCTGTTAACAGGTATGACACTATATATTCAATAATGCACGGGTACATGTTGTATTCCATTACACCCGGCCTCACTTCGGCCTGGTGTTTTTACTTTACCTTGGGATTGTAATTTGGATTTTTTAAATTTATAAAAGTAGTTGAAAAGGTGTATCCGCAAAACTAAGTATTTTTTAAAAAATTGCTGAAATCTTATATTTATTTCTAAATGTGCCTATTTTTAAGGACCACTGGTCGTAAAATAAGTGGCACGATTTGACAGAGCCCTTAAATTATCATATACCATGTATGTATTAAAACGACAACAACGACCAAATATACTAATCCATGCCCGAATCACAATCCAGAGGCAAAGTAAAAAAAAATACTAATCCATGCACGAATCACAATGCAGAAGCATAGTAAAAGCGTTGAAACTGACAAGGTTAAACATGTGAATTTCCACCAGGTAAGTGAAGCCGGATGCTGATAAAATAAAGCAATGAGGATGACACTACAACTAAATCATTTTATATCTATTCGAGTGTCCGTCCAAAGTCGGGAGTCCATTATTCGTTGTCTTAACAAGTTTTTTTTCTTTTTTCATTTTCTTATCTTTTTTTTACTATTCTTATTCGTGGTTGTAGTGACACATTTGTAGTTAAAAAGGGGTATGTCTGGTTTGATTTTATCATAAATGGGACTTTTTGTTTTTGTTTTTTATTTTTATATTTTTTTTTATTATTTTTTTTATTCCTTATTTATTTATTTATTAATTTAAAAAAAACGAAGGTATAAATGTCCTTGTACGTTGATTAACAGGTAAGAGTAGTATTTGATTGAAAAACAGTTACGCCAAGCAGCGATTAATGTAAAAAGGCGACCATCAAATCAACCATGCCTTTCCTTTCTCTACATTTACTTAAATTATCGAAAAATGAACAGAAAAATTAAACTAAAACTGAAATTACTAGTTATGTTAAATATATGTACAATTTTATACATCACAGACTACTGGTAATTCTAGAAGGAAGACGTCCGTCGTGTTTTGTCTTGAATAAGTAATATCAACACAAAGTCAGAAATACTACATGTTACCGTGTGATACATCGGAAAGGAAGATGCCCGTCGAGTTTTGTCTCGAGTAAGTAACTCAGAAACCAGACACCAATAAACACAACACCTTACACATACGTATATAGAAATATAAAAGAAGTTATTCCACAGAGCAAAAGTTTTAATTTCCGCTCTGTCAATTTATTTCCCTTGAGTATAACGTTTCATTAAAGGATCATTCATAATTGATAACGGAAATGGACCGATGCGAGTTAGGTTATGTCTGAATAGCGAAGTGCAACCATTCTTATCTTTAAATTTACTGGTGTTCTGAAGAAACTAGCATCTGTAAAAATGTTTGTATGGGGTTTTAGACTCGGAAATAAAATAAAATAAAAGAAATAGACTAATAAATAAATAAATAAATAAATAAATAAATAAATAAATAAACAAATCAAATCCCAAAAGAAAAGTATCATTTCCATCAGGGAAATGAGACCGGATGCTTTGCAAGGGTAAGCACTTACAAGCTACACCCGTTAAATAAAAAAATTGGAACGTCAAATAAAATAAAATAAATAAATAAATAAATAAATAAATAAGTTCATGTCAAAGTCGCAATCTGAAATTGGCACTTTCACCAAGAAAGTAAGGCCGGTTTCTTCGGAGATATATGTGGTATATTAAACAGAATTTGAACGAATGTATCAGGATGACTGGATAAAAATGTGCCACATGTCTGGGTCATGTACCCCCAGTATGCCCATTATGACATTTAAGTGACTGCTATTTATATTCTCAAAGTACAGGTACCTAGGGGATAATGGTTTTGAAAGCTTATCAGTAGAGACTAAATGTCATTGTTTCATTAAAGTTACTCATTGATAATTAGGATGATAGGATTGTTAGAGACCTACAAAAACACTTAATACTCATGTGAAATCGTTAAATTCGTTGTTTTCCAACCTTAGTTGTTTTGTGGTCGCCATGAACCTCGATTTTACATGTCAATGATTGATTGATTGATTGATTGATTGGACTTTGACGTCTCAGTCAAGATTATTTCACTTATTACGTGTTAGCGAATCGAAATAGTACATATAACAAACATGCCTAAATGGTTCCCACACAATAATAATGTTCGTGGTGGGTGTCCTATTTTCGTTGTGTTTTTAGACTTACTGACTCACTAATTTACATGTCAATGGAATAATATATACTATAATTGTTGCAAGTTAAAATTTGAAATTTCTCAAAAACTAAGGTATACTCTCTCATGCAAAGTATTTCGTTAGCTTAATTTGGTAAAATATATTTTGGTCCTTTGGGTAGCTTTTCAACATCTTCAAAATAATTTTGGTTTCATAATTTTGGTCCAAACACTACTGATGAGGAATTGTGTTCCGAAACGGCCGTCTAGCGCTGTTAAATTAAAACTGGTATAATATGTAATATACATTTATATTGTAAGCCTAGGCTGATCAAGGCCCTCAAAAAGTTTTATGGCCGTCATCACAGTATTGTTGATAAGTTTGATGTCTCTGTGTCCATGATTGTCCTGGATATATTTGACGTCCCATAGTTCCATGTTCCTTTCACACAATTTTAATTACACACGTGGCGGTTGAATCTAGCTAAACAGGAGGTGCTTACCCTTCCGGAGCACCCAGTCTGACTTCCCTGGTGAAAGTTCACGTGGGTTTTTTTACTTTGCTTCTGGATTGTGATTCGGACATGGATTCGTTTGTTTGTTTTTACTTTGCTTCTGGTTAGTTTGTTTGTTTTTACTTTGCTTCTGGATCGTGATTCGGACATGGATTAGTAAGTTTGTTAACTTACCTTAGACAGTAACAACAAATAACGAATGTTTCATTCCCACCAAATAGCATTGTTCTTACAAATACGTAAAATGAAGACCAAGAAAATAATGATTTCATATGGCTTATTGCCTTGTCATATACCATTTTTTAAAAATTTAATCATAAAATACATTCAAAAATGGTACATGACAATAAAAAATAAATTGTTATGTGCTACCTTTGAATGCATTATTTTATACTCAGGGATATTGCAAGCCTAGGCTTATCAAGGCCCTCAAAAAAGTTTTATGGCCGTCATTAGTATTGTTGATAAGTTTGACGTCTCTATGTCCAGGATTACCCTGGATATATTTGACGTCCCATAGTTCCATGTTTTGATTACACACGTGGCGGGTGTAGCAAACTAAACAGGAGGTGTCCATCCTTCCGGAGCACCCGGCCTCACTTCCCTGGTGGAAGTTCACGTGTCTAACCTGACTTGTCAGTTTCAAAGTGTTTACTTTGCTTCTGGATTGTGATTCTGACATGGATTAGTATGTTTGTTTTTGACATGACAGTCTTATACCGTGCCTGTTCAGAGTTGGATAATTTAGAATAGCAGTTGTCTAAATACAAACGTATGTGATTACGTTTATTCCTTTTTCATGTGTTTTAGCGTGTTCATTGTGTCGCTTCATAGACAATTACGTACAGTTAAACCTGTCTATAAAAACCACCCAAGGGACCCAGTTAAAGGTGCCTTTATAGACAGGTGGTACTTATGAAAGGTTCAAACAATACGAATAAAGAATAATTGGGATACAATTCCACTGGCCTTTATAAGTAGCTGATCCTTATATAGAGGTGGCCTTTAAGACAGGTTGGACTATACATCAGAACGTTTGTCATCCCTGAACTAACCGATATAAGTGACCAAAATCTTTGATAGTAGTGTAGTCAAACATATACATACCGACCCATCTTCAAATCACAATCTTAAAGGGAGAGTAAAACTGAAAACCTTAAGTTAAATACTTGAACTTCCGGGAAGTGAAGTGAGGCCTGTTGCTCCGGGAGGGTATGGATTTCCAGTTTAAGAAAGAAAACATTATCAACTAAACTTTTTATTTTATACAAAAAGCAAGTCATATTTAATAAAAACAAAATCCATCCTCAGTACAGACCTGTCAAAAGTTTAACACCGAGCTAACGACAAGGGGTCACAGCTTAGCTGCTGAGTTGTAGAGGTATGGGTAGCCGAGCTGCTGAGTTGTAGAGGTATGGGTAGCCGAGCTGCTGAGTTGTAGAGGTATGGGTAGCCATGCTGCTGAGTTGTAGAGGTATGGGTAGCCGAGCTGCTGAGTTGTAGAGGTATGGGTAGCCGAGCTGCTGAGTTGTAGAGGTATGGGTAGCCGAGCTGCTGAGTTGTAGAGGTATGGGTAGCCGAGCTGCTGAGTTGTAGAGGTATGGGTAGCCGAGCTGCTGAGTTGTAGAGGTATGGGTAGCCGAGCTGCTGAGTTATAGAGGTATGGGTAGCCGAGCTGCTGAGTTGTAGAGGTATGGGTAGCCGAGCTGCTGAGTTGTAGAGGTATGGGTAGCCATGCTGCTGAGTTGTAGAGGTATGGGTAGCCGAGCTGCTGAGTTGTAGAGGTATGGGTAGCCATGCTGCTGAGTTGTAGAGGTATGGGTAGCCATGCTGCTGAGTTGTAGAGGTATGGGTAGCCGAGCTGCTGAGTTGTAGAGGTATGGGTAGCCGAATTGCTGAGTTGTAGAGGTATGGGTAGCCAAGCTGCTGAGTTGTAGAGGTATGGGTAGCCGTGGCATAAAAGGTGCAAAGATATGCCTATCGAGGGATCGAGATTAACTGCTATTTTGCCACTTATTCGTCGGCTTAGCGTTAAACTTTCTGCACTTTATATAACGTTCCCTATATTACATCACTTCTTAATAAACAATTGAATGGAGTTTTACGTCAAGAATATTTCACTTATATCGAGACGCCGCCAGCTACAGATGAAATGGCAGAAATTTAGACTTTTGCAGTATGTTCAAAGCAATGTGCAGGGATGGTCTTTAATGTGCCACGGTTGCACGGGTTTTTAATGTCTCCTCCGAAGGACCCCGTAATTTATATTTCTCAATGCTGAGTGCTTGGCGAAAGAGTAGTCACTACCTTTTTTAATTCTGGAGTTCGAACCCACATCCTCCTACATACAAGCGAGCACTCTATCAACTGAGCTTCTGTAATGGTTCAGAATAAGAATAGTTCTGTTGATAAATATCTGAATACACTCTCTCCAATGTTTAACTGATAGCGATATTAACAAAACAGTAACACATTACACCAGAGAAACATTAATTAAACTTTAAAATTAGAAATACCTTGGTGAATAGCTAGTATAAGTGATGTAACGTCTCTGTTTTTGTATTGTAAAATCCCCCAATATCATAAAACCCCATTGTCATCGGGAAATAATGCCCCTCATGGCACTGACTGAGAGTAATTGATTGAGTCTACTTTCATTTCACATTGTGCTCAATAACTTTTTTTATTCCCTTCAATTTGTTGATTTCCCCTGACACCGCTTTACATACAATAAAACCTTTGTATCAGCAGCATTGCGCACAGATATCTCTACTGAGATGTCATCATTCGATTGATGCCTCAGTTATATCGGTGTATCCGGACCACACTTAAAAGCTGTAGACATTGTCGGCTTAATGTGTTTCCTCAGGCAAATGTCTTCCACATATCGCCATTTCTAGACTTCTGGCTCTAAATGTACACAAGAGAAAACATCGGAAACAACAATCCACAATTCATCCGACCCTTGGTATTAACAATATCCGATAGCAATACAAATTTACATTTTATTAACGGCAATACATTGTTTATGGACATAAACGACAAGTAAACTCTCCCGGGATTGAAGGTAAAAAAAGCGTGCAAAGAGACACTATTGACGTTGATGAATAGTTCCGGGTTTTCATCCGATTCAGGGTTAATGAAATGTTTGCCAATGAGGTAATGAAGTAATGATAAAAACAGGATTAATTTGTTTGGAATTAAAAAGTAAGGCAAGCTTGATCCAATTACAACTGTCTGGCATTTATGGAATAAAAGAGATATCTAGAAAGATAATCGTTAAACCAATAATAACGGTTTATGTTTTTACACTAAAAACAGAAACTTGAAACTTGTTAAATCACTGATAATTAGTCATTAATAATTATAGTAAGGAGAACAAAAACAAAAATAATACAGGGTTTTCCTAATCGAATTTTCCTATGTTTAATTTAATGTATATCGGCGAGTACATACGGATTAAAACTAAGTGGTTGCCAATTTTTATTAAATTAATAAAGATGAAGCTTTTGGTAACTGTCGGAAGTCCATAATATCTGAAAAAAATGTTTGTTGGGCTATATAATCCTGGTTAGAAGAATTCATGTGTTGAACTTTATTTGACACTTTTTAGTTTTTTTTTTACTTTGCTCTTTGCGGATTCTGATCTATAAAAATGGTCTAGTATGTTTGTGTTTCTGGGACTGGTGGGGGTTCACTTGTTGAACTACTAAATGTAGCAGTTCTTAATTTTTTTTTACTTTGCTCTTTGATTTGTGATTTGAACATGGACCAATATGTTTGTGTTTGTGTTGTTTTCCTTACCAGAGCACCCACTCGTACTTCCCTGTTAATTAATTTTTCCGGTTTTTAAAGATTTTACTTTGCTTTTTAGCTCACCTGATCAAAGGTCATGTGAGCTTATGGTATGGTGCAGCGTGTGTATGTGCGTGTGTGCGTCGTTAAAACACATTTTTGACCTCTCCTCTGACTACTTGACAGATTTCAACGAGACTTAGTCAGAAGCATGTCTGGGTCAGTGCAATTTAGATTTGTTCATGGCGTTGCCATGGCTACCAAAACTAGGTCACAGTGACCTAGGGGTGCAAAAATCTTGAAAAATCTTCTTCTCTGAAACCGATGATGGGAGAAAAAATCTGATGTGATATTTGGCTTCTCTAGGGTCTTAAGCCTATAGTTTGTTCATTTTGTGAAATTCGGATAAAAAATGGGTTACGCGTTTTTGCGTTTAATTTTGAAAAAAATCGTAAAATAGCTTCAAATTGTTATAACTTGACTATTTGACCAGATAATGACATGGGGTTTTCAGTTTTGACATCTTCTTGTTAGTATCTTCAAAACAAGAGGCCCATGGGCCTTAACGCTCACCTGTGACCTTTGAACCCATGAGCTTCATTCAAATATCAAAATGATAATTCGGCCAATATTCTAATATACATCCCTATACAAAAAGTTTATAGTTTTTGAGATAAATAATCATCTCAGTACTTGTTTGTATCTGTGATCTTGACATTTGAACCCATGCTCTTCATTCATCTATCAAAATGACCACTGTGCCCGTACTAACAATATTCTAATATACATGCCTATACAAAAAGTTAATAGTTTTTAAGATAATTAACCATTTAGGTATTCATTCGCATCTGTGACCTTGACCTTTAAACCCATGAGCTTCATTCATATATCAAAATGATCATTAGGATAATACCTAAATAGTCTAATATACATGCCTATACAAAAAGTTCATAGTTTTTGAGATAAATAATCATTTCAGATCTTGTTCACATCTGTGACCTTGACCTTTGAACCCATAACCTTCATTCATATATCAAAATGGTTGTTAGGCTAATACCTACAATATTCTAATATACATGCATATCCAAAAAGTTAACAGTTTTCAAGATAAATAACCATTCAGGTATTCATTCACATCTGTGACCTTGACCTTTGAACCTATGACCTTCATTCATATATCAAAATGATCGTTAGGATAATACCTAAAATATTCTAATATACATGCATATCCAAAAAGTTAACAGTTTTCAAGATAAATAACCATTCAGGTATTCATTCACATCTGTGACCTTGACCTTTGAACCTATGACCTTCATTCATATATCAAAATGATCGTTAGGATAATACCTAAAATATTCTAATATACATGCATATCCAAAAAGTTAACAGTTTTCAAGATAAATAACCATTCAGGTATTCATTCACATCTGTGACCTTGACCTTTGAACCTATGACCTTCATTCATATATCAAAATGATCGTTAGGATAATACCTAAAATATTCTAATATACATGCCTATACAAAAAGTTAATAGTTTTCAAGATATATTGACAAATACATAATTTTTAGCAATTTCCCCACTCAGCACCTTACCATTTCCCCATTTTGAGCCCCATGGCTACCATTTGTGCAAATCTGAAACTAGATGACCTAAGGATGTTATATATGAAATAAATAAGGTATATGTCTTGTAGATTCAGAGGAGAAGATTTTTAAAGTTTTTCACTATTTCCCCCCTTATGGGGCCCCAAGGGGACATAACTCCTTCATTTGTGCAAATCTGAGAGGGCTTCACCCAGGCATGATGGTTACCAAGTTTCATTAAATTTGGCCCAGTGGTTTTGGAGGAGAAGATTAAAATGTAAAAAGTTTACGCACGACGGACGACGGACGACGGACGACGGACGACGCACGACGGACGAAGATGGATAGCAATAGCTCATCTGAGCTTTCAGCTCAGGTGAGCTAATGAGGTCAAGGTCAATTGTGAAGGTCATGACCTAATTGTTTTCACCTTTGATTATAATTATTATTTGGAAAACCATAAACTTTTTGTATAGGCATGTTTATCAAAATGTTGTAGGTATTGATACAACGCTCATTTTGATGTATAGAGAAAGGTCATGGGTTCAAAGGTCAAGGTCACAGATGCAAAACAATACTGAAATAGTTAATTATTTTGAAAACTATAAACTTTTTGTATAGGCATATATATTAGAATATTGTAGGTATTGATACAACGATCATTTTGATGTATAGAAAAAGGTCATGGGTTCAAAGGTCAAGGTCACAGATGTGAAACAATACTGAAATAGTTAATTATCTCGAAAACTATAAACTTTTTGTATAGGCATGTATATTAGAATGTTGTAGGTATTGATACAACGATCATTTTGATGTATAGAAAAAGGTTATGGGTTCAAAGGTCAAGGTCACAGATGCGAAACAATACCAAAATGTTTAATTATCTCTAAAACTATAAACTTTTTGCATAGACATGTATATTAGAATGTTGTAGGTATCAATACAACGATCATTTTGATGTATAAAAAAGGTCATGGGTTCAAAGGTCAAGGTCACAGATGCAAAACAATACCAAAATGGTTTATTATCTCAAAAACTATAAACTTTTTGTATAGGAATGTATATTAGAATGTTGTAGGTATTGATACAACAATCATTTTGATGTATAGAAAAAGGTCATGGGTTCAAGGGTCAAGGTCACAGATGCAAAACAATACCGAAATGGTTATTTATCTCGAAAACTATAAACTTTTTGTATAGGCATGTATATTAAAATATTGTAGGTATCAATACAACGATCATTTTGATGTGTAGAAAAAGGCCATGGGTTCAAAGGTCAAGGTCACGGATGCGAAACAATGCCGAAATAGTTAATTATTTTGAAAACTATGAACTTTTTGTATAAGCATGTATATTAAAATGTTGTAGGTATCAATACAACAATCATTTTGATGTATAGAGAAAGGTCATGGGTTCAAAGGTCAAGGTCACAGATGCAAATCAATACTGAAATGTTAATTATCTTGAGAACTATTAACTTTTTGTATAGGCATGTATATTAGAATGTTGTAGGTATTGATACAATGGTTATTATGATGTAAAGAAAAAACTCATTGGGGTTTCGGTATTTATGTTTTCTTGAAATCTATCAGCTAGCCATTAATTATCAGGTGAGCGTATCAGGCCCATGGGCCTCTTGTTTTGTTCTGGTCTAAAAATGGTCCAATATATTTGCGTTTATGTTGCTATCCTTTCTAGAGCATCCAATCATAGTTCCCTTTTGGAGCTTTACATGTTTAACAAAAATTTCCAGTTTTTACTTTGCTCTGTTGTTTGTGATCTGAACACGGACCGGTATGTTGCGTTTGATCGAAATAACCTTAGTATGGATAAACTGTAAAAAAATAGTATTAATTTATTGGGGTCCGTCCCATTTAAGAATATTTCACATATACCATGACGTCATTTGGCAGACATTTTGACATTTGCACAGTGCAATGTGATGATTCTTTAGTGTGCCGGACATCTGTTAAAGTCTCTTCTGTTAGGCGTTGTGGCTTCAGTTTTAATTACCAGGTGTTTGGTGAAGAAACAGTCACTAAATACTTATGTTTTTAAATCTTGGCCACTCCCGATCAGGGTGCAAATCTAGAACTCTCGCATCCGAAGCGAAGACTCTACCACTTGAACTACCGTACGTAGTGGTATATATATTGTTACTAAGCCTGTTTTAATTTTACAGCTCTAGACCACCGTTTCGGAATACCCTTCTTCTTCTTCAGTAGTGCTTGGACCAATATTATGGATAAATAATTTAATTAAAATTTGTTTATACAACAGAACACAATACAAAACAATGAAGACCACGTGACCAATTTTTTTCTTTATACCTCAATAAAAAAAAATCTAGATTAGCTCCGCCCACTTGCCCCGTTTTGGCTGATTGGCTGATTAGAAAAAACAATTGGGTCATATTCATCCGCCTTATGATGACTATCGATGTAGATATTATTTGTTTCAGATTTTTGGGTTGTTTTTTTTTAATTTCATGAATAATTAAAGAATGTCTAAATTAAATTATAAGAAATAACTGTGATATTATTTTTTTTATTGGTGTATAAAAGAAAAAACGATTTGCACACTTTTAAATAATGCGCTACGCGCATTATTCAGTGTGCAAATCGTTTTTTCTTTTATACACCAATAAAAAAAATAATATCACAGTTATTCCTTAAGTATATAAATTAATCTTTAAAGCGGTAAACCTTAGGCAAAAACATAAATAAATATAAAAAATAAATAATAATAATAATAATAATAATAATAATAATGATAATGATAATAATAATAATAAGAATGAAATAAATAAATAAATAAATAAATAAATAAATAAATAAATAATAAAAAACAAACAAACAAACAAAACCAGCAAATAATAATAAAAAATCCTTATCATTAACTAGTTGATTTGGATATATAGTTAACCGATTTTCTTGACATTGCATGTTGTCAATAAAATTAAGATCATTATGTTGACCCTGGTGTTTAAAACATTGTTTTCATTTTAATATAAAGCCAATATAACAAATTAGACAATCTAATTTATGACCCAACGAACCGATATGAATTCATGAAACAGAATAATTTATGCTAATTATAAAGCTCGAAATAAAATTTCTGAAATGATTAGAATTTAATTATTAAAAAAGTTAAATGCTTTGTTTTATTACAAACAGACAATTTCTAAAATTGGCAATTTCACTAAGCGCATTACATAATAACGTTGTTTTCCCTTAACACACAAATATTGTCATAAAAAAAAAATACTGGTATGTTGTCAAATTATATCAATATATTAAAAAGTTCACTTAATGAATTAGCAAAAAGTCATGATGCAATTACCGATAAAAAAACTACTTAGGAATTTATAAGTTAGGATACATTGGAACTAATTACGATTAAATGGTGACGGTTATATCCAGAGGATACTTCTCTTAAAATATTAACGTTCAAAGGGCAAAGACATGCGTTTTGAGGTAGTTAGCGTGTGCCAAAAACTGTAAAATTTATTCTAATTTTCCGTTTTTATGGGAAATGAAAAGGAAATATTTATGAGGTTGCATTAAAGAGTTGACCCGATGGAGTAAAACCTTCGACTTGGATAATTTAATATCAACTGAACTTTTTGTAAAAACATGCAGTTGTTTTTTTTAATTGGACGACATACTTAAATTAATTAAAAGTCAACTTTTTGATAACACTTAAGACGGGTAAATGTTCATTTATATTTTCTTAATTCCGTTCTAATTACGTATTATACCAGTTTAAATTTTACAGCACTAGACGGCTGTTTCGGAATACAATTCCTCATCTGGACCAAAAGAAACCCAAAGGACCAAAATGAAATATATTTTACCAAAATCAGATAATGAAATACTTAAGCTTCACATGAGGGAGTATACCTTAGTTTTTGAAGAATTTCCAATTTACTCTAGCAGCAAATTTAGACAATAGTATATTTCTGGCAATAATGCACAATTATTGCCTACTCTTAATGAAATACTAGTAGCGTGAAGTATGTTGTTATCTTTGTGATGTTACATTTGTTAAGTTTCATCTTTCGGTTTCATATACGAAGCATTCTGAACAAAATCTCTAATCTCTATGTTCTTTTCATCCTCAATTTTGATTAGACACATGCATGTGCACGTGCTGGGTGTAAGCAAGAGGTGTTTCTCCTTCCGGAGCACCCGGACTCACTCCCCTGGTGGAAGTTCAAAGATTTCACTTGCTTCGGGATTTTGATTTGGTTATGGATGTTTTGTGTTTTTCAATTATAAATATAATCTCTGAATTGCATTTGGTTTCTTCTGGAGAGACCTTAAAAAACAATGCCCTGTACATGTGCCAAGGCAGGCGTTGTAACTTTTAATGATGTCCGGACTTCATTAGGAGTTGTCACAAGGCGTGGCATGTCAAAGGATGTCCCTGCTCGTTACCCTGAGAGCACTACAAAGGTGAAAAATTCCGCCACTTCAATTATAAATGGTGACGTCTCGATATAAGTTTATATTATTGTCTGGGACTAAAACCCCATTTAAGCATGTAATCAATATTGCATATGCAGTCAAACCTGCATTCAAGTCACCTCTATATAAGGACCGTCTGCTTTTAAAGGCAAGTAAAATTATATCCTAATTGTTCTTTATTGATATTATTTGAACCTGTATATAAAGAGGAAGCGCGTGGCCTAGTGGTTAAGGCGTTGGACTCATGATTCGAAGGTCGTGGGTTCGATCCCTAAACCGGGCGATGTGTTGTGTCCTTGAGCAGGACACTTAATTTCACGTTGTTCCAGTTCACTCAGCTGAAAAATAAATGAGTACCAGCAAAATCCTGGGGGTTAACCCTGCGATGGACCGGCGTCCCATTCAGAGGAGAGTCTTGTACTCTCAGTCGCTTAACGCCATCGAAACCGGGATAAGCTCCGGCCTGATGGGCCTAATGGCTCGGGACAGACTATAACTTTAACTTTAACTGTATATAAAGACCACCTGTTCATAAAGGTCACTTTTACTGGTTCCCTTTGGTGGTTTTATTGACATGTTTGACTGTACAGTCATACTAGAAATAAACAAAACTGAAACACCAATATTGGATCCTCGGGTAAAACCTTTTAATGCTGCAGTATGGTACTGAATGATTAAGTGAATTAAAATTTAATATTTTTATTTATTTTTCGTAAAAGACACATAATAATAGTTACTGATGACATGAAAACGTCCATTTAAAAATATTCATTTTAAAATGTCCATTTAAAAAATCAGTTCAAAGATAAAAAATCCTCAAATTTAGATCTCCGGATATTTTTTTTTTTATTCTAGGAAAAAAATCCCGGAAAAAATTTATCATTTTATTTCTGATGAATGTTATGTGAAAGAATAATATTAACTTGACAGGAGCAAAAGAGCCGGAGAAGTAGAATTTATTAGCAGCGCCATTAATCAAAATAACGCACGGTGTGTTTGGTGTTTTTACCAGGGCTATTTATCCACGGTATCAATTACGTCTGTCATACACCCGTCTTTCTATTCTTTTATATGATCGATTTATTCATAAGGTTTTTTAACCGTCCATATTCACGCCTGATTTAGTTAGACGATCGTTTTACTGTAATGTTTAAAATGTTTTATTTCTGCATGAACGTTAGCCCATCTGTCGATGTACGTGCGGTTAAAGAATTTTCAATCTGGACCCATCAGTAAGTGTTTGGCTGTTTAAAAGTTAACAAAACGGCGTGTTTATGTTGAAATGTTGAAACACTCCAATATCTACTTTGTGCTTTTTATTTTCATTCCATACCCACGCTTTTACCGATGAAACACTAGTGTACTTTATATATAACATTTTTATTATTCATTGTCATACACATGTGTCGCCATACAACTTTACATTTATTGTAAAATCCTACGAGTTTATGCTTATGAAATAAAATGAATTGAATTGAATATGTTATTTTAAGTTTAGTTAAATTTCTTTAAGAGTTTTAATTACAGCTGTGTCTCATAAGTCAATTTTGGCTGGACAATGAAACATTTGTTTTATATATGTACATTGTATGTGTGACATTATGATGAAAATATTTTTTTTAGATGACAATATAATGATAATTAAATTTGAGGCCTTACGCGTCTCGAAAAAAAATAAGTTGGTTTCACAATTTTGGTCCAAGCACTACTGATGAATGAACCGATAAGTAAATGAAAGTAACATACCTTTGATGTTAAAGTAGCTAACTTGAAAATTTAGGTATGATAGTAGAAACACGTCTAGCAATGACCATAAATGACTGAAGAGTGATAAATACAATATTAATCATTACAGGACACCACAATTACAACATAATGTAAACAGTTAATTAAAATAGAACTTAATTAAATAAAACTTAAATAGTTATCCCTTATAATTAATACTACCACAAACGTATACAATAGTATTGACAAAAATATGCTTTTACCATGAAATATTTACGGACAATTTTGAGAATTGTGATGGAAATAACCCGATGTTAAAAAGGCAAGATTCGTTGGTCAGGTTATCCAACAGAAACTGTGACGTCACGAAAATTAATAATGTCACGGTAAAACTAACGCTTTTAGGAAAATGTTTGGTTTTTCTGTGTCCATGCTTTCGTTATTTCAAAGATAGGACAGAAAATAATTCAATATTCGTTGGGATATAAATAAGATTTGAAGATGTATGGCTGTTTTACGACAGTGTCGTAAAATTTGATTTCGCTATTCTTTTTGTCTATTGTCGTAAAATAAACTTTTTATTTAAGTACTTTCATTTCCGTTATTATTTCAGTTTCCATATAAATCTTTATAAGAAACTATCGTTAAACTTCAAATAGCTTTATTTGAATGACTCAAATGAATTTTTCGCGAAAACAATTTGGACAATTCGCCGTCTATTATCATCTGCAAGTGCAAGTTGATGTGTTTACATGAAAAAAAGTTATTCAATCGGCGCTGGCGATCGGATATTTTATGTTCTTGTCTTGTATTTTGGTTTTGATAATAAAACTGCATTATAAAGATTAATAGACCATAAAGAGGATTATTATATTTATTCGGCCTATACATTGCGTTTTATATTGGAACAGAGTTGCATCTGGTGACTTTTTTACACGATCAAAAGCCTTTCAAGTATCTATGAATATTAGATTATGCTATAGTTGAGTAGCGAATCGTTTAAGAGTCCTTTAATAAAGAACCTTGTGTATAACAAAATACTTCACATTCAATTGAAAAATGGCAAAATTTACTTGCAATACAATACTATTGCAAGCCTATCGGGATTCGATAAAATTTGGTCTCTGTTTCCTCTGCTTAACCATTGGAAAATTAGAATCTCTTTATTTAATAATAGCTAGGAGGAATTTTAGGTCCGTATAAAACTTAATCAAATCTAATACAATTAACTAGCCTCTTAGTCTCAACAACGGTTTTCCGGCTAAAACGATGTGACAGATTTCCTAAACCGCTTTTCAATTTCTGAAATTACATCAGACCGCGCTTTTATTCTGTATCGTAGAAACGCTTTTGAGAGTGGAGCTAAAAACTTCTCTTGGTTTGTAAAAATGGTTTATCGTTTTTAATTTAGTTGAAAAAAAAATTAAATAATTTTAAAAATAGTGATAGAAATGTTAAAGTAAAGATAATCCCCCAGTGTAAACATTCTCCTATTACTTATATAAAGACATCAAGTGAAGGTGAATAATAATAATAATAATGATGATGATGATGATAAGAAGAAGAAGATGATGAAAAAAAGAAGAAGAAGAAGAAGAAAAAGGAGAATTGTGAAGAAGAAAAAGAAGGCATTATGATGATTTTTTTTATTACTACATGTATTATTATTATTATTACTTTAATTATCTGTATTATTATTATTATTATTGTTGTTGTTGACTACTGACAGGGGGTGTCGGTTTTTCGCAATATTTAACCAGTAAAAAGTAAATGGCATTTTAAAAAGCTATAGTTGTTAAAGTTCCATTTAAAATAATTAACATTTTTCAGTACAACGTCAGGAAAAATTAAAGAGGCTTCAGGTTTAAATATTGCCAAAAATTCTTTGCTTTTTCTGCTTTTTGGAAGATCATATTCCTAATTGAATGTTAAGATCCTATAGTTCATCTTGTCACTCTAAGTGAAATCCTATCTCATATATACTTAATACGACATATACCCTTACTCGGGACATATGTATTATTTATGTGTAGCGCAATGCATGTTCACGTGCACTTAATCAAGCACGCAGGTTAAGAAGATCGCATGTTACCTGTTTCAAACGCTATGTCGGTAACTTAAGATCATTTCCGTACAATGGCGATAATTACGGAAACGATGCCGATTATGAAACGAATTTAGAATTGTGAAAAATTAATTTTCTGGAATTAATTCGCGACAAGACTTTTTACAAAAAAAGTCGCATGTTGATTTGAACTTATTAATTACCGTGTGTGCTACAGTAAAGATTGGTTTTGATATTACAGCGAATGTCCTTTTTAATTCTAGGTTTTAGGTAACCTTTTTTAAGGTAACTGTGGATATGGGTCGTCCATTTTTTATGTCATCACTCTTCATTATTATAATTCCCTTTGTAACATCGCTGCTTGGTAAAAATGCCACACAAGACGAGATCAGTTTGCTTCGATGAAGTACTAGTGCTTGTGCACTTTAAAGACTTCTTACACGACGTTCAACATTAAAATGAACTTTTAAAGATTTGTGAAAAAATATTTGAACTCTGTAGAAAAAAATTAAACTTTATTTATTTATTTATTTTATTTATTTATTTATTTATTTATGTCTGTATCTAAAATTACCCTGGATATATTTCAACCTCCTTTGACTTTAAATTGACAATGTGATTTGGCCATGGGTTGTTATGTATGTCTTTATTTATTTATTTATTTATTTACTTCTGTAATTTTAACATCTAACATCCTATATATTGAACGCATACAACAAAATACACAGATTTATTAACCCCTCCCGTCGAGAAATCAGTCCAATTCGAGGCAGATCCTTGGTTAAGAAAGTTCGTCAGTTTTTTGCCGAATGTCAGTGGTTTTCTCCGGACCGGAGCACCATCCATGAACTGACTGCCTTGATATAAATGAAAGAATTCTGACTGTGACGTAAAACACAATTACTTTACTCCATGAATATTATATAACATTCAATAGAGAATTGAAACGAACGACAGGGAGAACTGGGAAAATTTCCAGCGGCACAAAAACTGGCATGAAAAACAATAAAACCGGCAAGCGTAGGAATAAATATCATTATCATTAATCTTCCAACACTGGAACAATCTATATAAAAACGTGGCTGTCAGGTAGAGAATAAGATTTTCAGTAAAAGCAATCCATTATGAGGTTTATGAGCACTGGAAAGTATGACGCCGAGAGCGAAAAGTCAGAAAATAAAATATAGCTGATAGATTGATCTGCATACGTAGTACAAATATTGAACATATTGCCAACTAAAGTATGGTATTAATGTCGTGATGTGGCTATTAATCTAAAGAATACATGTTATCATCATATTGGTCGTCGACGAGATACTTGTCCAGAATTCAAACTCATATATCCACTAACCATCAATCATGAAATTAATCATTTTTCTTTCATTTTTTAAAATTCCTTTTCGAATTTATTAAAACATATTGGTTTTCTGTCACATGCCTTTTTGTTTTTTGTATTATTATTATTATTATTATTATTATTATTATTATTATTATTATTATTACAGTAAACCTGTCTATAAAGGTCACCCAAGGACCCATAAAAAGTTACCATCTGGTCCTTATATACAAATTCAAATAAAAAGAATAATGAGCATAACGGGATATCATTTTACTGGCCTTTAAAAAGCAGATGGTCCTTATATAGATGTGGCAAGTTTAAGGCAGGTTCGATTGTATTATTTTATCATTATTATTATTATTCTAATATTCAACAGGCAATCGCCAGTTGCGGTCAGAGATGCTTTAACAAGTATGCATTTTACAACTACTTTAAAAAAACCTTAAGCATAGTTTTCGGACTAGCGTTCCGTTGGTAGTTGACTTGGCAACCAGCTGTCCCGGAAGTAGTTTTGTTCCTTCTGTCGCTTACAAAAAGTTTAGGTATCCGGTCAAACCGTTTACGTAATACAGAATTTGCAAACGAAGTCTTAACGTAGTTTTGTATTCTACCGATATCTAATGTTGATAAACATTTTTGCTGGCTGTAAGCTTATATCTAATGTTGATAAATATGTTATCCATATAATTATCATAAACTTAATATTTGCATTTTTAAAACATTAATTGCAAAAAGGCGAAAACACAAGTTGCTTTTCAATAAAAACAATAAAATGATTTGGTTTACTATCAACAAAACTATAATTAGAATGCCATTGTTCAGCCAAAAAGTCGAAGTATAAACGTTTCCAATGATAAATGCCTTTAATACACATACACATTTTTAATGTATTTAATATCTACTAAACAATACTGTTTTCAGATAATGGAACAAAAATATTGTGAAAATAAATTTGTTCCAAATGTAAATTATTATTAAAAGAATAAAACACAAAGGTAGATTTTCGTTTGTTAACAAACTTTATTTATTTTTGTTTATCAAGGGTTTCATTTTTAAAAATATACCGTTATATTAAGTTTTGATTTTCTATATATATACCTTTGTGCAAAAATAATTTATTCATTATAAAATTTAATTTTCCCATCGTATACTGCTTGTGTTCAAACATAAACTTTCCATTAAAAACAGCTCCTATAATTTAACTTGTGTTTCAGTGAACATAGCTTTTCGCCAGAATCAGTTCCAACCTTTTCTGCTCAAATGTAACCTTACATTCGAAACGTTCTTTTTATCTTGTGTTTGAACATTGCCTTTCCATAGAAACAGTTCCGAACTTTTGTGCCCGAACATAACCTTAAAGCTTGCAATCGAAACGTTCTAACCACTTGTGCTAGAATATATCCTTTCAATCAAAAATGGTCCTTCTACTTGTGTTCGAACACAGTCTTTGAATTGAAACAGTTACTACCATTCGTGTTCAAACGCAGGCTTTTAATCGAATGTTCCTACAACTTGTGTGTCAAAAAAATCTTTCATCCGAAACAGTTCCCTACATTTATGCTCTAACGCAGACTTTCAATCGAAACTTTTTCTACCACTCGAACGTATCCGAAAAGATTTGAATCGAAACAGTTCCTACCACTTGTTCGAAAATAACCTTTCATTAGGAACTGCACCACTTGTGTTGGAACATAATCGTTAGACAGAATCAGTTCACACCATTTGCGCTCGAACGCATTCTCTCAATCGAAATAGTTCCTACCGCTTGTGCTCGAAAGCAGCCTTTCAGTCGAAACAGTTTAAACAACTTGTGCTCGAAACCTTCTGTTAATCGTATCACCAAATATGCGCAAACATACCTTTTCCACCTTTAAGAGTTGAGTTGAGTAATGGTGGTGTTTAACTCCCAGTCAAGGCTTTAAACCTTTAAGAGAAACACTTTAAAAAAAAATCCATTCTTACCAACAAATACGATTTAAGGTTCGCAAGTTCCAATGTCTAAAGAAACCACAATAATACAAAATGTTTAGTTGTAGTGGCCTAATTTGGAGACAAAACGTACATGGAAGCACTAGAGTATTGGTCTGTGAAATGTTTCAAAGCTTAATGAATCCCTGAAATGTTTTGAAAACATTTGTCGTACCATAACCAGAGAAGTGTTTCTGTGAAGGCATCCACAATGGGTACACGATTAGATACTTAAATATTTGAAAATACTTCCAACTCATCATAGTGTTTCATTGCAGACATGTTTGCAGGGTATTTGAAGTCCTCCGCTTAAGTATGATTTCTGAAGTTTGAATGCGCAATATGAGTGTGTACATTGTTTTGAAAACATTCTAACGAACATGAAGTGTGTCCATGCTTACGTTCTTGATTGTAGCAGTCAGTCTCTGTGTTGCTTGATTGAAACTTAATCCCTGAAATGTTTTAAATATATTCTCGATTCTCTTGAATGAATTCTATGAGGCTGATTTAGTCGGTTCACTATTTCGTCTACGTCCTTTTTTGTTCTTTTAGGTGGTGCACTTTTACATTTTCTTTCGGTGAATTCTTCGTCTAGCGGAACTCGTTCAGACTTTGCACTATTGCTCTTCCGCTCGGTATTTTCCTGTTCTCGTTTTGCCAATAACCTTTCAGCACAAGAAGTAGATTTTGGACGGGTTAATCTTTCAACAATTTCGTCCACATTTTCCCTGTCCATGAGCCGAAATGCTGGAGCTTTTGGAATTTTAAAACTGTAATCCGGTAGATATTCCAAACATCTTTCCTGGAATCGTTGCTCAAACTTTGGTAGTCTCTTAGGATGTGCTACCCGTCTGTCATGATATAAAATCCCATTATTCTGAAACTGCCAAGTTTTAGGTCCGATATAAAATGGACGTTCACTGTATATATGTCGAATATTTAGATTTTGAATTTTTGTATAGCTGGTCAAATGTCCAGCCATGTCTCCTTGAAACACGATATATATGATATAAATGAGAAAAAATTAAAACATTATTTTCTTATTTAAAGATAGAGCACGGCGTCGTTTAGAACACAATGCGATACTTTGTACTTTTTGTTTTAAGTTTTGATTATTAACAATAACTAAAACAATTTGCTATTTTTAAAATATCCATGAGCACACCTTAATTGCTTTCTTTTTAAAATCACCTGTCCTTGTAAATATTAATTTCGTGTTTTAAAATCTAAGGATGAATGATTTTATTAAAAAGTATTCGTTAAACTTTTAATCCCAAGTAAATGAGTAGACGGGGAGGTCGGGAGGTCAAATACTTCACATTTGGCTAGAACTAAATAGTTCCTATTCATTGGATATGATTACATTATTTTGTTGGTAGCCATTTATGGCGAACGTGTTTATCGATATTTTTAAAACTTGAGATTATTTTTGACACTTTTCTTTAATGTATGTTCAACTTGCTACTTTAAAACTGTGCACCGTATAAGTACCTGTTTAGTTTGAGAGTTGATGTGTACTTCCTAGTGGGTTGAATAAAGTGTAGTATTTTAATTTCATATCATACCGAATTTAATTTTTACAGCACAAGACGTTTCGCAATGCAATTCCTCATCAGTTAAAAGAAACCCAAACGACCTAAATAGATTTTACCAAATTTATCTAGGGTTAGGGTTAAACAAGTGGATGATGCATTTAACCTAAGTTTTAACACTAAGCTATGGAATAGGTGCCGAATCGTGAGGTCATCTCGCTACCACGTTTGCGAAATCTTGACAGCTTTTCGGCAGCTACTATATATCTCTGGCCACCACTTATCGATATCTCGACAGCTGAGCTTCGGCTCTTTCCGTTTAACAAGTCTGTACTGTACAGTACACAGTGCTAAATCTGCAGCTATTATCGACCTTCCATTAGCTACCCATCTCTCGGCAGCTTTTCCGTCATTAGCTTTACTTACTCCGGCCATTTGGCAGCCCAGTTTCGACGTCTTTTCGTCAGTTCAATTTTAAACTTTTGACATGTCTTTCCTGCCTCTACAAGATTCTGGGTGAGTGATCCAAGGCACTCACAGATCATAGCGTCTCTTATTCAGGTGGTTCAAATGCAATTCCCCACTCGTAAACAAACTGTTGTGAGAAACCTTGACAGTTAAATTGCGGAAAGTCGGTGATTTTTAGCTCCGGTTTACTCCGTCATCCAGAACTGACCGCCTCGATATAAGTGAAATAATCTTGACCTTGGTGTAAAACACTATTACCATACTCCAATAAGACTGGGTTTTTTGGCGAAGAGACTATCAGAAACAAACATTTTTACGACCAACACTGGCAAAAAATAATGCCCTTTTTTACAACGAAAGGGAGTCCAATTGTTTTACGTGTTCAAAATATTTCAATTGTATCGAGGTGATAACTTTTGAGAGGGTGTAGGAACCCGGGTTCCTGAAAAAATCTATTGAACATCGTCGAACGAACAGATAAACGTGGGTGCACTCGGATCTGTCATGAGTTGAATTTGAAGTGGTGAGAGAGGCCTTAGAATCAAAGATTCAGTAGGGCTCTAGGAAATTAGTGACCGAATGCGTATACTGATAAGGAAAATTATAAACAAAAATTAACAATTAATACGTTCCATATATTTTAATAATCCGACTGTCTTTAATCCGAGGATTAAAAATAAAATAAATGTTTAGGTTATTAATATTGGGTTAGGTCGTTTTAAAAATATATGTATTAAAAGGTTATTTATGCATGGTAAGTTTCTTTAAAACATACTTAGATATTTGTAACGGTGTTGAATTTAATGTGTCTGCGCGTGTGGCAAAACCAAGGATTAAATCTGTTTCAATATGACATTATTATAATTGTTCAAACTTAGTCTGGGATGGATTTGAAATAAGTTCCGAATTAAACAATCTTGGATTCGCTTTTATTGATGTTAAAGTTTTTTAAGCAATGAGAAAAATCAGAAGTGGTGAGGTACAAGAACTTCGCATACACAATCTTGGGATTCGCATTTATTTGCAGTTATAAATTGATATTAAAATCTTAGTAATCCCGAAAAAACCTGAAGTGATGCGGTATATTTGAACGTCACATAACGTTACAGTCAAACCTCACCTCTTTATAAGGGTCACCTGCATTCTTTTTTCCAAATTGCTCTTTATGTTATATTATTTTAAAATTGAACCTGTCTACAAAGGTCACTTTTACTGGTTTCCTTAGTCGGCTTTTATAGACAGGTTTATTTGTATTTCGTTCATAAATCAAACAGTAAATAAATTATCAAAATATTGATTTTTCATTGCGTGGGGGTAGAGGGATGGGGCAAAAGAGGCACCATACACGGTACGTAACAAACCTTCTACTTATAATCCAGCGGACAACTGAATGTGAGAACCCGTATTTTAAGGTATAATCTTTGGTGTTATTTCATGATCAAAAACAAATTAACATACTGATCCATGATCGAATCACAATCCAGAAACAAAGTAAACACGTTGAAACTGACAAGTTAGGTTAAACACGTGAATTTCCACCAGGGAAGTGAGGCCATGTGCTCCGGAAGAGTAGGCACCTCCTGTTTATTTAGCTACACCCGCCACATGTGTAATCAAAATTAAGTGAAAGGAATATAGAACTATGAGACATCAAATGTATCCAGGGCAATCCTGGACAGAGACATCAAACTTATCAACAATACTGTGATGACGGCCATAAAAATTTATGAAGGCCCTAAGATGCCTAAGCCTGCAATATCCCTGGATCAACAATTTATTTGTAAGTAGCTTGCTTCCCTGTATAAAGTTCCCGTAATGGGAACAATCTCTACCATAGCGTATCATGGTTTATCCCTTCATTCTTGGACAACTCTGTGGATTCTGTAATATGACGTCATCTAACCTCGTTCGTATTACGCATTTCACCATCGAAATTTTTGTAAAAAAAAAATCAATCACTTGAATATAGTTTTCAAAGGGTCGACTTTTTATATATAACCTTGTCGATAAAACATACGAATTTTGCCAATATTCTTCCGCTTATATCGAGCCAAAAAGTTTCGTGATGTTAGAGAGAATTTAAACCACCTACATTCAACCAAACAACAGCTTTAAATTGAGAAATTATCCGCCATTATAATGAGTGAGTTTTTCTTTGTTAAAAGAGAGATAATTTGAAAAAGCATACTCTTTTCGGGCTAATGTTGTTTTATGCCAAGTTAAGATTCTTACCTTCATCAAATCAATCAGTTCTGGGATGAAAGAAACCGAAGAAAAACACAGGCATTTGGTAAAGTGACGTGCTTTCTCGCACTATGGTATGGCTGGCTTTGATTCGAACCTAGACAACTCTATAACCAAGTTCCCCAATATGATGACGACTACTCACTAGTACATTTTGTAGTTTAAAGAGAGATAACTCTTGAATTTTTTTTTTATAAAATCAACCACTTCGATAGCTCAGTTGGTAGAGTGCTTGCTCCGTGAATGGGAGGTAGTGGGCTCGAACCCCGACTGGGTCTGACCCAAGACTTGAAAGTGGGTAGTGACTGTTTTTTCACCCAGCAGTCGGCAATACGAAATGAAAGTCACGGTTGTTTCGGATAGGAACTTATAATAAACGAGGTCCCGTGTCATGGTGGACTTGACACGATAAAGAACCCTGCTGCATAATGCCATCAGGCAAAATTTCTGCACCTTCGCCTATAGCTGGCGACGTCTCGGTATAAGTTAAATATTCTTGACTGGGACATTAAACACCATTACTCAACTCAAGTCGAATATGGGAACGTTGGTGAGTTCACTTGCAAATGTTGGTGATGTTTCCGGTTCCCCATCCCGTCCCAAATTAAACATACCTTATGTGTGATAGAAATGTGGATCGTAAAACAGTTGTGGCATTCATATTGACTATGAACGCCATTTTAAAACGGTTCAAACGATTTTAAAATACTGTATATATTGCTTTATTTTGATGGTGTCAAATTTTGGCAGTTTGACGATGACTAGTGTGTTTGCGGTGTCATATTTTCGCGTCTTATCTGATTCAAGGAAAACGACTCTAGCAAGATTAATGGGCTGGTAATACCAGTGTCTATTCACGGTGGTTTATTTTTCGCGGGAATACACTTGACGCGAATATAGCGAAATATAAGCATTATACAGTTCAGTGTTCTGTCTCATATATAGACAATTTGTTGGGATTGGCTTATCAGTAGATAGTTTAATTCAGTGTATGCTTAATGAAATATAAAAATGGAAAACTTTGGTCCCGTGTAACATAAAAAAGGCTTAAAACGTGAAAGTTACTTTAATTGACGACAAACCCGTCCCCTATAAAATACCTACCTAGAGTACATACCTGTCGAATAAACGCACGTATTTCAACGAATCAGTGCCAAATCGTCCCCTTGTTACCTATACATTTGTCTTTTTATAGGGATTTACTGTATATGGGAATTAACTGCAGTGTTGAAATGAAAATCATAAAAATACCTTAGAAAAATATTACAGTCCAACCTGCCTTAAAGGTCACCTCTATATAAGAGCCACCTGCTTATAAAGGCCAGTAGAATTGTATCCTAATTGTTCTTTATTCCTATTATTTGAACCTGTATATAAAGGCCACCAGTCCATAAAGGCCACTTTTACTGGTTCCCTTGGATGACCTTTATAGACAGGTTTGACTGTATATAAAGGCCACCTGTCCATAAAGGCCATTTTTACTGGTTCCCTTGGGTTGCCTTTATAGACAGATTTGACTGTATATAAAGGCAACCTGCCCTTAAAGACCACTTTTACTGGTTTCCTTGGGCTGCCTTTATAGACAGGTTTGACTATATTTATAAGGTCACCTGTCCATTTAGAACACTTTTACTTGGGTGGCCTTTATAGACAGGTTTGACTGTTTAGAAAGGTCAATTGCTCATAAAGCTCAATTTTACTGGTTCTCATGGGTGGTCTTTATAGACAGGTTTGACTGTACTTCAATCGACGACAAATCTGTTTCCTATATATTAATTGTCTAATTTGACCGATAATTCAAACAACTAAATATCTACAATTTACATAAGAATGAAGCGAGATCTATATAATACAAGGAAGATTGTCAACAATTTATTGTATGTGCAAGACATACCTGTCTAGGTCTAAAGTTTAACACTGAGCTTATGAAAGAAGTCCGGAGATCGGCTTTGTCGAGTGACCCAGGTATGGATAGATGAAAGCCGAATAGTTACCTAGCGATAGATAGTAGCTAATTATAACGACGACCGATATAACGTACCATATCAGCAAGCACACTGGCTCATACAACTGGGGTCAGTTGTTCGAAGCGTGATTAGTTATGTCAACTGATTTAAATAATGTGTTATGAAATTAATGTTGAAAATGTCGTAAGTGAACAAAATTTTATCAAACTAAAGTACGTGGTTATAAATCTGTGTATTTGGTAATGGTGTGTTGATTTTGATTGATGTTTTGAATTTGTGTTAATTATTAATTAAGCTAATCAAGCTTCGAACAACTGGGTCTGGACATATATCTGTCCCGAGCCTCCGTATAGTGAATACATTCTGTAGCTGTTCACAGAAATTTGAATTTTACCAGACAACTTTCAATTGTATTATTCTATGTAGTTCTGCAAAAATGTCACGGAGTACAAATGAGATGGTAAACTGGTGATAATCTTGCAGAACAAGTTCATTTGAGTACAGAAATCTTGAACGTTTCTATATACCGGCTAATTATATAAAGGCACAGTTTACATTTGTCGCTATTATTTATTGGTTCTAAAGAAAAGGTAACGATTTTTCTCCCCTTATTTAATTGCAGGTCGCCAAAATTATAACTATTTCCATATATTTCAACCATTAATTCTACCTGGGAGTTCGAGCCCCGCTCAGACTACATGTGGGAAAGTAAATTTTCCTTGCCGTTGGCCTTTACTGGTTCACCTGGTATCAGTATAATGTGACTGGGGGAGTGTTACCCTTGTCTGTGGCGTACTGTCTCAGTGAGCTAGCACGTTAAGGTCACTCTGAGTGCGCGCCAGTACAAGACAGACCATACAACACACTGGCACTTCACATGCATACACAAAATTGTTCATAGATGAATCCATAGAGATTAAAGAATAATAGAATCTAGCATGAGGCAAGCCTCGTCTCCGACTGAAATATTCAACCCCTCGGGTGAGTTTTCCCTATCCTACATGGATAAACTCATGATTGATTCTTTTCTTCCATTTTGAGAACAATTTTTCGCTTGAAGTATCAATCACATCGACATCGACGCCATCTTTGTAAATCTAACTTTGTTATTTAACGTTTTACATAAAAAAAAATATGACTATCGGGCAGAATGTACCTGATTTTGGTTTATACGAGAAGTATAAACTAGAAAACAAAGCCATTTATTCTAATCTCTCAGAATAAACATTTGAAACGCAGTGAAAATTTCAAAAGTTTGAAGACTAGGGTGTCATTTTCCCGCCAGACGGCGTCATGTCTCCACGTATCATGACGTCATTCAATTGTCCTTTGATTGTGACGTCACTGAAAGCCGCACGTGGAGGTGAAGATAGAATTTCTTCCATCGTTTCTTCAAGCGGAAATCTCTATCTCAAACATAGGATGATGGAAAAAAATATTTCTCGTCGCGAACAGCTGAAAAAATGCTGATGCGACGTTAAGCAACATGTAACCAACCAACCATGAATTCTTCCCACAAAAAGTATAATTACATAGTATACTAAGTATACAGTAGACCGGTAGAACGGGCTATCCTAATGGAGTCGAAGCTCGGCTGCTGAGTGACCTATATATCGATAGCTAGTGCCTTCAAAGGTGCTGAGAGATTAGATAACATCTACCGAATAGCTGTCCACATGAAGCTAACGAGATAAGCTGACGTCTGGACACAGATTTGTTAGTGTTAAACTCTTGACAGGCCTGCACTGTATATTATTCCATATTTAAATTTAAAGTACCAATTTCCCGAAAATCGCATCCAGCCGATGAATACTCGCTTTTTAGCATCCGTCCGATGGTTAAGTCATATATCCGTGTGTTACAGCATCTAGCAGAGGAAAATCATCACGATCAGATACAGGTAAAGAGAGATTTTTGCGAATTTACAAGGTTTTGATTAAGTTAGGTGATGGAATATGGTGTAAGAATGGTCTTGCACTGTATTGGCATCGTCAGATTGCATATGACATGCAGCATAATCAAACTAACCCCAAAAATGTTACACTGAGCAGAAAATTTTGATTTTTTCAATATAAAATGCTTCATCGTATGTGTAAAGGTGTAATTTTTTATGCACACACGCACAACACAACACTCTTGCTGCTCCCTTCCATTTTTGCTTGCAACTGTGTAATTAAGTGCAATAAATCGGACGTTAAACATTTCGTGGTACGGCATCCGTTCTGCAGTTTAAAACAGTGGTACGGCATCCGTTCCTTAATGTTACGGCATCCGTCTTCTGTAATGACATTTCGTTTTGCTCTACTTTTGATATATAACCTTGTTAGTAGTGCTTGTACGCAATTGATGATCACCAAGCAACACACCATCATCACCACTTATGTATGAATATTAAAATCTGTAAATTTATGAAATGAAAAGTTACTTGAAAATAACCAGAGCCAGGAATAACACTCCATAGCAAAAACAAGAAACCAAAGAGAAAAAGAAGCACGATATATGATAACACATGTAGGGACCACTGATTATAAAACTCCCGACTGTGCACCAGACATAACGGAAATAAGGTGTCCAGTGGTGTGGTTTAAGTACTTTTGCAGAGCCCTAACCATCAAATTATTTTCTTACAATTAGTGGTCCTATACAATAAACATTTAACAATTAAAATAAACCTTATTATACCAAACAGTGAACCAACAATCCGACATGAAAAACATATATAGTAACTATTATTTTTTTCAGAACATGGCGGTTCAGCTAGAGTGAGAAGAGGGATTATTTTTAGATTTTTAGAGAGAAGCTTGTAACGCTTTCACCGCCGACATCAACTCCTAAGTAGGATTTGCAGTGATTGTGAGAAGGATATCTTGGCAAATAACTGTAAAAAGCATATAAAATTGCACTCAAAAGTCCCATTTAAATGCACGACGTGCACCAAATTTTTTAACAGTACAGCTGATCTCGAGGGTCATGTCAAGGCAAAGCACACTAGACACTGGATATGCAGCAGCTGTGGAAAAGACTTTAAACGGCGTTTAAGCTTAAACGAACACATGAAGATCAAACATTCTGATAAGGGTAAGAGATTCCCTTGCAATATGTGTGAAAAGAAGTTTACCCACCTTGGCCATATACAAGATAATATGAATTGCCATCAACCAAGGGCGTCTTACAAATGCCGATGCACGTAGAGCTTTGCGAATAAGTACAGTTTATGGGGCATGAGCGTGAGTGTAACGGTCAAGCGAAGAATAAATGTTCTATCTGCAAACGCAGCTCATCTCTCATAGACATCATACAAACAATCCACGGGGGCAAGAGGCACATACATCATACACACAATCCACGGGGGCAAGAGGCACATATGTGAATGTGGTAACTCCTACAAATAGAGATCAGGTCTTCAGAGGCATAGGAAATCTTGTACAGCATCCACCATACGATTTCCAACTGCGTCGGATGACTAACTTTCAAGTCTCTGAGATCTTACCCAAGAACTGTCAATCAGTTTATGATGCTGGGACATCTTCACATTATATACACGCGTTTCATGTGCATTTTGTTTCAGTACTACTGCAATTACATGTTCCAATGTTCAGGAATACTAATATTGCAACATATAAGACTTTTTTTATTTTTGCAGTCACGCGTAATGCTTATTTGTGTGTTCCCTGGTGCAGTGTGTGCCTGTGTGATGTTATTTCAATATTGTATTGTTAATGTCTTCTCTGTAATTGTTTCTACTGATGTTTTGAAAAATCAAATAAATGTAACTTTTTATTTTATTTTTATTTTATATTTTATTAGATATGTATGATGCAACATGTAACGTTATAAGTTATGAGGTTTTTTTTAAATCTGGAATTGTTTGATAATGATGTATTGCCATACAGATGTTTTGTTGTTTTTCTACTGTCTATGTATGTATTTCCACAAGGGCTAACTTCTATTAGGTAGCATATTACATTTGGGTAAACATGGGTCTGAAACATAAATATATATGTAAAAAATCAAACTTTGGTTCCAAATTATTATACTATTCACTGTATACAAACAAAGATGGATGCCGTAAATAATATTACTTAAAGTATCTGGATGTCGTACCATGTTCCGTCGGATGCCGTACCACGAAATCTGTAACGTCCAATTTATTGCAAGCAAAACTGGAAGGGAGCAACCAGAGTGTTGTGTTGTGCGTGTGTGCATAACAAATTGCACCTTTACACATACGATGAAGCATTTTATATTGAAAAAATCAAAATTGTCTGCTCAGTGTAACATTTTTGGGGTTAGTTTGATTATGCTGCGTGTCATATGCAATCTGACGATGTCAATACAGTGCAAGACCATTCTTACACCATATTCCATCATCTAACTTAAGCAAAACCTTGTAAATTTGCAAAAATCTCTCTTTATCTGCATTTGTTCGTGATGATTTTCCTCTGCTGGATGCTGTAACACACGGATGTATGACTTAACCATCGGATGGATGCTAAAAAGCGCGTGTTCATCGGCTGGATGCGATTTTCGGGAAATTGGTATATGCCCGTGGACTGAGCAAGATAAGGATAGGGATGATTTATAAATACTGGATATGAAAATTATTTGTATCTTATTCGGAATTACGTTCTGAAATGACTACTGTCCGTTTACTTTCCTGGAGAGAAAGGAATAACGCTAATATTTCAAAGATTTGAATGGCACGGTTAAAAATCAATTAATCATTTACTTACATGAGGCGAGTCGTTGCTAATAATCCTTATTTCGATCTAATCCATGCATTATAACTCCTTTAATGCACCAAAACGTGTTTTGGATGGGTGTTTGCAATGGTAAAAATTTTGACAAAATGGCGGAGTCTTTCGTGTGACGTAATGATGACGGAAGAATTTATCATTTACGTAGGTTCGCGAGGGGTACAATGAATGGTAGTTCAAAGGTCGGGTTTAGTTTAAAAGTTTAAATTTACGTCAATTATTTTCAAAAGTTTGAAAATGCAGAAAGGTAGTTCACTTTATTACTTTATTAAATCGATTTTGGTCATCCCAGTTACGCAAAAATCAATCCGTTCTTGAGCTGCACTAACCTTCGTAAATAGTCAACTCTCTCGTCATGACTACGTAACATAAAGAACCCCGCCATTTCGTAGAAAAGATTACCATTGTAAACACCCATCCAGGTTATTGCATAAAATGATATATTAAGCAAGGATGGAACCGAAACAGAAATTTTCAGTTACGACTCGGCTCATATAAGTAAAAGAATCATTGATTTGTACCCGTCGTATTGAAATTTATAGAGTATTTTGCGATCTTGCTTTCACCGAAATAGGCTAAATAAACAGTAATTGACGTATCGCCGGTCACGCCTATTATGGCCCGATACTGGCCGCCATTAAGGTATCAAATCAGCGCCACGGCAACTTATGCCATTCTTGTGTCAGTGACATCATTAAATATGACAATTCATGCCGAGTTTTCATTCTTTTTGCGTGTAATTCAAGCATGCTGGGCCTTTGTCGGAACATTGTGGGCATGGCCGGCGATCCGTCGATTGTGCGATACATACATATTATATACACTGTGTATATAATATTTTATGTAACATTTCCAATTAGGTTATTTAAAATAATAAAAAAAAACCAATACTTTATGCGAAAAAATTAATTTTACCACAGAAAACCACTGAACTATGTTATGACATGTTCTGTAGTAATGACGTCATTGTTTACATTTGACATTTTTCGGAGATTTTCCAATGACGTCACAATGAGAAGTGCACGTATACTTTACCGCCAATGGTGTATCACCGATACAAGATTCTGTATCATAGGTGTTCGATAAAACTTGTATTTTGTCAAATCGGACAGAAAAACTAGTCTAATGTTAGATAAAATACAGTTCCGCAAAAAAGTTACGTATCACAGGCTGGTTAACAAGTTAAATGGAGTTCGCCATGGCACCACGTGATGAATATCTCTTAATGTTTGTGCGTGATGTTTTCGTAGAAGTTCCCGTATTGACGTAAATGGTATGGTTCAATATCCAATGGGCATAAATGCTCTGCGCGCAAAATGAATGGGTATCGCGTGGAACTTTGGCAATAAACGGGGAAGCGTCCTTTTGCGCCAATTACATATTTTTAGAGGTACTATTTCCGCAAATAATTTTAATGCCTGGTGTTTTAATTCCGCCAGAATGTGGAGGTGTTTTGCACAAGTCTACCTTGTACGTACAGATACTCCATGTGATAAGTGTTTCAAACGTAAATCCACAGATCAAATGATGTCAAACTTATTGTTCGCATCTCCAATATTGACACAACAGGACTTAGGGTTTTAAAAAGTTGCTGACGGAAATGATAAACTGGTGCAAATAGGTTTTGTCCAAAAGGACGCAAAAATGGCGCAAATGGATTTCACCCGATAAATGTTGCTTGCCTATACCATCCGTGTCATGTATAAATAATATCTGCTTAGGTACATTTTATCGATAAAGTGTATTGTTTATTGCTTCTAAAGAAAAGTAAATAGTTTTTTCTGTCATTATTTATGGCAGGTCGCCGACTTTATAAACGATTTTCAATATTCTAACAATAAATTTTATCCTGGGGTAAATCTACCTGTTAAATAACGAATTTATATTGAGTTAGTTATTCCTGGTTTACACCATCACAAATCTAGATTTAAAGACAAAGGGTCCTCTGACTGATCGCCAAATAACGTAGCTCTCTCCATTACTATTTAGTGAATGTCTTTTTAACTTACCAAATAGAATGAAAGTTGTCCTGTCTAGTGCGTTTGGTTCTGGTTCGTTATTTCACATTATGAGAGAGAGAGAGAGAGAGAGAGAGAGAGAGAGAGAGTAAACAAGATGTGATACGGTAAAAAATAAGTCAGTTCGATGCTTTCTTATAAAATGCTTCATTTTCTCTACACGTTTCATGTGTGTGTGTGTGTGTGTGTGTGTGTGTGTGTGTGTGTGTGTGTTAAACTGTACAGTCAAATGTCTATAAAGGCCACTCAAGGGAACCAGTTAAAGCGACCTTTATGAACAGGTGGTCTTTATATACAGATTCAAATGATATGAATAAAACACAATTGGAAAACACTTCTACTGGCCTTTATAAGCAGGTATACCTCATACAGAGGTGGCCTTTAAGGCAGGTTCCACTGTACTTCTACTGACCTTTATAAGCAGGTGCCCATCATATAGAAGTGGGTTTTAAGGCAGGTTGGACTGTATATGATCCTTAAACAACCTTAACCAACAAAGCTACAAAAGGTTTTACAAAATCCCTGGCACCGATCCACACAATTCATTACACCAAATGTCTTAATGATTCCGTTTATATGTCATTGTCATGTTTCGTCTCAGTTGGGGGCCGTCGTGTACTTTGTCATGTATTATAATATTATAAGGATCGATTATCCAGCAATTATTTCGGAACTAATTGCCTAAAATCATATACCCTTAAATACCTATTTATTTCTCATAGGTATATATATAAAATGTATAAAGCTTGATAAACGTTTAGTCTTAAATGTCCTGACAAATTAAAGATATTAAACAGTTAGTATATCCTAAAGGCTGCAGTTTTTATTTTTATATATGTGTGACTGTTTGTTTTACTGTTTAAAATAGAACATTACAATCTATATACCGTATGTACATAATACAACAGACAGGTGAAAGTTTAACAAGGTTTTAGATAGAGGTGGAATTTCAGTAGTGTAGGCTGAACTGTCAAAAATGGCGTTTTGTGTGGCATATAACAATATCTGTTCAAAAGACATCAAATATATTTATTCTACAAAGGAGCCAAAATATCGAGAAAGACGACATTACAGAAATTACAACCCAAAGACAATTGGAGAAGTTTTAAATTTACGGAAAGCTCCGTCGGACAGAAGGCGTTTGTTTCAGTTTGATTCTACATACGGGGAATATATTCCGCGCGCGCCAGCGTTCAGAGCAGTCTCACCAAATCACGTTTCTGACATTATCGAGAGACTGAGCCAACCATATTCACCCCGGGAAAGCAAACATAGACGGAGATTCCGGGAATACACGTGGGAAAAGCCGAAACCTGTGAATAAACTGTCTAAAGAGGAAATGAGGCTGATTATAGAGAGATTATCACAACCAACGGTGTCTTCAAAAGCGCATCAATATCAACCAAGGAGTATGAGTTACGATGACGATTTACCTTCCGTATCAGACTGAAAAATATTGGCGTCTTTTCTCAGAGATTTAAAAGGAAAATAACATCAGATTAATATTTTGTGTTGGAACAAGGTAAATTCTAAATTTTAGAAACACATCGACAGTATTTCACGGTATAGCTTCGGTGTCACACTGACAAATAATTGTGTCTTTCAATTGTAGATTGAAAAATAATTACCTTCAGTTTAATTTTTATGTATGTGTTGGAACAAGGTTATTTCAAAATTTTAGAAGAAATATCGGCAGTATTATCCGATTCTCATGTATTATCATGTTTGTATTTATTGTTCTACACTTATTGTGACCATAGTGCGTTTTTCGATGGTTACGGCGTTTGGAAAAGACTCAAACGTAAATAACATGTTTCAAGTTCTCCGAGGTGTTCCGAATATGCTCAAGCCATTCTGATTCATTTCTGGGATTTGTCGTCATTGTTACTTCCGATCAAACTGTATATCAATATTCAAACAGAACACAATCATAGTCGTATTTCTCGATTTAACTTCGGTTTGAGACTGACAAATAATTATGTCTTTCAGCCGGAGATTTGATTTTAAAAATCATAGCCTTCAGTTTAATTTTTGTTTGTTTGTTGGAACAAGGTGATTTTAAAATCTTAGAAGAAACATCAGCAGTAATATCTGATTTTCATGTTTAATTACTTATTATTCGGAAACAGTATAATTCTATTGGAATATATATTAAAAAGTGAAAACTGTTTCTATTCACGAGAACTTGTCCTTTCGTAACCGTAATGTGTGTTTCGATCGTCACGGCGTTTTGAAAACACTCAAACAAACTAATATGTTACAAGTTATCTTAAGTATCTCGAATAGGTTTCAGCCATTCTGACTCATTGTTTGGATTTGTCGTAATTGTAACTTCTTGTGAAACTGTATGTCAATTCAGACAGAACGCAATCTGCATAATCGTGATGACGCCAGTATTATTTATTTTGATACAAATAGACGATTATTCATCAGGACAGGTCATATCCATTACGTGAGTTGTAATCTCATACGTGAAATTTGTATTTTAACACAGATTATTATTTCAAAGTCATTCCGTGAAAAAAAGCTTTTCAACTTTCGACTTTTAATATTTCGTGAAAGGTTAGTTAAGAAACAACGGATTATGTGTGTCATTTAAAAATTGGTGTAAACCAAATATTTTTTCCTTAATTTCATTTAATAAATGTTTCATAAGATCAGTTCGTTTTTTCAAATGTTATTAATTTATTTAAGAATAGTTCCCCCATTCAGTACTGTGAATGTGTTCGATGTGTTTAATTTTCGCGGTTCAAAGAAAAATTATCATTTTGTGGTTATCGTTAAATATAAGATTTCTTTCACATGTGAATTCGTCGACTGGGTGTCTGCGAATACAAAAAAGCACTGGAACACCACGAAAATTAACGATTTCACAGTGAATGTATTTTCTGATTCAAGTTTTCAAAGTGTCCAAATTTTGATTATTTTTGTGGACACTCCAAGTCACGAATTTACAGATGGTATATATCACAAACTCACTTTTAAAGGTAACCGCAAACCACTAATTTATCGCCCCCACGAAATGTATTTTTTAAGAATCACGAAAATTGGAAGTCGCTAAAACAAACGATTTAACAATATGTGATTGATTTTGAACATATTTTGTAGTTATTGTCTAAAAACTAGTTTTAGGCCGAATATTTGGGTCCTAGTTTCAGTGCATCCACAACATTGAAGAAGGCGTTGTGAAGTGGAAGACTTGACATTTAAACTATCAGCTTTAATTTTATAAAATACATATAACTGTATGACATTTTCACAGTATTTGGTATTGTTGAAAACAAGGTTTAGTCCGAATAAAAATGAAAAGTATGATCAAGAACCATATTGAACAATGAGTACATGTAATCAACTTTGATTTTATAAAGATAAGAAAATTGTGAACTTTAAGACGCTTTTAAAATTATAAGAAAGGAAGACTTAGACCGAATATTAGGCCTAATTTGATTTCATCAATGGATCCTTAAAATCAGATAATTTTTTAAGCTTTGAAATATTCAGAAACTAGTATTGCAAAACAACTCTCACACCAAATATTGAGCCCAATTACTCCCTCCCTATAATCAGATAATTTTATAATTTTTGAATTATTGTCTTTTAACTTTATTATATTAAATTTTCAACTATTCAGTTTTGAAGCATTTAGTACTGTTGGGAAACAACTTTTAGACCGAATAATTGGCCCTAGTTTCATTTCCTCAATTACACTTCAATTGAGATCATTTTAAGCTGAATAATGGGACCTACTTTAATTTCTTCCATCACTCCTTAATTGACAGAGTCTCTTATTAGGTGAAAGGTTTAACCTTTGAACTGCTCGTTATTCTTTAATTTTCAATAAACTGGTGTAGTATGTTTGAATAATGGTTGTCCCATTTCCTTTTTTTCTCTATGGCTTTTAAAATGGTTGAGTTGTCGTTGACAAGCTAGATTTGATCTTTTTTGGGATAGTTAACACTTTTAGAAAAGTTTTCCTTTAACTGAATAATAGACCCCCTAGTTTCCCTTTTTACTTCTTCAAATCAATTTCTTTCGTAAAGAACACAATTAAATGAATGTTGGCTAATTATTGACTTGACGTATTTTTGATCTTGATAATTCATCGATTATAATAATTGTATATCTTATTATGGACTAGTCTGTCTCGTTAGCAGATAGTTGTACGATGATGTACAGAAAGACCTTCGAATTTATAATTTTATTCTACAGTGCGGGCCTGTCGAAAGTTAACGGATGAGTGTCGAATCGGAAAAGCATCTGTTAACAATATCTTGGCAGATTTTCGGCAGCGTCTACCCATCTCTTGACATTTTTTCGATAACTAGCTATCCATATATCTGCAACTCGACCACCGAGCATTGGTTCATTTTTCGTTACTTTCGACGGTCTGTATTGTAGTCATATCTCGGACACTCGGTAACCGGACTTCGATTTATTTTCGTCAGCTTAGTGTTTCGACTTGTCTGTACTTTATCATTAAATATTGTTGTATAAATGTCATATTACCACTTAAATCAAAGTGCTATGCTAGAGGCGTCGAGTTACTTCAATGGCGAAGGACACTTTCAACCATCTTGATTCAATCCAACTGGATAATTAGGCCGGAGATTACCGATCTTTAATCAAACCGGAGATTACCGATCTTTAACCAAACGGAGATTACCGATCTTAAATCAAACCGGAGATTGCAGACCTTTATTTAGTAGCACATTGTGCTAAGCCTTTGGTATTTATATTGTATCCAATTCCCTTCGGTTATGGATTAATAGAAACGCCTCTCGCCGCCTGGTTAGGAATCTCATTTGGGCAGATCATTCTATAGCTCAGTTGATAGAGCACAGACCTAAAGAGCTGGAGTTATCAAGTTCGATAACTGGTCCGCCCCAGTATCTTTTATATCCATCCAATTTCAGTTTAATGACCAGAAATAGTAGACTGGCTATTGATAGTAGAGCAGATAAGTCACTTAATCGTTCAGATGGTGATACACGCATGAAACTTGGCACAGTTATTGAGGATGGGTCACTGTTTGCAAAACTGTATCTAGCCAAATTGAATTCCAATATGGCGACCATTTTTCAAGATGGCTGCCAAAAGTGTGATATCGACAGTAGTATTGTAACATTATCCTCTAAATTAGGTAATAAAAAATGAGGTTTGTATTTGTATTTGTATAACATCGGCTGCTAGACTACCCACCTAATCAAAGTGATCAAAATCTTTGCTATTTTGATTTTTAAGATGGCGTCTTATATCCAAAATGGCCGCCAAATACCATTAAAAAGAGATATTTGCATTACAACAATCATTCAGGTGATGACGCTAGTATTTGTTTCCTATTTTACTTCAGACTGTGAATTATTGTTGTTACTGTTGAAATGAATTGCCTACATGAAAAGAAAAATGGCCGTCATGTACCAAGTAGATTATAATAATGAATAAACATGGTTAAAGGTATTGAAATAAGAACTATGTAACTTAATTACGATTTGCATGGGCAACTGCAAAGTTTAGTACATGCAAGGCTGAAAGAATAGCATTTGCATCTGCCAATGCACTCTCTTTTACAGCCACACTTTGTGTGGTACTAAACTAGACCAAAACACTTTCCAGGTGTTGTCCTCTTGTTTCATTCATCCCCAGTCTGAAGGGCTTTTGCTCTCAGGCTCCTTAATCAACGACTGCCCCCATATATGTCCCGCCTGAAATGCAGCGCGTTTAACATGTTCCTTAAGGGCCGCTACAGTTGGTGGTATCATTCATATGGTTTTTGTTTTCTAGCAAAAAGTTCAAGCCGGGCTTCATTCACAGATGGAGTTGGTAGTGCTCTATCGTACATCAATACAACAAATCTTTCCAATGTTGCCATATCCTCTGCTGTTACCTCTAATGGACTATCACTCAATCTGCCAAAGACAGTTGATGCTTCAGGGAACACATTCCAAGTTTGCCAGGCAGTCTTCTTTCCTTTTCCATGAAAAGCAGATACAACATCACATCCACTGAATGCATGGAAGAAAAGAATACTGCGAGTTTTCTCTTGTCCGATTATGGAAGCGACATCATGTACTGGAATCCACCGAAGTTTGCTTCCTTTCCCAAAGGTGACCCACAAATGTGGGATGAAACTTACCGCTGTCACAACTATATCGGTATCATTAGCCTCAATAATTATAGATTTATATCCACATTCTACAGCATGGCGAGTATGTAAGAGGAGTCAGGTGTCAGCCTCCTCATGTGTGCAGTGTTATTTGATCCAGATTTGTAGATTCCTCATTGTTTTTACTTGTCATAGCTTGTTCTTTTTGTAACGACAACAGTATTGGCTGTAGATATTTCTGAAACTCTGTCAGCAAGAAAATTAAACAATTCTGTTTTATTGCTGTTATCTCGAAGAAAACTCCTCCAGTTTGATGGTGTCTTATTTGTACTTGTAACTCTTCTTCTAACAGCTTTACCCCTCCTGGACCTGGCTTCAGACTTCAGGCTACAGTCTCGATACGTCAAAAACTAAGTCCGTTCTCTTGTATTCCGAGCTATATCTCTGTATCTTCGGAAGAATATCATCAGTTGCATATTTCTGAAATGTTTTAACACCCGAGGAGGGACTGAGTTTATAAGCGCCGAACCATCAATCATAATAGCGTCTGCCTCTGGCTTTGTTTCAGGCAACATGACTGTTTCTTGCAGAATACCAATTAAATCAGACTTCGAGCATGTTCGGAGTTTTCCGCCATCACTTAGTGAAGCTGGTACAGATTGATTTTCATGTTTGAAAAACTCTTTCAAGTCGCATTGTCTATTTTGACAGGAGATAAAAAGACGAGAAAAAAGTTGATAGTTGTCCTTTAGTAGTTTAACTTTGGATGTAATTTTTGAGTCAGATTTGGAACGCTGATCGAAGAATTTTATGCAGTTTTTCTTATAGGAACATAGAAAGAAGAAGCATCCTTACAAAGATCTGACATAAATAAGTCAAATTGGGTTTTTCCTCTGTGATAATGTGTTTTCATTAACTGCGAAACACTAGCATCAGCGATGTCTTTTGTATCCAAAACAAGAAGATCCTCAGATTCTTCCTCAAAAGGATTACCCATCTCGCGCATAACAGTGGTAAGTTCTGTGTTTTCTCAAAAAAGGTATGTTGGAATGTCTCCCCTTCTTCATGGTGACGGGTACTTTTTGTTGCATTTTTGCCACTGACTGTTTCATAGGTAGAGACAAGACGACTTACCTCAGGTCCAGCTACCATCCATCTCCTAAGAGCTTTTTCGTCTTCTGTAAGACCAACAGCTCCTCCGTCTCCTTTAATTATAGCATTGTTTTGCTCGTGAGCTTGGTCAATTGCAACAGCAGAGAAATTTCTGTCTGATTTATGAACAACGAAATTACCCCCATGGAACTGCCTGGCAACTTCTGGATGCTGATCGGCAAGACACAACATGTCCCTGAGATGAACAGATAGCCAACGTGCATACTTGACATTATTATTGGCAAATAGGTAAGGCATAAGTTCATAAAGGGATTCCTTATAAATTTGAAATCTGCCTCCCGGAATGATCTCACCAAGGTCATAATTATCAGCTCCATCTGTAGTACCATACACCATTGGAATTGATTGTGGACTCTGTTGTTCTCTTGAATTACGCCAATTTTCAAAGGTCAGTACGTGTTCATCAGTAGTTTGTTCCTCTTAGTTATCATACGCTTCCTTCAGGAGCTTGTACAAGGAGCATGCTGTGATTTGGTGTGCTTGCCGGGTTTTAGTTACACTTGATGCAGACTAGAAAGAGTCAGCTGTTCCAGCAGATGCAATATCAGCCTCAACTAGAGCACTTGTCCAGCCGCTATCTTCCAGCAAAGATCCTATGGACTTAAGTGCTGTCATTTCTATATATGAAGCCCACCAAACATAATAACTACTTTATCCTCTCCGTATTGATCTGGCCAGTGCCATTGGATTTGTTTGGCTAAGGCAAAAAGTGGCTGGTCAGCGGTAATGACAGGTGTTTGACCTGGATTAAGAAATGCTACATTGTCTTTGACCTTGTTCAAAACATGTTTTATTGTAGCAACGGAATGAGCTTGGTCTCGCAGGAGAGGAAGAAGCGATGTTATAGATATTTCAAAGACTCCTTTTCTGGGATGCATGGAAGGCTGACCAAGATATATTTACTTCATCATTAATATTTTCAGCCAGATAAACAGTCTGAAGCCAGTCGTATTCTGGAATCAAAATATTAGCAAGTCTTGAAACTGGTTTAGGAACGTTTGCAATTTCTGATGGCTGTGGATTCTCTGTCTTGAAAAATGCAGGTGGCACATTGGAGAACAATTCAGGAAGCTCTGGAACTTGTTTTGATTTACTGTTTGTCACTGGAATAAATGGTCTAATCTCACCTTGAATTTCAAAAGTTGGATGTTGGAACAAAGATATACTTGTACCATGGAATGAGGTAGTTGCAGTCATTGCTGATGGATTATGGTCTATGTTATCCATCGCCGCAGTAGTGAAAAGATATTTTCTCAGCACTGGAGGACATACAACTCCTTCTTCGAAATATTGATTTATGACCTATTCCCCTAATTGAGCAGATATTTCAAGTACTCTGTCATAGGATATGCAGATATCATGTTCATGAAGGATATTGATCAGCAGTTTCTTTCTTACCTTAGCAAACACTAAAAGTCCGATATAAACTGCAAATGGTGTTTCTCGATCTTTAGAGTGTCTGCAGTATTCAGAACCTGCTCTGTATTTAGCGTAACAGTTATATTGCAACAACTGTGCCATAGCAAAATCTGATGGTACTATGCCATTAGCAAGATGAGATTTGATATCCACGCCATGCTCAATGCTGCATACTAACTGAAGAAGTGTGGATGGTATTGATTCCTCTACATATTCATTATTAAATTCATTTTCAAATTTGTGATTCAACATTTCTTTCCGAATAATATGAGCTGCTTTAGCGAGATGGATAGCTTCACTGTATTTGTTGAGGTCTGACAACACAGAACTTACATCTTTCTTAAAAGCAAGTAGAATATCTCTGCCTTTTTGGTATGATTCAAGCTCTGGAATACGTGACAATATTTGCTCCTTAAGTCTTGTAGAATTAACTTCTGGTGAGAACACCAAGTTGTTGTAGTCGTTCTTTATAAAGTGATACTAAATCTGCAAGTCTGAATACTATGGGATTTGTTTCTTCATTGGCAACTTTCATATCCATGATGTATATTATAAGCTCTGAAAAAGCCAGAGGATAAAACTTATCAAGGGAGTCAGTGGAGGATTGTTCACTCTGTAGAATACGCATATGTGCTCTCTCCCTATTATAAAGAGCTGTAAGACAGGCGGGATGGTATTTCAATTCTTGTGCAACTACATCACCAGCACTAAGTTTTGCAAGAAGTTTGCCATCTTCAAGAGTTGTCGCACACCGTTCAACCTTTCATTCAGTTTCATTGTCATTGCCTGCCTAAGTGTAGATGAGGAATCGTGTTTCTCGCACAAAAAACAAATGGTCAGCGATTTGAAATCTTGTGACATCCGACGTACTTTTGTGGGAATTTCCTCGCAGCTTTCAACTGATGATGGTTTTCTTTTTTGGACTCTGTCTAATTTGGTGTTGTTGAACAAAAGCCTACAGCTGTTATGATATTTTGCATTATTTGTGTTCAGTGTTTCCTCAATACCTTCTCCTTCATTTAATCTAGCAGGGTTCAGAGGTATTGGTAGAGCATTAATGGCATGGAAGAGTGGAATGTTTTGAGCTATATTAAAATATCCAGCTTTAGTAGAAATAAGTTTCTCAGACGAGTCTGTCTGACAAAGACAGCATTTGTCCCAATTTGTATGTGAGGTAGACTGTGACATTTCAAAACACTATTTACCGTATGGTGGAAGGCCGAGGGTTTATCCTTTTACCGCCTTTTACCAAAATGTTGAGCGCTATTCACAATACCTATGCACTTTAAGGTATGGGATACGACTAGGTTCGTACCATGAGTCCTACACCTAGCCCGATCGTTCATCCAATGTCCTAAATCCCGTGCGATCTGTACAGCATCCAAGTAGCTATAGCCCCGCTACTTTTGGTTCGGCTCTCCCGCGCTGGCACATCCTGTCAATTCAGGTGCGGCTATCTAATCATAAATGGGGCGGATTAGATAACATTTGGGATACTAATTGTAATTAGCTGACACTGAACCCCATGCTGAGTTAAACAGCAGTGAAATATCACCAGTGTGCCCTGGTAGTGCATGATATCCACTCTATTCGCAAAATAAACTGTATCATAATATATGTGAAGTATGGGTAAAAATTAGAATAATGCTTTTTTATTTGAAAATGGAAGTGTTAAAACACTAAAATATCTTAAAAAGCCATTGCAATAGTAAAAAAATCAAACATTATATGATGAAATTTGAAAAATTGAGATTTGTAACACCGGTTGGCGGCCATGTTGGATTTTGGCCGTCATATTGGATTTTTCGAGTGGCTAGACAGTGTTTTGTTAATGGTTACCCTTGGGCAATATGTACACCAAGTTTCATGCTTGTATCACAAACTGAACGATTTGGCCAAAAAAATGGACTTATCTGCTCTACTATGAGGGCCATATTAAGTCAATCGAAAGGAAATTAGGATGAGCTATCGCACGAGTTTGGTCCCTTATTTAAAATTTGGTCCGAACTGCAATTTGTCCTCATCTTACATGTACATGTTTTTAAAAGCTACATACAGTACAGGCCCGTCGCAAAGTTAAAAACTAAGCTAATGAATTGATGCAAAATCGGCAGTTCACCTCTGCTCTTCGTTACCCATATTCCGGCAATTGATACCAGTTTTTTTTCAGTCACTCGCTACCCATATATCTCTGTCACTTAGTAGTCGAGCTTCGTCCACTTTTTGTTAGCAGTTAAACAGGTCTGCTCTATATATCTTTATCAGGCCACGGTTTCACAATCATTCTTCTACTAAGTGTACTTTATTAATAAATCTGAAAATCTGAAAACTTTAAAGTCTTAATAATTTTATTAATTGTTAAGGTATCCAGGAAGTTAAGGTGTCATTTTGAAGATCATGTTTAGTTTATAAAATTTCCATTATGTTTTGACAAAACTGTTCATTCATAGCACCAACAGAAATTGACAAATATTATGGAGAACCTTGATTCAGGAATGATTGTGAAACCAGGGTCAGCTTAAGTGTTTATCTCACTGCCTTTCATTAGTTGACCTATATATGTACCATTTTACTTAATACATTCATTTAAACCCAAATCGATCTTTACCTATTGTATTTTAAATTGATTTCAATAAAGCTCAAAATAAATATTTATTTTATAAGAATGTAAATAAGATTTTACGTCAATAAAAGTTTAATGTTTAACTCAAGTGAAAAATTCCAAAATCTATTCTTTCAAAGATCAATTACACTTCAATGACTTTGTTTTCTGCCATAATACAAGTGTATTCGTTACTGTGAACAGAGAAATCTTGGCATTGGTTTTATTTCCCGAAAGTCGGTTACAAACGCGAAAACCCTTAGCTTTCGTGAATATATCACTTGCAATTCAACTGACCAATATCTCGACATTTCATGCATGGAAATTTTTGGGCAGGCGGGGCATGTTTGCAAGTGGTATCGGGTAGGCAAGGTCACATTTTATAGGTAAATGTACACAAGTAACTTGTTTATCTTTGTCTTCATCAAACAAATAGACTCTCTTCAAAATGTTTGAGTTAAACATATATGGTTTCACAATCATTTCTTAACTTGAATTTAGTCAATTTTGGCAATCTCTTTAAGAAGCAATAACAAACATTTTTGACAAAACTAAATATAAATGTATAAATGTCACATGCTTGAAGTGATTTTCAAAATGACACCTTAAATTCCAGAATATCTTAAAAGTTAACAAAATTGTTAAAGTGTGAAATTTTTCCGATTTAAGATCAGGAATATTTTAGTTAAGAATTGATTGTGAAACTGGGGTCTGAAGCACTTTCTGAAAGCTGGAGTTCGTATTCCGATTTTACAGAGTCCGACACAATATCTTTTGGTTAAAATAGATGCCCTGGGAATAGATCAGATCTTTGGCCGAACTCACGATATAATGCATTTTTTTTAAATATTACCCCGATATCAATGCGATAACATCTATAATTTTATTACAATTACCGCATATCATATTTAATACTATATATTTTTGTATAATTTACCACTTGAAATGTCAATTGTAATGTAGACGTTCAAATATAGTTCAAGTAAATAGCATACTAAAAATAATTGAAATAAATATATATGCATTTATGAGAGAGAGAGGGAGAGAGAGAGAGATTCACAATTGATTCGACTGCGACATATAAGTTTTTAAAGTGCAGTGGTATACTAGTATTCATTTGATAGTTCTCGAGTATTTTCGAAATATGTTACGAACAATATATAAAGTTTTTTAGGATCCAAAATCTTGGTGTGTATACCTTTATACGTCTATAGTCATGATAATTCATCAGAAATTGGAATTGCTTGAAATAGAAAAAATGGCGGGTGTAGCTAGCTAGACAGGAATTGTTTGCCCTTCCGGAGCACCTGACCTCACTTCCCTGGTGGAAGTTCACGTGTCTAACCTGACTTGTCTGTTCCAAAGCTTTTACTTTGCTTCGGACATGGATTGGTATGTTAAATTGAACTCACGATCAAGTCTGCGAGTTCAGAAAAAGTGGAACATTTTGAATTGCTTTGATCATGTATGGATCTTAGGAATGTATTATTTATCTGCTAACTACACAAGTACAATCAGATACCCCCAGAATTAGTCCACCTCGACCCTAAATTGTTAAGGTGTTGGCAATAATCATGAAGCGTATTAACATCCGGCGCATTGTGTTGTGATTGGGTCAATGCGTATGAATACGTCTGATGGTATCAGGCAGTCAATGGCCATGTTCGAGACAACGGTAATTGTTTTAAATGGTATGTATGGCAATTAAATCTTATTGTAGATATGATATTCCCATAATTTTATATTAAAGTTATCTAGTTTTATCTAAGACACCGTGCTAAATACCCGTGTCACATTACAACTTGGTAATAGAATCATGATAGCCAAATGGCACGGAATATTTCAAACCATTGCCAACTACATGCATGTCATATTCCAACTTTAAATGTATGCTGCAATTGGAAGAACAATTGATACGGGATATTTCACGTGACTTAATGTCAATACACAGATAATATAAAATACGTTTATACATTTGTTTAAAATGAGTTATATAACGCTCTGTTGAAAAAAAACCCAATGAATTGTAATGTTGTCCGAAAATTATCGCAATTTAATTTCAGAGTAGCCTTGTTGACTCGTAATTTTCACACATATGAATGCGTCACACGTGTAAAAAAAGATCGTACGAATTCTTCAAAAATGTATCGTGAATATATGAGAATAGGTCACACATTTGATCAACATAACTCCTTAAATTTGAATTACAGTAAAAGAATGATTCTCAAAACGCCGAGCTATCCGCCTATAGGAATATATGCGCAAGAAACTAGGTTACACCCTATTTGAGCCTCTATAGGCCCAACTACGTAAGGCCAAATAAAAAAAGTCTGTGTTGAAAAGAATTCATTGGAAAGACCATTTCGAAACTTTGTCAAGAGCAGCTTTAAGATCTTAGTGCTATGGACTTTAATTTTATAACCTTTGTTGCAAGATTATCAAATTGCTGAGTGCTAAGTCCAGTCAATCTATTAAAGTTATCGACAAAAAGGCCATTTGAATCATCAAAATAATTTTTTCTACTATTACTATCAAGAATTCTTATTTGGAGATTGTTTAATAAATCGGTGATTTCTGATGTATGTAGACTTGATGAAACATGTTTTTCATCTTTAAAGCATCAACAACTACTGAAGGTTTTATATTTTGCTCAGATAAATGATTACAGCATGTATGCGAATACCAGACGGAATAAGGATGACTTATTTGACGAAAATGTCAATTCTTGTCAAAAAGTACAAGTTTTATAGGGAAACTTTTTCTTTGAAAATAAAGCAAATTCATTTTGATTTGCTGCCACTCAAAATGGGTTGGTCTATACATTCAGGTTTCAAGTCTATCCCGACTTTTAAGCTATAGCCTTTTTTTCGTGCGACGGTTGCACTTAAACATTAATGTTTTGCATTTTGTTTACTAGCACGTGTTAATCGAACACGAAACACACGGGAAACTACAGGTGGCCTTAAACTGGACTATAATGTCGCTGTATATATTATATCTATAAAAGCAAATGTGTGTGCATGTCTTTATTTCTATTATGTTATTTGTGGCAGAAAGAAATAATATTGCATTTAAATACTAACACAAAGTAAGATAAAAAACGAAAAAAAAGCCGTAAAATATACATTTTATTAAAATGAATTAAGATAAAAATAAAACGGTAATTTGGGTATTCGAACCCACAACATAAGACATATTATCCCCAGTATAAATCCACTACACCACGCAGGCAATTGTTGACAATGAGAGTTTATTAATATTAAGTACGAGTATCTTACAGTATAGTAAGAGGTTATATTGGGGTAACTTTTTAAACGTTGATTTTGACAAAATTCACTATCAGCGCATATCTCTCCATTAACCATACTTTGCATACCTAACAATAAAATAAGATAGTTTTTGTATTCAAAATAGCTTTAATGGAGAGGCATGCGCTCTATGTGTATTTATTAAAAAACGTGTTGATTTCACTGACTTGTTCCATGTTTGTATAGAGTTATAAGGAGACAAACCCAATGAATTACATGTGTTAAACATATAATGCAATATTTTACTGAGATTTTTACCATATACACTTTTACAAAATGATTGTAGGTTTAGGTTTTTTCACTATAAATACGCATATAATATACTTTTAAATTTTGAATCCTATAGGCGGATAGCTCGGCGTTTTGAGAATCATCCTTTACCATGATTCATTGCCTCCATTTATACTGTCAAAACTGGTAGATTTTTTTTTTCCAGATACAGTCCAATCTACCTTTAAGACCACCTCTATATAAGGACTACCTGCTTATAAAGGTCAGTAGAATTGTTCCCCGTTCTTTTTTTCATATTTTCATATAATTTGAACCTGTATATTAAGACCATGTGCCACTTTCACTGGTTCCCTTAGGTGTATTTTATTGAAGGATTGACTGTACTCCGGTCGCCTCGATATAAGTGAAAGAATCTTGGGCGTTAAAGGCCATCACTTCCCTTCACTATCATTTTCCCTCAAGTGACTGTAGCAATACCATAGAATGACCTTTTGTTAGGCATTAATCAGTCACGAGGCCCTTCATATTCGAACTAAACCTGAAAAAATAAATGACCCGTGTTCAGTGGCTACGGTGGCTGAAACGATGTCTACTGGAACTATTTCCTGTGCACTTAGAAATCTTTACATGCGCACTTAGAATGGTTACGTGAGTTTGTATAATTATTACGCGTGCACGTAATAACTTCACGTGTATACGTAAAGATTTTACGTGCACACGTAATAATAGTGTAGTTTTGTTTTCTAGCCACCGTTATATTGGTCATGATTTTACATTTATTCGTCAATTTCCTTTTTATTTTTGACAAAGATATAATATATTGATAGAAAAGGCTGCCATTTAAATAAATCAAATATTTGGAAATTGAAGTAAAAATATTTATAATTGTTTCATTACACTGGACGGTATCGTAGTGGCCGAGAGGTTATTTAAAGACGCCCAGTTACGCTTGACGCTTAGGTCGATTTCAATGATCTGTTGTGCAATTTAAAGAGAGACAACTCTTAGATATTTCCTAGACATTTTCTACCACTGCAAAAATTGTAAGACACTACTGCCATGACTGCGGTAGCTCAGTTGTTAGAATGCTTGTTCCGTAAGTTGGAGGTCGTAGGTTCCAACCCCGAACGGGTCAATCCAAAGACTTGAAAATGAGTAGTGACCACGGTTCTTTTGCCAAGCACTCGGCATTTCGAAATAAAATAACGGTTCTTAAAATAAAGGAGGTCCCGTGTCACGGAAGGCGCGGCACGTTTAAGACCCCTGCTGTATGATGCCTAGTTAAGAAACGATTGTGAAATTGGGACTCTGACGTCATCATCAACAACACCAACATCAGCAGTAGGAGCATCAACAACGTCATCATCAGCATCAACAACGTCATCATCACCAGCAACACAAAATCATGGCCGTTTTAACCCAGTCATGTGCTTCTTAGAAAGCATAGTAATACATGTACCAATAACATAGTAACATATTTTAAAATCATTTTGCTTTGTCATTATAGACAAATGTATTTTTGAGAATTACATGTATGCTATAATTATCCCGTTTACAATGGGCACTAAATTTAGATCAGTCTATATAATTTATCACAAAAAGTACACCACTTATATTTTTAATTAAAATACCGGACGAGTGCAGTGTGATGATGCCACTTCGTCACTAAATAAGATTTTTGCAAGAAAACCCGATTAAAATTCAACATATTATAATGTTTATGAATTGTATACTTTGTTTGCATCATATACAAATGCCATTAACATAACTTATGACAAGGGCGTACCCCACCGGTAACCAAAGCCGATTCGTTAACCTCACGGTCATACGATACAATGGACCCTTTTATATCTAGAACGAATGTCTTTATAGAAATAACCATAACAAGGTTTCTTTTTTCGTGTACAACGTTTTATAACTTTGTTATATTATTCTTACCTAAATATAATTACATGTATCGAAGTCATTTGAAGGCTGAACAAGGCTACCTTTTAGTTTCTTTCAAAAAAAAAAAAAAAAAAAAAAAAAAAACTCATTTTAAAAATAAATAAATAAATGAGTAAAACTTTTATTTTAAAACTCAGCTTTTAAGGGGAGAGAGTGGATCTGACTAGGTCAAGGAAGTTCAATTTTAATTTATTAGTTAAAAAACTTGAGTTATTACTTTCTTAAGAAACAGTTATCCAAGTTTGTCTTTCTTTAGAAACAGTTATCCAAATTTGTTTCAGTGACTCAGACCAGTATGTAAATTATCCTAGTGTATGTCAACATATCTTATTCCTGATAAAAGAATACTGTTTTATATATTGTAAAGTTGTAATCGAAATTTAGGAAAAAAGTCCTACCAAAACAACAGGTAATCCTTGTACTTAATATAGATTAAACAATTTCTTAATTGTCATTTTGATTCTAAGCTTTTAGGTGGTTGATGCAGGTCTAACTTTTTTCTGGAAGTAAAAATAGTAGAGAATGGATACATTTTCGCATGTCCGTCCTTTTGGAATAAAAGTCAAACAAATGTAAACCTTTTAGATAGACAAACAGATGAAGAATTTTAAAACAATGAATAAATATAAAACAATTATATAATCTTGAAGAAAAAAACCTTAACAATTCAGCTTGCAAGCTTTGTGGTTTTGGATACAAAGTTATTGTATATCCACCTAGCGGGCAACAGGGAAGCTGAAACGTGCTATATATAATTATATGTAGCTAGATGAGGGTGGAATAAAGCTATATCTCCACCTAGTGGAGAGCAGACAGAATAACGACTCTTGAATTTACTAAGCATCATTTCAGTGGTCTTGATTCTGAAATATGGTCGAGGGCGTGTAAGAAAATAATACTGTAGTTTCTTCCCCATGTCAGTGACCTCGTGATAGGTAGCTAAATGGCTAAAACGTCTAAATTTGTGGTTTTCTATGAAGACTACGGTACACCCATCAAAGACCAAAAATACATTGAATGGGACACATACACTAGTACTTCAGGTATTCCATTCCTCTCTACCGCGTTAATCTTTCTATAAACACACACCGGCAACGAATTGCCTAATGTCTGATAAAATTGTGCTACTTAAAATTTAAGACTAGCGTTACCTGGCTCATAAAAAATAAATTTAAAATAAAATAATATTTAAACAGCTGATTTGAATACAGATCTTAACTTCCTTTTTACCATTATAAATTCTCTATTGACATAAGGTACGGGTCAGTCGAAAGTTTAACACCCAAGAAAACAAAAGAGTGTCGAATCGGAATAGCATCTGTTAACAATATCTTGGCAGATTTTCGCGGCAGCATCTATCAATCTCTTGACAGATTTTCGATCACTAGCTATCCATATATTCGCCACTTGACCGCCGAGCATCGATTCCTTTTCGTTAGCTCTATATTAAACTTTCGACAGGGCTGTACTGTAGTCCAATTTTTAGTTTTTATCTCCCACTTATATGAATGGTTATTTATGTGTACAAGTCGTGTTGAAAAGTTTACATAAAAATCAATCGGGAAGTGAATTGAAAACTATATAACTCGGTATTCAATTAAAAGCAGCCATAGAAATTGAAGGACGGGTTAGTCTACGCATGTGCATTCATCTAACAACAGAAACTATCGAGGAAGCTTGTTACCGAGGAAGCTTGATACGGCCATTAATTCGATACTCCGACTACAAGTATATGTATATATGAAAGAAACGAAGTGAATTTATGGAAAATTAAGTTTAAAAATGTCATTCTGTACCACTTATAAAAGGATCATTGATGGAAATATTCGAAATTTATACAGTGGACCTATCCGGACATCGGATTGGTGTTTGAGAGGAAAGTCCAGCAAATTCGCGGGTATTGCATCTCCGAAACTTGACGATAACCAAAACAATTTTCACAGGAAGAGAGTCTATTATCGTTTTTTAGAATATTTGCCAGAATACAGGATTTATATTCCAAGAGCCCCCGCTTTTAATGAAGCATCTAAATCTCAAATAAACGACTTCATAAAAAGGAATTATCATAACAAAAGGGAATCAAATACCAGATGCGGAAGTAGTATCAGTAACACCGAAAAAGGAAAACGATTTTCTGATGAGGAAATGCGAGTTGCAAGTGCAAGAATAAACAGGTCAACAATTTCAAGTGTAATTAGAAATTTACAAACTAGGGATCCTGTAAATTCATATCCGGACATTCGTGACGCATGCCCAAGAAGGGAAAAACATCCGTCCCAGCGATACTTTCCAGAGGCTTATGAAAGAATGCCACAAAACAATCATAGATCATCAAATTCGAGCGTACGATGACATTTAAATATTCTTATTTCATAGAACTGATATTTTAGAAAGTTAGCTCAATTAAATTGATGTGATGTTATTTTGTTTCATTGAATCATTGTCTCTATTTTATTAGTTTCCGTCCTTTTGCAATAAATCCTCGTTACAATTTTAAAGGATGGTTTTTATCTCCTTTTATTTTGGTAAGTTTTCTCTCTCTCTCTCTCTCTCTCTCTCTTCTCTCTCTCCTTGTTAAACGACGTATCTTTAGCTATTAGCGACGAGTGTGTATTAATCTCTAATAGTCAGTCTTAGAACACGTCTGTGTATGCATGGGATGAACAGGCGTGTTTTGTGGTCTGTCTTGTACTAGTGTGCACTTTTAGGTCGTCGAGTCAGTTTGTCGCAGACGATCAAATCATCCCTCAATTACATTATATATACTGATTACGGGTTAACTACTTGGTACTGTGTTTGAGGGCCAGGTGAGGAAGACGTAGTCCGACTAATCAGCCCACTAAACCCCCATTTTAATTTTTTGACTTTTTGGAGGTTTGTGGTCTGACAGCTTCCATTATTGAATTCTTGAAATTTCTGGCGAAAACGGCAGAAACGAAAACACGCGTCGATAATTTCCATTATTTCCTTACCTCGCTCTTGTTGACAACATGGAACACTTCCTAAAACATTAATCTACCGATCCATGCTTAAATTTTAATTAAAATCCATCGATATCGGTAGAAATACAAGGTTTTCTGATGTCTCTTCAGCTCTCTGTCACTTTCACATCGTGAAGACATTACTAATTTGCATTGACCAATCAGATCGCGCGTTGCATTTGGATGGTGAAACTCGCAGTTCTATCTTTAGAAAGCACATGGCGATGTTTATTTACATTAACGATTCGCATTATTAAGGATGTTTTAACGCGTATAACATATTATTTTAGTTATTTTATCTTTATCAATACCATGTGAAGACATGTGTACTAATATTGCAGTGAAGATTTCTCTTGTTTTTTTCTCGTTTATATCTACATAGGCATAGGAGCAGGGGGGTGGGGGCAGGCCCCCACAATATATTGTGTGAAATTTTGTATCATAGTTTATGTTTATAGTGTAAGTGCTAAAAAAAACAAGAGCTTTAACAGGAAATGTCCATCTGGTAACCAACCAATTAACAATTTCATCATTATACTTGTAAAAGGGCGTCTTGAAATTCACCTTTAGAAACGGCTCACAGCATCTCCAATGGCAGGGGCGGATCCAGGATTTTTTGAAAGGGGGGGGGGGGGTTGAGAATTCTATCAATGCTAGGCCCTTGGTCAACTTAATGATATACATCAAAGGTAAATGTAGATTGGTGTGGTCAATTAGTTTATTTATATGGCACCAAACCTTCTTAATCTCCATGTAGCCAGAAGTCGTGAGTTGAGTACAGTACGTTTGAAAATTAATCATTGGACTTAATTATGTCATGCAGTTATTTGTACAATTTTGTCTTAATATTTCACTGCTTTTCAGTCTCTCACTCAGAACGCTGCAAAATTTTCTGGGGTACCCCCATATCCATCTCCAATGAGAGGGTTGATTATGGAACTTGTGTCATATGGTTATTGTTTTTAATCTTGCCTTGATATCACAGTATTTTAACCTATCAAAACGCTGCAAAATACATTGAAGATGAGTCTAGACAGGGGTTAGTTTTGAAAATTTTCCGGGGAAGGCCCCCTGGACCCCACCTATGCGAAGGGTTTAGCACCCATACTCTCCCCGGTTTGCCCCTCCCCCCCCCCCCCCCATATTAAAAACCCTCCTACGCCTATGATCTAAATTATTTTTTCTTTCAAATTGGGTAATATGCTATCATATCTGGGACTTGCATGTTCTCCTGAAATGCTGTCAAGTTTTGTCCAATATTTTGTAGATCGTAGAATTATAAGTTTTTAAACCAATTGTAATATATAGAGTTCAACACAAGAGTACTTGTCCGCAAGGTCATGAAAATTAATTCTCTTATATTCATCCCCGACCACACTGTAAATTTTGTCATAGGGTTCAATTTAACTGTATTTTGCGTGAACATACATATATACAGTGAGGTGCTTAATTTTTTCTCTCCAAAATTACTGGAATAATATTTCTAGGATACTAGTTCAGAAAAATGAGAGGGTCAAGAATATAAAAAATATATAGAAAAGATCCCGACTACTCTATTTGAAAGTCTACATATAAATTCTAAATATTTTTTATACATTTCAATGTTACCTTTTGTAAGTACATGTATTAAACACCATGTAAAACATCCTTAATAATGCGAATCGTTAATGTAAATAAACATCGCCATGTGCTTTCTAAAGATAGAACTGCGAGTTTCACCATCCAAATGCAACGCGCGATCTGATTGGTCAATGCAAATTAGTAATGTCTTCACGATGTGAAAGTGACAGAGAGCTGAAGAGACATCAGAAAACCTTGTATTTCTACCGATATCGATGGATTTTAATTAAAATTTAAGCATGGATCGGTAGATTAATGTTTTAGGAAGTGTTCCATGTTGTCAACAAGAGCGAGGTAAGGAAATAATGGAAATTATCGACGCGTGTTTTCGTTTCTGCCGTTTTCGCCAGAAATTTCAAGAATTTAATAATGGAAGCTGTCAGACCACAAACCTCCAAAAAGTCAAAAAATTAAAATGGGGGTTTAGTGGGCTGATTAGTCGGACTAAGGAAGACGTGTCTCAAACTTGAAGTTAAAATCTTATCTACTGTTCGAGCCCATGATCTTCCGTTCCTAGACGTTATACCACTGAGCTACTTAGGCAGTCACAACTAATCATTGACCACTTTAAACTTGATCAGTATAGACCTGTCTAAAGTTTAACACTAAGCTAACGAATCAATATGTGCCGAATCTGAGCGGTTAGCATCTGGACTCCTTGTTGGCTGTTGTACAGTACAGGCCTGTCTAAAGTTTAACACTAAGCTAACGAATTAATATGTGCCGAACCCGAGCGGTTATCATCTGGACTCCTTATTGGCTGTTACTGGTATAGTTCGACAGCTTTGGGACAGGTGCTGTATCTCTCATCTTTACGGCCACTGGCTGTCCATATCTTGGCCATTCGGCAGGCGAAAATTTACTTTTTTATGAGTTCAGTGTCTAACTTTCGACAGGTGTGTACTGTAGCTAAGGTTAGATTTACCTTTATATGCCCATCCATTTTACATATTTGTTTGAAGATTTTTTGTATCATTAAAATGTTCAACAGGGCTCGATTCCGTCATTCAATTGATAATAACTTAAGTGGAGGTTATTTCCATCAAAACAGCCCATAACACAATGATTGATTGATTGATTGATTGATTGATTGATTGATTAGACAAGGATATTTCAATTGTATCGAGACGTCACCAGCTACAATTGTGGCAGAAATTTATACCATTACCTTACACCCAGGGCTGTCTTTTCCGAAGACCCAGTGACTTTCATTTTTAAATGATGAGTTCTTGACGTAAATATAGTCCCTACTTTTCACCAGATCTTGGTCAGACCCCGGCCAAGGTTCGAACTCACGACCTCCCACATACGAAGCGAACATAACATATTGCAAGACAAAAGAAAATAAAGAAATGTCAGTTTGTAAAACTTGCTTTTTCCCAGGACGGGCACCTGGCAAATTGACAAATTAATATGATAACGGATTGGTCCAAATACTAAAAGCTATAGACTAAGTACAGTCCCTTATCGATCTAACTTATAATATTGTCATTAGTACTTAAATACGCGTGTAAAAGTCTTATTTTACCAAAGAATAGATCAACAACATGGTGTGAATAGGGTATACAAAAAGAGACTCGTTTGTCATGAAAATACAATGTGATAACTATAGAGACATCAAGGTCTTTTAGAAAAAAAAACCCATTTAAATGGTATTGATAATGGTTAAGTATTTAAAACATTGCTGATATAAAAAATTGTACCGTACAGATCTGTCGAGGGTTTACCACTGAGCTAACAAAAAGATTCGAAGCCCTTTCCTGTCCTGTGGCCGAGATATGGCTAGGTAGTGGCTAAAACACTGCTAAAAGATAGATAACAGCTGCTGGATAGCTAACGAGGGGCGAGATTCGCTGCAGATTCAGCACAAAATTCGTTAGCTTAGCATTTCTCTTTTTACAGACCTGTACTACACAAATAACATTATGACATCATTTTTTTATAAAAGAGTCATTGAAATGTTATTTATACTAGTATAGTATGTCATTATAAATTAAATTATTTCAATATTTAAAATCGATAAAAAAAAACTTGTATAGGTGAATGTGAAATATTTAAACATATTGGCGACTGAAATCAACAGTTCTGTTATTTAACTGAGATATATACATGTACATGTATGCTACTGGATAATTTATCGAAGGACGAGTAGCACAAGACATACGTCTAGAGTACCTGTAACGAAAATTTTTTATTTCATATTTAACACCCAATTGCGTCTTACTGCAGTGGGTTAAGTCCCCTGTGGACTGCAAGGATTTTTCTTGGTACATTGGCCCAAGGCAAGCGATCCAAAGAGTCAACTTAGAGTTACAGCGGAGCAAAACCGCTGATTTCGGACAGATGCCAGTGTGTTACAATTTGTTATTTGCTTTTTGAAGGTCGGTGGTTTTCTCTGGGCGTTCCAGTTTTCCACACCATGACAGAAATGATCACAATTTCAACAAGTATACATAAATTAATAAACTTTAATGGCTAACTTCGCCATGTTTGAAATATAATACTTCAAGACGCATGGAAACAATTGTCGCCTACTATTTTGTTCATTACAAGAGAGTTTGATTCGTTTGTTAGTAACGTGTCCGACTAGGTGGCACCTAGTTTATTATTTCACTATGTGAACTATGGACTTGGAATGTGAGTTAACCACAACGAGTTGTAGACCTAGTTTACGTTTTGTTCCGCCAAGCTGATTTATAAATGTTACACAGACCGACAACAAAAAGATAATAAACTGATCGCCTCACTGAAAGAATCTTGACTGGGGGTGGGTGTGTAAAACTCCATTAGTCCACTCCAACCTACAATTAGATCAACACTCTTGTTGGTAAGTTTCTTTATTATTAGTTCGTGTATTTTATAACTCGGAAATGAATAGTCCATATAAAGTAAAACAAAAGAAATGAGCAAACATGTACAGCACAGACATATCAAAAGTCTAAAACCTAGAAAAAAACTGCCGAGATGGATAGCATGCTGCGGGAAGGCTGCCGAGATGAACAACCGATCGATTTAGCACCAATTCGTTAGCAGTATAACGAATTGTCTGTTTCTGTATTTTGTTTGAAGAATACATAAGTAACGTTAAAACTAGTCTCTGCTAAATCAAATAACGTCAAAATATTTTTGAGGTAAAGCACTTTTTTTTTACATTTGTTTAAATTGCATACAAAAACTGTAAGTTCTGGCGTAAATTGTTGAACCTTTTCGGGGAATTGAATATATACACTTTTTGCACTAAATGTAAATACAGAAAACAGATTTAAACAGGGGGAACTGTACGGCGACATAGAGGGGACATAGAAATACTTTTACATACCACGTGATCACGCAATAGTAATTGCGTACAGCACGCGAAAGTTTTTGTGAGTCGTTCAAAAATTATCGCAAAAAATCCTTGCGCCATAACCTTAGCACCTTAGCGAGAGCACGCGATATTATTCTTTTTATCATGTCACTTCTGTGCCACTGTAGGGTTGTATAAATTGACTTTGTCAAAATAGGATTTGACTGGATGCGTTACACCTGTGATATACATGACGTCTGAAACAGAAGTAACGTTCAGAACAAATAAGTGTTCTCATGTGAAAATTCTATATAGTTTCGTAACTAGTACCTGCGTGTATTATGATATTACTGAAGGAACTAATAAAAGAAAATATTTTCGAATCATTTCATCTGATTTGTTTGTCTGGCGGCTATTTTTGTCGTGGGAGGGGTGGGGGTCAAGCACTAATACAACAATACATATATGTCATCTTAGTAAACTTATAGAAATAATGTTATCAATATAAACTTCATAAAAACAATCAAATCTAAATAAATTAAAGTACAGACCTGTCGAAAGTTTAACACTGAGGTAACGACAAGGAGTCACCGAGAGGCCGATATACAGATAACTAGTGACCGGTAGGAGTCACCGAGAGGCCGATATACAGATAACTAGTTACCGGTAGGAGTCACCGAGAGACCGATATACAGATAACTAGTGACCGGTAGGAGTCACCGAGAGGCCGATATACAGATAACTAGTGACTTGTAAGCTGCTTAAGTATAGATAAAAGCTGCCTCAAAAGCTCTCAAGATACAGGTATCGCGGAGAAGCCGAGACGAGACGCCAATTTGGTACCAATTCATTAGCCTTAAGCCTTAGTGTTAAACTTTAATTATGGATTGTACTAATAATGCAATCTAACAGAGTGTGTAAAAAAGTGATTTCGAATAGTATTTCGTTTGTGTGCAATGTTAAAAAATTCGAAATTACGAAATCAATCTTGCCAATTACATACCAATTCCGAAATTATGAAATGATAACAATTGCGAATATGCGATATGCTATTTCGAAAATATGTTTAAACGTTTAACTTTATGAGCTCCTTACTGTCTTACGAAGTGAAGAATAATGTACCAAGATACTTTTTTCGTTTAGAAAATAAATACAAGTGTGCTGATGCGATGTAAAACAAACGAACATTTCTCCAATAGCTTGGTTTATTTTTAAATCCGGGTCAAGAAATAGTTTGACCTTCAGTTGACCTTTTTGTACTAATTAGATGTTAAAAATTAGCAATACAATATTAGCTAAATATTTTGAACTTTGTTTAGATATATATATATATATAGGCGTTGGACTGTATCTTGTTTTGAGACTTGTGTCTCCGCTTTGTCAAATCACATTTCAATTCACGTTATAAATTCACCGTATTGACCCTGCCTGTTGACCAGTGATGAGTGCCTCTAGCATTGTTATTGATTGGACAAACCAAGCGTGGTATAGTGCACTATAAAACTGAATTAAACAACTCTCTTCAAACATCCAGACAGAAGACGAAGTAATACCTCAATCTCAGACGACGCTTAGAGTTTCGTAAGTAAATTTTCAGAACTGAAATATACATATTTAATTGATTTGCCATGTGCTACTTTTCAATTTTATAAAATTATATATTCATAAGTAGCAACTTTATTTCATTAAAATTCAAAAGTATCACATGACAGATTCAATCTCATACGGTTTTCTAGAAGACGCATAGAGTTTTTTAGAGTTCCGTAAGTAAATTTTCAGTACTGAATAATTATACTTATTTAATTGATACCATTTTTTGTCAATTGTTTGTGTTCATGAAACCAAAAAACTCGTTAGATCTGATGTGCGTATATCTAAAATGTTGTTTTTCTTTTTACTATGATAGCTTACCAGTCGAGAATTGGTGTTATTCCATGAGGTTCGAAGAGAGTATTTGGCTCCAGTTTCACAGTCATTTTTATTTTACTTAAATTTGGCAAATTTGAAATCTTCTTCTTATTTTGTTAATTAATTAGTTTGTAACATTAAAATTTTGTATTTAGTTACGTCAAACACTTATATTCATAGTTTCAGAAAAAGATTACCAAAAAAATTATAATCTAAGGAAAATCAGGAATGCTTGTAAAACTGATGCCTGGCTAGACTTTGAATTCAATGTTCCCTGTTGCAAGGCGTTGCACTAAAACTACCCGATCGTACATTTACCAAAGTAAAATGTATTGGCTGAATGTTCTTTTACGTTGCATCGTCAGTTGTTTAGATATTATTGTTTTTCTTTTTAATCTGAAGGAATAATGTAGTGCTTAAATTTTTTATATGGTTTGTAAAGTGAACAATCATGGCGATCTTCAGAACACTCGCCTGCTAGTTCACAGATATACCGAGCCAACCAGACACTTTGAGTATATCACTAGATAATACTCCTCTCTCAATTGACGTATCGCTGGTCATGCATTATTATGTTCCGACACTGGCCGCCATCACAGTAGCAAAGCAGCGTCGCGGTAACTAATGACGTACTGGTGTCTTTTTGTAATTCAAGCATGCAGACCCTTTGTCGGAACACTATGGGCATGGCCGGCGATCCTTCAATTGAGAATGACCGGAGTCGAAACCACAGTGGTAAGAAGATAGAAGTTTTGGGTTTTGAAGTTTAACGCCTTTAACAACTCGGTCTCCGCGTCACCCATATTGCGTAGGTCTATTTTTCTTCAATTCGGTTTATAGCTGGTGATATCTAAATATAAGCAATTTTAGAACTAATAGAACTAATTTCCACTGATTTTTTTTATTGACTTGTGGATATTTGTTTTAGATTTCAGAAGTTGATAAGTTCAAAGAGAAAAGATGACAAGCAAAATAACAACAATTTTGTTTTACGGTAAGTGTAAACAGTAATTAGAACAACTACGGTAGCTCAGGTGGTATCTAGAGTGTTCGATCCGTATGTGGGAGGTCGTGGGTTTAAACATCGGCTGGGTGTGAACAAGACTTTAAAATAGATAGTAACTGTTTTTCGCCAAGCACTCGGAGTCACGGGGTGCTTTGCAAGAAACCCAAAAAAAATTACCCCGTGTTGAAACCACTCCAAATACCAATTTCGGTTTTTTCACATACAGTCCAACCTGCTTTAATCTATATAAGGACCACCTGCTTATAAAGACCAGTAAAAGTATATCTCAATTGTTCTTTCTTTATTTTATTTGAACCTGTATGTAAAGGCCACCTGTCCATAAAGGCCACTTTTACTAGTCCCCTTGGGTGGCCTTTATAGACAGGTTTGACTGTATATCGTTAGTGACGTCTCGATAAGAGATTAGGAATTAAACACTCATTCTATTTAATCAAAAACAGTATCGGAGCTTCTCGTTTGTGCTCATCTAAAACGGAATACTTATTTTCAATGTAGACTGATGCGACAGGCTTCATTAATTGTTATTCTATTTGAATTATGAAAATCCTTCTGCGGAAGAGACATTAAATACCGATGCTCCGTGTCACGGTAGGCGCGACATGCTTAAGAATAAAGCAATAATTAATATTCGCGGTCGTTTCAAACAATGATATTGATAACATTTGGTTTTATTTTACTTTTATCGGGACGGCAGCAGCTAAACATGAAATGACAGAAATTTGCTCTATGCGGTTCGCGGAGCATTCTTCGGGGGGGGGGGGGGGTGCTACCCTACCGTGACACGAGACACTAGTTTTTAATGCCTCTTTGGGACCCGGCTTTCATGTCTAAATGCTGAGTGATTGGCGAAAGAACAGTCGCCTTCTATTTTCATGTCAGATGCGCCTAGGGTTCGAACCCCGATCGGACGCAAAGCATACAACTGATAAGCACTCAACTAACTGAGCTACCGTAGTAGTTTTCAAATAATAGATACATTTGTTGTTGTTTGATTAACTTTTTAAGTGGGTTTATTTTCTTGCAAACTGGTTGTATATAGTGTCACTTAGTGTAAGCTTTCAAAAAAAAACTATGCATGGTAATAGCTCTCGTACCTAATGCGGCTAGTTAACCATTGCCTAATTATATTTCAAACGATAAATGATTGAGGTTTAAAATACATGTTTAAATGTACAACCTGAAAATGATTACTTTGCATTTGGAGAGAGAGAGAGAGAGAGAGAGAGAGAGAGAGAGAGAGAGAGAGAGAGAGATTCAGTTATTGATTGATTGATTTATCTCTTCCAGGCCTGTTGCTATGCATGCTTTTATCTGTTGAAGACACCATCGCCGATGATGATGACACGACGGAGTGTCTTAGTTTTGGAAGTCCCTCCGATTGTGAGATACACAGTGACTGTACATATATAAAAGCAGGTTGTGTCTCGGACTGTTCAAAGTTTTTCAACGACCAGCCCAAGTGTGAGGAATTAAGCGGATGTAGATACGTTCCTTTGTTTTCAATTTGCATGCATGAATTATTTTGATGCATTTTAATACATGTACATGTGAACCACGAATGACTCGAATCTGAAGAATGTTTTATGGTCGTGTTGTATGTTGGAATGTCTAAAGGTTTTACACAAGTCCAGGTGTGAACCACGAAAGACTTGAATCTAAAGATTCTTTTTACCATTATCAAACTTTATTTCCACTTTACATCGACATTGCTTTTTACAAATTTGATTTGTTTTCATACATTAAAGGTTTACTTAATATAATATTTACAATATGACTTATCTCTCTTCGATTAAACATACAGTGGCAATTGTATTAATACAAGATGGGTCATGACCCTTGATGTGTATCGGTTTTCCCGCAACTTCATGCCGATCTCGCATGGCTAAAAACCTATATCACACGAGCAGATATGGAAGGCGCCAATGGTTGAAACAAAATTGGGTACAAAATATTTGTTAAAAAATTGAAAATATAAGGGCTTCGCCCTTCGTCGAATTTGGCACGCGCCACACTATGAAATACCATGAGCAGAATCATCGGTCATTTCTTAATTATAATCTCACACACACACTACACACACACACACACACACACACACACACACACACGCGCGCGCGCGCGCGCGCGCGTAAAGAAGGACTGGATAACAAACATGTACAAATAGCTATCGACTGACCAAGACTTGAAAACAGATAGTGACTGTTCTTTCCGCCAATCACTCTGCATTAGGAAATGACAGTCGTGGCTCATCCTGAAGAGACATACCTATGCCCTGTGTCACGATAGCCATGACACGATATAGAATTGACCTGAACGCACTTTCAATGTTAATACCCTGCACAGTGCCCTTTGTGTACTGCAAAGGTAAAAAATTCTGCTGCTTCACCTATAGCTGGAGACGTTTCGATATAAATGAAATATTCTTGACTAGAGCGTAAAACCCCATTTAATCAGTTCAATCAATACATATATTTGGTGACGTCCCGATATAATTGAAATATGCTTGAATGGTGCTTTAAACCCCATTCAATCAGTTAGTTCAGGTAGATTTCTAGTTACTGAAGACTTTTGTTATGACGCAGTCCCTTCTAAATCTCAAAATGTTTCACTCGGTTTAAGGCAATTATTTTGTATATTTATTATACATTGGAGATTTATCAGACACTGATTAGATGAACAACTCCAATCAAAACTGATATGATAATCTTCTTTAGCTTTATGACCGTCACCTCAATATTGTTGATAAGTTTGATGTCTCTGTGTCCAGGATTGCCCTGGGTATATTTGATATCCCATAGTTCCTCATTACATTCACTCACTTTTGATTACACACGTGGCGGGCCCGGGTGTAGCTAGCTAAACAGGAGGTGCTTACCCTTCCGGAACACCCAGACTCATTACCTGGTGAAAGTTCACGTGTTTAACCTAACTTGTCAGTTCCAAAGTTTCTACTTTACATCTGGACTGTGATTCGGACATGGATTAGTATGGGTTTTTGTTTTTTATTTGAATGAACCACGTAATCAATATTACAAAACTTTTGTTTAGAACTACTTTATAACTGCTTACATCGCATTTGTCAATAAAAACGTCATTTTGGTGGGAAAACGTCAACTTTCGTATGATTCTGTATCCCTATGGATACAAATGTTCCGTTAATACACCATGGTGTATCACGTGGTATCTTGGTGGAACCTATCAATACTGCGAAATCATTTATTTCTCTGGTGTCCAATTATCGTGGTTCTAAGGTAAAAAACATTTCGTGGCAGATAAATGTGTAGTTTATGTCAAAAGGTAGTTTTGTAATACATATATGCAATTTTGTTGACTTTTAAACTCCAAAGAACGAAAAAGGGACATCATGAAAGTAAATGATTTCTCTGTATTATTATTTGATAAGTAAATCAAATACTTTTCACAAACTTTCAACATATAAAAATAACCAATACAAACTTTTTTTAACATTTTATTAACAAAATATATATCGACATAAAAATACACCTTTTTGCACATGTCTCGAATTACAATAAATATTTATTATATTCAAAATGAATACTAGTATCTCCGTCTTCGTATCATATAAAAACAAAACAAAAAGGAATTATTTTGGGATTTCATTAGAATAATATTCTAGAGCAAATAATAAATATTACAAATAAATACATGTTTGGAGGCACAAACGAAAGCTAAACCCGGATTTATCGCTACCATATGTTCAGTCAACTCCTGGATTCATTGCCGTCATTTGTTTAGTCAAATATTGACCTTATAAAAAGAGGTCTTGGCAATAATTCGAGGGAAAAGTATAAAGAAGAACTTAAAACAAGTGGATTTAGGGACTTCAATATAGTGTGACAAGAAGCCAGGTGGCCAAAATATCGTAGACGTTAAATTTGGTTTTACTATATGGTGCATGTTTACGTTATGATTCAGGGGAAACAACCCTGTTGAACACTTTATTCAAAATGTGCTAAATTTGAAATAAAAACTTTCGAAAGTTATGACAGCGCGTGTATAATTACTGATGGATTTCATGTGTATATTCTTAACATATCTTTAATAAAACAAAAAAGTATCAAAAATAATTTTTCGGTCTATCAAGTTATTTGTTTGTATTTTTATAAACAAAATGTTGTTAATCAGCACACAATTTAATTAAATAAAAAACAGAAATTTATGAAAAATGAAAAACAAAACATAATTCGGATTTAATTAAAAACGAAAAATTAGATGAAAATCAATCTGTAGACTAATACATATACAGTGTAGCCTAAGCTTTGGCATAACGGTGTTATCAATAAATTTTGCGAAGATTTTGAGTCTGTTGTGATAGGAGCAGTTTTAAATATATATAATAATTTATGGAGGGCAGTGTATTTCAGAAAAGGTGTCCTTGTCATTACACACTACTTAAACATTTTGTAAGGCATGGGAAGTATGCTGCCTGTCCGAGTTTGATACATTTGTCGTGACAAACCCGAGCTTTACAGGCGAATGTTACACATTTACATGTAATTATTTCAGGATAAAGTCCGCTTTCACAAACACTGGCCTTGTACTGGGCTCTCACTTTGCGTCCGTCACATTTGGATGGGTTACTTCTTGCCCAGTTTTTCACGTGCGTGTTACATTCGTATTTACATCCCCGGAGTCTTCTACAGCCCACGGATATCCAATGTGTATGTGTTCTTATTGATCCCCAGTTATGCAACGTTTTGGAAGTAGTGGCATCTACAGCTTGACAGAAACAACTAAAAAAACAACAATAAAATATATACATTCGTCATCAGTCGTCTTTATAATGTGTATTTGTTTTAAACTAAAGTTTATTATAATCTTTAAAAGCCGCTTAATTCTGGACCACTAATTGTATAAGAAGTGGGGTGTTCTATAGTCTTCCATTAGTACAGTAACCACACATTGCATTGACTCCACTGTTCGTTCAATGTTAGGAATTGTATCATCGATATTGCTACTTTTTATATGCATGTCCAGTTTGTCTTATCAGGCTGTTTTCAGTATAAGTTGCAAAAGAACATTTTTCTTTCTTTTATTTTCCTTTATTATCTGTAACACACATGCCGGTGTAGTTAGCTTATCGGGTGGTGCTTACTTCTGGAGTACCTGGTCTCACTTTCCTGGTTCACATATTTAAATTTATTTGTTAGTTTCAAAGTTTTAACTTTTGCCTTGGAATTGTGATTTGGACATGGATAATTACACTTGTTTATATAATTTTTGGTAAAATTGATATTGTTCCTATTTTTCTCATTTCAAAGTATTAAACATATTTTGATTTCTAGTGCTGCAAATTTAAAACAGGTTTATTAATAGTCAGAATGCACGTATCAATTTATTAAAAATCATAGTTAAATAAAGTCTGTTTTCAAAGCTTTTACTTTGGTTTGGGATTGCTGTTTGGACATGGATTGCTATATATATTTTTTATACTCCCCGCTTAAAAAGTGGGGGTATATAGTGATAGGGGTGTCCGTCCGTTTGCCCGTCCGTCCTTCCGCCCTTCCGTTACACCTTAGGGTACCTATCTCTTATCCACAACTCGTCCTAAACCCTCAATGGATTTTCATGAAACTTTCAAACAATCTTTGTGGTTTTATGTAGATGTGCACCTCCTATTTAAAAATTTGATCCGATGGATTTTTGGGAGCGGGGATATTTTTGTGTGCTTGTGGCTCACAGTTTTTCTATTTTACTTTGGTTTGGGATTGCTGTTTAAACAAAGATTTTTACTTTGGTTTGGGATTGTGATTTGGACATGGATTGGTATGTTTGTTTTTACTTTGGTTTGGGATTGTGATTTGGACATGGATTGGTATGTTTGTTTTTACTTTGGTTTGGGATTGTGATTTGGACATGGATTGGTATGTTTGTTTTTACTTTGGTTTGGGATTGTGATTTGGACATGGATTGCTATATATATTTTTTACTTTGGTTTGGGATTGCTGTTTAAACATGGATTGGTATGCTTGTTTTTTACTTTAACACTTTGAGTAAAATAAATCAAGAAAATTCATAAGATATGGGAAAACACAATTGACCTGTCTACTTGATCTGTTATGAGGAACATACCTATAGGAAGCTTAACCCTTTCAATACGTGGGCAGTGTTGAGTTTCACAGCTCATATATAAAAAATGGATGGTTTGCATATTCAAATTTAATTTGAATTTCTTGTTTGTCTATAAAATTTGTTTGTTGTGTTTACTTACTTTTTCTTGTCACGTGCAAGTACACTGCCAATCACAAAACATAAAAATAGTACTACGATTTTCACGTGCATGATTCTGTTGTAGGGTTTTGTTGTTATATCTTGTTTCTAATTGAATTAGTATCTCCCAATATCTGAAAACAATAAAATGGTATTGTTATCAATGCAGCAAACTTTTTAAAATATTTAAAAAAATGCATAGAGTAATTGTATGCGTGGATTCTTTTCTGGTATAAAATTGCTGGTATACAGAACATTTGTAAAATGAAATGTAAAAGCAAATCAGTTGATCATGAAATCACTATTTGGAACTGTCATGTGCTATTATTTCAAAAAAATTCTAACAAGTTCGTGCACACTAAAGTCTATAATTAGTCTAGATTCTAGAGGTTTTACCGCACTGAGCTTCAGTTTCACAGTCGCATGCATTTCTTAAATTATTTTTCCTTTCACTTAAATTTAGCATATTTTAGTATTCTTTTTTCAAAAACAAACTTCTTCAAACTTTTTTATTAAAGAAAATGTTTTAAGCTAGAGGCGATCTTCAAATTACACCTTAAATTTCTGGATAATTTAAAAAAAATAAAAAATTAAGATTTGAAATTTTGTCAGTTTTTAGTTAAGGGAAATCTTAGTTTATGAATGGTTGCGAAATTGGGGCCAGACCATCCGAGAAACATAATATTTGATTGTGAAAAAAAAATCTTTAATAACTCGGTGACAGCGCGCTCTCCTTTCCAATAATAATGAATAAATAGAACAGAAAAATGCATTTTATTAGTTGAAGACGCAAATAGAGTTTTAATGTAAAATTGTTTAGCCGTGTGCAATTTTTTTGAATATTTGTTTTATAAAAATTAATAAATAAGCACTACATTATTTTGAGGATATGGATGTGGTTTTTTCAGGTTTGTGTCAACTTTTTGACGAAAAATTACACATAGAAAATTATTTAGATTGAGTAAAGTTATTTTGCAAAGTCTCTGAAAAATTAAGTAAAACCCGAAAAATTCATCAAATATTTTGTAGCCAGCAAAGGGACTAAATAATAATAATAATAATAATAATAATATAATAATAATAATAATAATAATTACGTGAAACCCGAAAAATTCATTAAATATTTTGTAGCCAGCAAAGTGACTAAATAATAATAATAATAATAATAATAATAATAATAATAATAATAATAAATGCAACAGTTACCAAAAGAAATATAACCGAAATATATTTCATCTCGGAGAACAATAATATTTTTTTACGAAAAAATGAATTAAAATAGTTCAAGACATCAAACATAAGAAGTACGTGTACGTATGAACAACAATATTTCCATATCAAATACAATGTCGTTTTTACATATTTTCAAAATTATTATGACTGATTAACTAATTAAGACTGGTTAATAATGTAAGAGTAATACGCTCTGTATATATTTTAACTGATTTTGTACACTGCTGTGTATGTCAGAATTAAAATGTGTATTGTTTAAGCTAAATTTAAAGAGTTGTCTTATACCATTTTTTTAATTAAATCATAAAAAAACATTAAAAAATGGTAACCATTTGTTGAATATATTTTATCATTAAAGTAAAAAAAGGTATATGACAGAGTGAATGTTACGATTTTTTATTTTTACATCATGTCATTCTCCATATTGAAATATGGCTTAACGTGAAAATTTTATTAAAATCTATGCTGTGATAAGGAAGGTATCGGCGAATTAATAATGCGTCTTCTGTCAATCAAAACTAAAAAGGGCTGTCTTAGGAACCCGTGTCCTGACGCCACAGAAGGTTCGTGTCGGACACTGAGATATTTTGCGGTGATTATCCCCTTCTGTTCGAAAAGATTAATGGGTTATATAATTAACAGGTGCGTGTAGGTGATTATTTAATACTAAACCTGTTTTAATTTTACAACACTAGAAATCCAAATATTTACAACATTTTGAAACGAGAAAAAATATTGTCAACAAAATTAATTTTACCAAAATTATTAAAATAATAATAACAATAAAACTTAAACCACCAAACATATAAATCCATGTTGAAATCAGAATCCAAAAACCAAAATGAATAACATCTTTGAAATTGACAAATTAAGTTTAACTCGTGAAGTTCCACTTGGAAATGAGACCGGGTGCTCCGAATATCATTGGAATCCATAAAACTCCTTTTGATCCTGAACTGATCATTGTTACGACGAAAAATAGTTTACTTTTGTACATTTCAAACATAACAATTTACATTTGACACTAAATTAAAATATTTTTTTCTAAATGTCTAATTAAAAAATATATCAACATATGTACCTTATATTATCTTCAAGCTGTGGTTGCTGGTATGAATGACAATAAGATGGAACCTTCTATATTTATACAAAACGGTCTTATCCCAAAACCCACGTAGCATTCCTAACCGTTTAACTGTAATCCAATCAAATCAGTCGCTCAAAGATGCCCGGTTGTCCATAAATAAACAAATAAAAACATCTGAAGTATTCCTAGAAAAATGAAATGACATTTGTTTTTATTGGCGGAGAAATTAATTATGGTCACGGTCTAGTTCGTTTTATGTTACTCCCCTCGTTAAAGGTCATATCAACCACATCGACTCGTTAAAAAATATCTTGTAAATCTCTTTGAAACAAAATAATACATGCCTATTTGTTTTGTAAGTTGTCACGGTTTCGGTTTCCGGGCAAATTCTGGTTTCAAAAACAGTTGTCCCATAATATGTTTATGCTTAAAGCAATAAAGATATAGATTTGATAATTTAGTGTGAACTAATATATTCTTTTCATTAATTATCAAAGCAGCGACATTTTATATTGCATTAAATGTCACTAATCAACTCAACTTGAAACAAACATACTAATCCATGTCAGAATGAAACTGACAAGTTAGGTTAAACACGTGGACTTCCACCAGGAAAGTGACACCTGGTGCTCCGGAAGGGTAAGCACCTCATGTTTAGCTAGCTACACCCGCCAAGTATTTTACTAATCTTGTGCGAAAGGAACAGGGAACTATGGGCGTCTATCCAGGACAATCCTTAAGAATTCAAGAACAGAATTAGAATATAAATATCACCATATATAAATCAACATTAAGTTAGAAATACCATTCAAAAATTCAATAAAAAAAACAAATAAAAAAATAAATAAAATCATTCATTCATTCGCCTTTTATTTTCTCTTTAACAGTGTTCTGCGGCACGGACAATAATAATTCAAATGTAATAATTAATAATATTGTTGTGTTGAGGTGACTGGTCACTATAGAAGTACTAGTTATACCCTTTTTTCCAGGATCCTATGTTTTTATTGTTGTGTTGAGGTGACTGGTCACTATAGAAGTGCTAGTTTTACCCCTTTTTTCCGGGATCCTATGTTTTTATTGTTGTGTTGAGGTGACTGGTCACTATAGAAGTGCTAGTTTTACCCCTTTTTTCCGGGATCCTATGTTTTTATTGTTGTGTTGAGGTGACTGGTCACTATAGAAGTACTAGTTATACCCTTTTTTCCGGGATCCTATGTTTTTATTGTTGTGTTGAGGTGACTGGTCACTATAGGAGTACTAGCTATACCCTTTTTCCGGGATCCTATGTTTTTATTGTTGTGTTGAGGTGACTGGTCACTATAGAAGTACTAGTTATACCTTTTTTCCAGGATCCTATGTTTTTATTGTTGTGTTGAGGCGACTGGTTACTATAAGAGTACTAGTTATACCTTTTTTCCGGGATCCTATGTTTTTATTGTTGTGTTGAGGTGACTGGTCACTATAGAAGTACTAGTTATACCTTTTTTCCAGGATCCTATGTTTTTATTGTTGTGTTGAGGTGACTGGTCACTATAGAAGTGCTAGTTTTACCCCTTTTTTCCAGGATCCTATGTTTTTATTGTTGTGTTGAGGTGACTGGTCACTATAGGAGTGCTAGTTATACCCTTTTTCCGGGATCCTATGTTTTTATTGTTGTGTTGAGGTGACTGGTCACTATAGAAGTACTAGTTGTACCCTTTTTTCCAGGATCCTATGTTTTTATTGTTGTGTTGAGGTGACTGGTCACTATAGAAGTGCTAGTTTTACCCCTTTTTTCCGGGATCCTATGTTTTTTATTGTAAACGATTTTGTATATTGTCACGTACTTCAGAAATAAAATGTAATTTAAAGTAAGTTTATAAGGATGGAGAGAAAAAAGGGGAAGATATATATATAAATATATTTGTCTATATGTCGTTAAACATTTGGATTGTAAGAAAAGCACTCGGTTTCTATAAATGAAAGACACGGTGGCATTAAAAACCCGATTTCCGGTGTCACTACAGAACCCTTCCGTAGCTTGCACATTGCCTTGAGCAGCAAGTGCACTGTTGAGTGCACTACAAAGCTCAACATTTCTACCACTTCACTTTCAGATGGTGACGTCTAAATATAATTGAAATATTCTTGACTGTGACCAATTCAATTAAACAATTAATCTTTACAGTTAGTATATGTAATCTTTTTAAAATTATCTTTTAAAATCTGCTGTTGTTATTCTTATGTTTTCGCCTTGATATCCGGGACTTTCCGCTTTAAGCCATATTCCATGAACAATACACGTCTTATTTTGATTGGTTTAGATGGTTAAGGTCCTGTTCTGTTTCGTCTCGTTAACCATAAAAATATGATTGTAATCACGTCATCACTAAAACTATTGTTTATCTTTCATCTTAGAGACAGCAGTTTTCAAATATAACTTTTATGCCGTTTTTAAGTTTTAGAACATAAAATATTTTTTTAAAGCGCGTCAATTTTTTTAATTTGTCGTTATTCGTCTACATGGATAAAATTTACATTTTTTTTTTACTAAAATCGGCTGTAGGACGTTCCCTTGTTGACCCGATATTAAAAGGTTCAACTAAGGTCAATTATTAATATTATTATCAAAATGTATTAAATGTATTAAACATTTTAATCAGGTATTTTAGGAGGATGTAAAGTTTGAAGATGTTGTTAATTTGTGCCAAAATTCTATGAAATTGTGTTTTTCTTGTTTATTTTTTTTATAATTTTGTTTTCGCATGTTGTTATGCATAAAGTGGGATTTACGGCACGTACATCTTTATAAAATATCATTGTTCTTGGTAACTAAAAAATGAATAAACGCTTGACTGATTAAACTCATAAAAACATTCCCGAAAACATTTTTAAAATTTATGTCATTGGTTGAGGATATGTATGCAGTAATATAAGTACATTTAGGTCATTGTATTAATCGGAGCGGAACAAAACATAAACACGGAACTGGGAAAGACATTTGATGGTTTGATTTGAAAATATATCATTTGGATACATGTATGCATTTTGCAACGTGCACTTATTTGTCCGCATTCTGTTAAACAACAAAAAATAACAGCAACCGCTTCTTATTTGCATACAGCAAAATAAAGAAAAACCTAGGGAGAGGACCAACAGTAAAATAAGATGGATGTTGAGGCCACTTCTTTATATATATAGTGAAACCTGTGAATACCGAACTACCTCAGGGATAAATAAAAAGTCCGGTTCCACCAGGTTTTTCCACAAATAACCTGCCTATTGTTCTTTTATATTAGTCAAATGAGAAACCCATTTGTGTCAGCATGATAATTATGTTTTATTACAAATTTCCTCAAGACTCAGAAGATTTAACTGATAAATTGAATAAAAACTTATAATATAGCCATCTTCCTAGTGAAAGATGTGTATTGCCTCAGTTTTATCAAAGTTTGATAAGAATATTTAACTTATATTGAGTCAAAAATATTTAACTTAGATTAAGACTTTGCCAGCTATAGATGAATCAAAGGCGGTTTAGAGTGAATAAAGTTTGAATTGAATTGAATTGAATTGAATGGCATTATGCATCAGGGTTCTTTATCATGCCATGCCTACCGTGAAACCGGGGCTCTCTCACCCGAAACTGAACGGTGAATTTTATAATGCCGTGTGGTTATGATCATTATTTCTTTTTTCCCCTTTCAGTCTAAAGGATTATTTTGCTTATTAGGGAACATTTCTAGAATCAAAACTCTTTGAAAAGAGTATAGTTTTTCAGTAAGTTTTCTAAATAAAAGTCTACCCCTTCCATACTGAGATTATTTTCTTCCTAGAAATTTAAATTTCCCTTCAAATTTCCTAGAAATAGGTATCTTATTATATTTCATTTTAAAACCCTTCTTTGATCCGAACCATATTGCCCCAGTTTTATCAAAGTTTGTCCTCAAACCAGAACAGCCAGCGGAATCTTCAACTAAGATTAAAGCTCTGTTTAAAGAATTTTCATTTAATGTTAGCGATATATCATCTTCATATTAACTAACAAGATACTCTGGTTATATTTTTATATGAGGATATTTTTTATATGAGAGTAGTTTTTTTTACAACACCACTAAGCAGTTCTACACATAGTATAAAAAAGATAGGGCGATAGAGGATCCCCTTGCCGCACATCTCGTTCAACAGAAAAATTAAAATGAATACCAATATTTTAGACAATCCATTATAGAAAGTTTCAAACCATAATATAATGGAGTTTCCAAATCCAAAGAAATTAAGGCAAACTTTGTGACACTAGGAATGTAAACTTTATAGATACTTCGATGGTCTTTATATAGAGGTCTTGTGTTTTACATTGGCAGTTAATCCTGTAAACAAAGACCATTCATGGGACTTAACCCTCTTGCTGCCACACGGACATATGTGTACTCTACTGGCAGCCTGCCATACGGACACATATGTCCTTTCAACGGAATTGACAACTCTTAGATAAAAGACAAAGATATACTAATAAACTTTTTGTGAAATTAAAAAAAATGCAAAATGTTGACTATTGAGATCATAATCTACAATTAACTAATGACGTCATATGACTACAAACGTGTCTGACGTCATATTCTATTGTCTGACGTCATATAATTTCGCATTGTGCCAACGTTGCGCTGAAAATTAATTTGGCAACAAGAGGGTTAAAGAAGATGACTTTATAGTCCTTTGGTCTTTGTAAAGTGATCATCTTGGGTGGAAAATTGGAAAATAAAGCAAAATAGTCTTTATTAGTTTTAATGGACAGGTTAGTAGAGTGACCAATCTTGGAGGCGGGAGGGGCTAAAGGATAATCAAAATTTACGCCAAAATTCCATGAAGCAATTTTTAAATACTTATATTGATATTGTTGACAGATATAAGTTGAGTTAGATCCGGTTTTGCTTGGTTTTTTTCTACTACAAATACGTACATCGAATGAATGAATAAAGGTGATTTGTATATAATTATAAGAATTGACTATCATTTTTCCTGGTTCATCAAGTGATTTTATAAACTAGATTTTTAAACTAACAACACTGATATAATACGAATCATTTTAGAATTTCTAGTTTTTTAATCTAGTTCAATACTCGACAAACAAGGGGAAAAATCACAATCAATTCCTATATTTATACTATTTTTTAAAATAACTTTGAAATAAATTTTACGATTTCAGTAAAATAAATACACTTTTCGAGCTCTAAATGGTGTTTATCGTCATGTAAATTCAGTACCGGGAACAGCCAAGTCACCGAACCTACATAATAGTACTTCCCAGTTTTGTAATAGTCAAAAAAAAAAAAAAAAGCGAAATGAATTCGGTGTAAAACATACAAAATGAAGAAAAAAATCACCATAAAACAACAATGAAACTGATTTTACATTGTGGCGTCATAGAAAACGTTTTTATACGCCGTTTAGTACTGCGACTTAAAAAAACCGCGGGATTTCCTGTCATCCTGTCATTAACGCGCATGACGTCATAATAAAGGGTAACTGAAGTCATTGATCAATCTCAAGCTCCGAAACAGCGCCCACCTCCTAGCTCCGTATGTCGCGAGGTAGACGCTGCAGACAGCCCTCGACCAAATTTCAAGAATCTTGAAATTTCGGGAAATGTCTCGTTACCAATTATTGCAAAAAGTTTAATATTTCTGTATCTTACGCAATTGATAATTTTTTCGGGTTCTTTTAACCTTCGAATTTTAATGAACACCAAAAATTCTATTTAGTGATTTGAATTGTATGAAATTGGTTATGTTTTAAAGGGATTATTTTTTCTTCCGCAAATGCAGTGAAATAGTGAAATGCGAAACTAAACTGCAAAAGAAACTGCTATATAATGGATGCCATCAAGCAGTGCGCTGAACAAATTCGCCTTGAAATCGGAACACCTACAGACAATAAATGAAAATGGAGAAATCTAATCTTCCTGTTGGATAATGAACGAGTATGGCCTTTCAATAATGCATGTTTTACATGGTATTTATAGTTTATACAACTGCCACGGTATTTGTTGCACTCCTTACCATGCTTACGTAGACCGAATTATTACTGTAGTCAACGCACCTTTTATGGGGCCGTGGGGTTCGGTCTATCCTCTATGAGCCTGCTATATCTTGCAACCCAGTCCCATTGGACTATCAATGTGCTCCCTCCATTAAATTGCCCTCGGTTCATGGAACTGAAGGGGATTTAAAAGACTTTTTATTTGTAAAATAAATTTATATTTCCTACAAAACTTGATGTTTTGTCTAATGGAGGACGGATTCATTACAGAATTAAAATAAAAAAATATCCGTAGTATATATTATAGGTATTTTTTTAAAAATTTTATAATGAATCTGGTCCCTATGGATCATCTGCTGTATTCATTCTGGCTCGTCAACATCTGCATAGACTTACAATGGCTATTCAAAGCTATGCTGTATTCATACTGGCCCGTCAACATTTGTGTAGACTTACAATGGCTATTCAAAGCTATGCTGTATTCATACTGGCCCGTCAACATCTGTGTAGACTTACAATGGCCTTTCAAAGCTGTGCTGTATTTATACTGGCCATTCAAAGTTATACTGTATTCATACTGGCATGCCAACATCTTCATAGTCTTACAATAACTATTCAAAGCTATGCTGTATTCATACTAGCCCGTCAACATCTGTGTAGGCTCACAATGGCCTTTAAAAGCTATGCTAAATTCATACAGGCCCGTCAACATCTGTGTAGGTTTACAATGGCCTTTAAAAGCTATGCTGTATTCAAACTGGCCCGTCAACTTCTGTGTAGACTTATAATGGCCATTCAAATCTATGCTGTATTCATACAGGCCTGTCAACAGCTGTGTAGGCCAAAAATTGCTATTCAAAGCTATGCTGTATTCATACCGGCCACTCAACATCTGCATAGACTAACAATGGCTATTCAAAGCTATACTGTATTCATACTGGCCCATCAACATCTGTGTAGGCTTACAATGGCCTTTAAAAGCTATGCTGTATTCATACTGGCCATTCAACATCTGTGTAGGCCAAATATGGCCATTCAAAGCTATACTGTATTCATATTGGCTGTCAACATCTGTGTAGACTTACAATGGTCTTTAAAAGCTATGCTGTATTCATACTGGCCCCTCCACATCTGTGAAGACTTACAATGGCTTTTAAAAGCCATGTTGTATTCATACTGGCCCATCAACATCTGTGTAGACTTACAATGGCCATTCAATGCTAAATTGTACACATACTTGTAGACTTAACTGGTTTGTCAAAGCCAAGGTATACTTGATCTGTAATGACCATCAGTTTTTACATAGGCTTGCCAGCCATTTTTATGTAGACTTATACTGGACAGTTAATATCTGCAACATGTATTACAGACTTTTTTGGTATGTCAGTATGTACATTACATAAAATGCACCCTTATTGGTACATACATGTACTTGTGCATAAAGATGTAAACATGTGTCAACTTTTCATGGTATTTATATACTGTGTACATGTTTTATTACATGATGATGTCTGAACACTTGTGGTATTTGAACATTATATAAAATGAATAAAACTTAGCTGTGGAAGTAAAACATACACCTGGTAATATTTTGCATGAAATTACCACTAGAGATAGTACAGTAGTTCCTTAGGCAGGGCATTTTCTCTGTAAATTGGTTATGGGTTTGAACACAGAGTGCAAGACCAGTTACTTTTGCCTGATACATGCACTGTGCATAAATCCAGATATGAAAATCCTGAAAAATGGTCTTGAGACTGCTGTTATAAAAATCCCACACTTAGTTAAGATATACAGAATCCCCACTCAAATTAAAATTATTTGAAAAGCATGTTCATTTTAATTCAAATGGAAATTACTGGTTTCAGTGGTTTGGCTATGTGCAATGTAAAATTGTTGATCATAATATGGGATGCAGTAACTTTCACCATAGAATTATTGATGAAATGTCATTTCATTCCCTAAGTCTTTTTTGTGTTTAGCATAATTCAGGTGTTGAATATGCTTGTAAAGACAACTATTAGTGGATATGGGAACTGATAACTTCACAAATGTTTGCATGTATAACTATTGCAGTTGTAAGGTTTATTTATTTGAATGGTATTTTACACTCCTGTCAAGATTTTTTTAGTTATATTGAGACAGCAGGTTCAGAAATTATGGAAGAAGGTAGAGTGCTGTAACCAGCCCTGGGCAAGTGAACTGATAAACCCTCACACTAGACTGTTCTGCACACTATGGATATGTCCTGGGTTAAAACTTAGGTGGTTACAGGCCACCAAGGCCCCAGGGAGGGGGGGGGCTGTAATGTATGAAGTAAGAAAGTAGGTCACTGTGACCAATCTTTCATGTCTGTCTGTTTCTTTAAGCTTTATGAATTTTGATCATAGAGTAAGACAGTTTAAATTTGGTTGGTATGTATAATTGTTGGTTGGTTGGTTGGTTGAATGTTGCTTAACGTCGCATCAGCAATTTTTCAGCTATTCGCGACGAGAACTATTTAATTAATCTCTATGGATTAATCTATGAACAATTTCGTGTATGCATGTGAAGTGCGAGTGTGATGTATGGTCTGCCTTGTACTAGCGCGCACTCAGGGCGACTTTACCGTGCTAGCTCACAGAGTCAGTACAACCGCAGACAAGCGTACCACTCCCCAGTCCATTATACTGATACCAGGTGAATCAGTAAAGGCCAACGGCAAGGAAAATTCACTTTCCCACATGTGGTCCGAGCGGGACTCGAACTCACAGCGGTGAGAGACCCTGGATTTGAAGACTGACTTCTTATCCATTAGGCCACCGCGCCCTCTATAATTGTTGGAGTTGTAACACATGGAGTATGATAATAGGTCACAGTGACTTACTTTGTCATGGTTGAATGAGTTTTCCTTTAACCCTCATACATTGTATCTATATATAACTTTTAGAGCTTAAAGGTATGAAGTATTGAGGTAGGTCACTGTGATCTAAATTTCATCTTTTAATGAATGTTTTTATAACTTTTTGACTTTTTTACAAATAAGATTTCACACTTAAAATGTGTACAACAGGTGTGACCCATCTAAAGGTAATTTTTAGCTCATCTGTGGCTCTGTGGCTATTGCCATGTATCTTTGTCCGTCGTGCATCGTGTGTAAACTTTTCACATTTCAATCAACTCCTCCAAAACTACTGAGCCAAATTGGATGATATTTGGCAGTAATGATGTCTAAATGAGGGACTTTCAGATTTGCACAAATAAAGCAATTGTGTCCCCTGGATGCCCTATTAAAAGGGTAAAATTGTAAAAATCTTTAAAAACCATCTCCTCTGAACTTAAAAGAGGTATAGCTTAGATATTTCATGTAAAACATACTTAGGACACCTGGTTTCAGATTTGCACAAATTGTAGCTGTAGGGGCCAAAATGGGAAAAAAGGGGAAATTTCCTAATAATGTATTTGTCATTATATCTTAAAAACTATAAACTTTTTGTATAGACATGGATATTAGAATATTGTAGGCATTTGCACAACAATCATTTTGATATATATGTATGAATGAAGGTCATAAGTTCAAAGGTCAAGGTCATAGATGCAAACGAAGACAGAAAGGTTAATTATCTCAAAAACTATAAACTTTTTGTATAGGCACATAGGAATTCTCTTCAGTTAATGTCATTGACCATTGAACCTCTGCATGGGATATGTACTCGGCCTCAGGTGAGCATGAAAGATGGGCCTCTTTTTGATGAAATTATGGGCTGTTGACTTAGAAAATTTCTTTGAAATGGCAGCTTTCTGGACTCTTCTAATTGCTGGCAAATACAGTGCTCAATCTAGAAGGGACCCTTGTGCCATTAGCCCTAAAATAACTTTGTTCTACAAAAATGCTCTTGTTGGGCCAACTCTGGTCCATCTTTTTAGTTTTAGGTGAGATTTCAATTAATCCACTTTAACCTCTTTCTTTGTTTTCATTTTCTTTGACTATACTGATCTTTACACCAAGTATGTTATAATGTTGACCCAATTTTATTTTTAAAATATGACCCTTGTTTTTAAAGACCTGGACCAGGATGACCCCAACAATAACATTACTAGATTGAACATTGCAGATATTAAACTTATATTTGGCATGTGAGTTTACCATCATGAGTTACATATAAAATTTGAGTTTCATTCTGGTTCAGTGATTTTGATGAAATTATGGGCTATGGACTTTTATTTATTTTGGATGTGAATCTTACATCTTATAAAATATGGAATTGCAATTTGACTTGTGCACCCTGGTGCCAATGCATCAATATTGGATCTGCAAGTCTTGTTTAAAACCTTTGTACAACATGGATAAAAAGCTTGATGAAAGTAAACAAAAATATATATAAAACATCACTTATGTTTACTACAAGCCCAACTGTTCTGTGATGTCATTTATTAATGTAACAGTACGCTGACGCCAAGTTAACCTGTTAGTTGATGACTCGCCTTTAATCAACAAAGAGTACAGCAAGAAGTTTTGAATTTAAAAATGACCTAGTTTCAGTCACCACAATCTATGATCACTTCAGTGGTTCGGTGGCAGTGTCTGTCTTGAGAAAGGGAGGTTGTGGATTTGAACCCTGGTCATGTCATACATAGGACTATCAAAATTGTATCTGCTTTCTTAATGGTGCTCGATATTAAGAGAACAGAGTATTGACTGGTTAACCTGTTGTCAGGATAATGTGACTAGGGGAGTGGAATGCTTGTCTGTGGTGTCCTGACTGTGATCTAGCACCTTATTTAAAGTTTCCCTGAGTGTGTACTAGCACAAGGCAGATCATAACATACACTTGCAGTCTTACACATCTCCACATGCTTGAACTTGTTCTTAGATTAATCCTTAGACAAAAATAAACTTGCTTTGTTTGCAAATAGCAGAAAAAATGCCCATGCAACTTAATACAACATTACAACATCAGCAACCTGTGAGTTAAATTTATATGCAAATGTTTTAAAATGCCATATAGCATATCAGCACCAGTGTTGTTACAGTGGAGTAATACGGGAAATGTCCCGGCGCAAAGCGCCGGGAATTTCCCGTCTATAGGTAACACGTATGTATTATGACGTCATAGAAAATTGTGGAAAAATTCTATAGACCGTACGTCCAAATCATTTGACGCCGCGCGTGCACCACTTTTCTCACTTTTCTCAAGGCCATTGAAGGGGTCAAATCGACAGGAAGTGAGCTCCATATGGGGGGAAATCTCGCCCGTCTCGTACATCAGAAATGAAACCAAAAAACGATTATCGTGAAAATAATTCATTGAAACAAGTAATAATTTAAATAGGTTGATCGAATACCAAATATTTACGTTTCTTTCGCCATTCTGGCTGATCTCCAAGTGTAGCGTTTCAAGATTCGCGATGACGTGATTTCTTTTGATCGGGTCAAAGTTCAATTCAGATCGATAACCACTGTAAGCCAATCAGCGACCGGCTTTCCCACGTGCATCAACCATGATCACACAGTATACAATGCGGGAAGATACAAAATTTGCCGATTTCAAGTTAGATAAATCGATAACCATAGTTACCTGACACAAAACTATTACGAGGTTAGCATAACCACAATATACGACTTCTACGGTAACTCTTTTTCACATATAATTACCTAATTGAATCAAAATTTTGAGTGCATCTGTGACCCTCGCTGAATGCAGTGTAAACAAAAATGGCGTTCGTCAGGACGGGAAAGACGTTTTCACAAACGATCGATTTTTAAGAAAAATAATAAAATGCGTTTTTCAAAATAATTAATTAACAATTCGTCCCAATAATCATTTTTATGAAAATACAGATAAAATTTATTGACATTTATTCCAAATTTAATGTAAATATTGACAAATCCTCTTGTTTGTTTACATGTGACGTGGATATCATGATCAGCTGATCGAGCTGGACCAGGTGCTGACTAGAACTGACTTCAACTACAATGACTGCACTCATCAAAAATCTTACTTGGACATAACTGATGAGGAAACTGTACATGTTGTGCAATGAGATGGACCGCTGTCCCAAAAAGTTGTGATGAAAAAACCAATAATAAAACATTCATGTTGAGTTTAGCAGCTGACTGTAGTTGAGATCCACTTAGGTAAGATCTGAATTGACTCCTTGAAAACCTCCAGGGATGGCGACTGGACTACCGATGCTGGCAGGGGATTCCAATAATTTAGTTCTCGGAATAAATATAAAAATTTTAACTAGGGTAAAATCAACATTACCTCCTTCAATATCCCAGACTTGGTTCCCGAAAAAAAGTTGGTATAAGTGAATAAATGCCAATTTCCACTCCACCATCCACATAAGCGACCATTTCATATAAATCTTAAAGCACCATCTTTGTAGTATATCATCCCAGAATGTTTCATTTCAATTTAGGTGAATAATGAATAATCTTGACTGGGGTAAAAAAAAAAACTCCAACCCACCATCCTAGAATTAACCGTCTCGATATAAGTGAAAAAGCATTTTCAACTCTCCGGGGCTGGGGCTCTTCATGCAGTGAAACTTAAAGGGGCTGGGCTAAAATTAACATTATTTCGGTACAAGCCTGTCAAGTTTTAATCATATCATTTGTCAATTGCAATGGTCTGTGCTTTAGAAAATTCTCATCATGGTACTATCTGCCTGTGAATGTTGAAGGTACAAGAGGAGCTTACCCTCATACCACTGTATTAATATGGGGTTGTGGGTTAAAGGTGCTGCCTAACAGAGTCACAGACAAGCATTCCACTCCCAATTAATATAATTTTATAACCAGTCGATAATCTATCCTTTCAGCCAAATGTGGCTTGCAAAATGAGGAAGCAGTAACTCAAATTTTGAAGTATTGTCATGTATAACACAAGTCAGGTTGGAACCAAAAACCTTCCACTCTCCAAGAGGATGCTATACCAGTGTAGCTAGCTAACAGAAGGTGCTAACCCTTCCAGAAAACTCGGTCTCACTTCCCTGGTGGAAGTTCGCGTGTTTAACCTAACTTGTCAGTTTCAAAGTTTTTTTTACTTTAATCCCGGATTGTGATTTGGACATGGATAAGTATGTTTGTTTTTCATTGGTATAACTGCTTCATTAATTGAATGGGGCAATCTTGAACTGTGGTATGATACACATCTTGTTTTAAGAAATATGCAATCATAAATCAGTAGATTAAATTATTCACATGGTATGGTAAACGGTGATTTAGGATGAGAAGGCATTACGTGAGAATGTTGTCGTGGTATGGATTAGTATATTCACTATATTGGGTAATTGAATAGCCTTTTGTGTCCCTGGAAAGATCATACCAAAACTCAGTTCTGTGTGACAGAACATGATTGAAAGAACTCGGCGGTAGTTAACTATAGTCAGTCCCACTAGTATTTGGCGTGGAAGCGCGTGGCCTAGTGGTTAAGGCGTTGGACTCATGATTCGAAGGTCGTGGGTTCGATCCCTGGACCGGGCGATGTGTTGTGTCTTTGAGCAAGACACTTAATTTCACGTTGTTCCAGTTCACCTAGCTGAAAAATAAATGAGTACCAGCAAAATGCTGGGGGTTAACCCTGCGATGGACCGGCGTCCCATTCAGGGGAGAGTCTTGTACTCTCAGTCGCTTAACGCCACCAAAACCGGGATAAGCTCCGGCCTGATGGGCCTAATGGCTCAGGACAGACTTTAACTTTAACTTTAACTAGTATTTGGCGTGGAAGCGCGTGGCCTAGTGGTTAAGGCGTTGGACTCATGATTCGAAGGTCATGGTTTCGATCCCTGGACCGGGCGATGTGTTGTGTCCTTGAGCAAGACACTTAATTTCACGTTGTTCCAGTTCACTCAGCTGAAAAATAAATGAGTACCAGCAACATGCTGGGGGTTAACCCTGTGATGGACCGGCGTCTCCTTCAGGGGAGAGTCTTGTACTCTCAGTCGCTTAACGCCACCGAAACCGGGATAAGCTCCGGCCTGATGGTCCTAATGGCTCGGGACAGACTTTAATTTTAAGTAGTATTTGGTGAGACAAAACAATGTGTGCCATCCTTTTTGTGTGTGTGTGTGTGTGTGTGTGTGTGTGTGTGTGTGCACAATGACCCGATAATAAATTTGGACATTTCCCGGGATAGGCAATGCCTATTTTCATATTATCATATGGATTATATAATAGACGGGTTGGGATAATGGCAAACTGCTAGAAAAGTTAAGAAACTGTATTTTCTCTGTAATTTGGCTCCGGATAAATTTGAAGACGACCTTACAGGGCGCCGCCATTTTGTATCGAATGAACACAGGGTATCGCGTATTGATCTGTGAAAATAGTACCGCAATCTAAACTTCAGAAATGTTCCGAAGGGCTGTCTGCAGCGGTCATAAAAGAGATACGAATGTTGGCCGCTGTTCGGAGCTTGGATCAATCTAAACAGAGTTTATTTTAGGCGATTGGTAACCATTGTTAATAAATTGAATGATGTTCGCCACTGTCCCACGTGATACCTTCTAACGTGTCTGCGAAACGCTTTTTTCTAATGGACATGAAATCGCACAATATGACGTTTTCCCGTAAAAACGACGTTATTCCGGGAATTTGTGACGTTGACGTTTTTCAAAATGTTCCGCACAAACGTTAAGAGGTACTGACTACGTTGTACAGCGGCGAACCCCATTAAACGAAAATGTTGATTTATTGAATGTCACCAGGTATCATTTTAGTTTTGATCAAACTTTCTGACCTCAAACCCAAGGACCTTGATGCCCCACGAGATATTTAAGGTTAGCTACTGCTAACTGAATACCAGTAAATGGCTACTTGTAGAAAAAAGTAAGCTTTAAGTAGAGTAGTCAGTTACTTGTTAGAGTAAACATACATGTAACTACTTCAAGCCATGTTACTAGCAGATAACTTTACCCATCTTGCCCCATTTTCAGTTTGCATAGCAGGCTTAAAACCCCTTCCTGTACATCTCACCTAAGAGCAATGCACTATATTTGGTTTCACTGGGGACATTTATTCGTCGAGGTTGTCCACAATCTGATAAATATTAGTTAAAAAAAGCACTAAAAGGCGTGAATTTTTAAATACAACCACGCTTTGTTTTTGCTTAAAGTTCTGGAGCACCCGGCCTCACTACCCTGGTATAAATTCACGTGTTTAACCTAACTTTTCATTTTCAGAGTTTTTACTTTGCTTCGGGATTTTGATTTGGACACGAATTAGTATGTTTGGTTTTGATTATTAAATTTTCATGTAGTTTACTCGGACTCTGTTTTTATTACAATGGGCGAGAAAATAACAGCAATAGCATGTCACGTTTGCATATAATCACGCCATTCTACGCTATATTTGTCACAAGAAATAGACTTGCTCGTGAACTACCTAAAGTATAGTTTAATCTCGTTATCTCGAGCTACGCAGGGAAACAAACATGGTTCGATTCGACTTATCCAAAAAGTTAAACCGAGAATTATACAAAGTGAGGGAGGGTAGGTAACTCCTACATTTTGTGAAACAGCTTAGAATGATTTTGACATCATTGATTGGTAAACTCTTTTATTTTGTCCAGTCCTAACGACAATAACTGTTTTGTCATGGAGGACCTAATAATGGTTATTCAAATGCATGCATAGTTTTCGAAAATCTTTATAGTTATGCTCTTCTATCATCAAGTGATGAATCTTAATAATTTTGAGTTAGAGGCCCAGCTCACTTCAGAAAAGAAGTTGTAATAGAAATAAATAGCTAAAATGTGTAAATATTAAGGGCCCCAGACTGATTTTTAGAAGTCATGGGTTACTGGGTCCCTGCTAATCTTCATCCCTGTATCTATTGACACTAAAATTCAAACATAACTTTATATACTAAAATAATACGAACTTTCTTCCTCTGCTGGTTCCTACTTTAATTCCTCTCCGATGCCCTGTGTCACGATAAACACCATAAAGAACCCCCCCCCCCCCTTTCACAACTTTGTGAAAACGGCCATATAACTTTTTCATGGCCTTGTAAACAATTTATATGTATTTATTTAAACGATAAACAGACTTAATAATTAATGAGTGACAGAACTCGTCAATCAAACACCGTTCAAGACATCTGAAAATAATTTCACGCTGGAAAACACAGCAAACTATATATTAATATCAATGTAAAATAATTTATTGCAACAAAATGTACATTTCAAAGCATAGTATTCGGTTATAACAACCAAACGCATTAACACCATGCATTTACTTATTGAAACATAACAATTACGAAACCATAACATAAATAAAATCGAGTTCTCGGAGCATTTTATATCTCCGATGTTTAAACTAAACAATTATTATCAATTGCAATGCCATGGAACTGTGTTCTGTTTAAATTTTTTTTTTCTTGTAAAATTGGACGTTATTCAAGGAGTTGGCTACGCCAACCCTAAAGACGTTTTGAACAAACGATGAGGGTCACTGATAACGCGGATGGCACATTTCGAGAAAATAAAACATTTTATAACTTTATCATAAACCCGGAATCCAATTACAATTTCCTGGAGAATAACTTTCTGTTCTCGTATTTTGGAAGTGAGGATATTTTTCGGTGCTGCGATTGCTGTCCAGAGGTGCGGTTACTCTGTTTTCCACAGGGGAGATAAATCTGCTGTCCACAGGGGGCGTAATTCCGTTGTTTACAGGGGAAGTAAATCCATTTCTAGCTTTCATACAGACTTCTCCGTTTTTAATGTCGTCTGCTGTCAGTTCTATATTTGGCGGGATACAGTCTGGAGAGAGCGTATCCAAAAACTGAATCCATTGGCTGATACGGCCACAAGATGGCGTTTTATTTTGGTCTTGGAAGGACAACTGTCCCGAGTGGTTATTTCGTCTTTCCTGATTGGTTCCTGTAATAAAATTTTTATATTTTATTTTAATACTAGTTAAAAATAGTGTCCAATAAAAGTCACAGTGAAAACATTTAATGGTAAATATTTCTTGATATTGTGGTTTTTTTTTATTTTTGTGAGAAATTGTAATTGAATATTAATTAATTCATATATCAACAGGGACATCAAAATACTGGAGGGTCTAAAATTGCATTTACTTAGTTTAGATTGCCTGTCAATTACCAGGCGGCTGTTGTAGAATGGTGGAGGAAACCGGAGATCCCGGAGAAACCTATCGTCGTTCAAGTAGAGAACTGACAAGTACTTTTGCATAAGAAGCTGTTCAACTAATGATGGCGTCGACAATTAAGCAAGAGAACTGACAGCTTGGCGTTCTTATAGGAGCACAAGGACGTTAACAAGCCTACTTAGAGGAGATGTATTCCGTAAGTCGGTTCTCTATACAAATTCACCCTACCCCTTTTAAATAAACGGGAGTCATTGGTCCCTTCAGTTTCTTATCATTTTTGGTCGTAATGGCTCTTAATATAGCAAAAGGTGAATGGCTTGCATTTGGCCATAAATTATAACAACCACAAACGAGACTCGTTAAAAGTTGAAACTTAAATAGAATTAAAGAGAAAAAAGCTTAGTAGAATATGCCACACAAATATCCATCAAAACCTGATTGAGGGTTTGCATTTAGTCAGTCACACTTAAGTTTTCAATTTTACATAAACGACAAAAGAAAATATCATTGACACAGTAATGGTAAAAGTTTCTTATTTGGAAAAAAAACATGGCACAGTGATAAAAATTGTTCCAGTTATGTGGTTAAAATAATTTTGTATAATCCTAACAATCCCATTTTTCCCAGAAGCATTTTCTTTAAAAGCAAGCAACAATTTAAAAACTTATCTCGTGAACCCACACTTACTATTATAATATCTACAGCTTTCATTTCCGGGAAAGGATCCATTTGAGTCGTCGTCATCGATGTTTTCAATGACCTCATGACCTTGATCTAGTGGATAGTTATTCAGTGGGAACGTCTTTTTCGCCTTAGCGCGTTTATTTTGAAACCATATCCTGACAACTCGTGCATCTAGTCCAGTTTCCTGTCCAAGTTGTCTAAGTGCATGACGGGAAGGTTTATTATTCCGTTGGTACGCTTGAGACAGGATGTTGGCTTGTTGTATTGATATATTTGTTCGCAGACGTTTTCCGCTTCCGGTTGAGTCTGAATCACTGTCTATTCCAGACGCTCCTGAAATCATAATTGTACAATGTCGTTTAGTTATAATATACATATAGGTGAGTTTAATTGTGTTATGAACACATTTTGGCCGTCCCGTTGTAAATAAATTCAACTTCACAATTGTGATTGTTCCAGACCTTCTCTGCTGTTATTTTTGTATGAAAGAAATTGACTCTTGTTCCTTGCTGTCATAAACGACACAAATAAAAGTTTGTATTCCTACGCTATATCACAATACCATTCGTTTTACTCATTAAAGTTGTAAGAATATAAATATGTGAAAAAGAAAGCCCACTATTTTTTCTTTTCGTTAGTTATGGAAAATTTTAAACAAATTGTCTATTTTGCAATTGAATAATAAAACATTGCAACTGATTCTTACATATTAATTTTACAACTTAAAATAAAATAAATAAATAAATAAATAAATAAGTATGAAAAGAAAAAACATCAATCGGCATTTGCCGTCTAGCTATCCGAAGAAGGACGAACTATGTTCCGATTGAGGTCGGGGTCTATCGGTACGGAACTTACCGAGATGTGACGTAGTAGCGTAGAGGAAGACTTACTTGGTTGGTTTTGTTCTTTCATTCTGAGATAATCATCCTCACATATAAGTTTGTTGTCATCCCGTAGATAGATCTTATCACCAGTCTGTAAATCCCGCTGACAATAATCACAAACAAAACATGTCATGTGATAGATATTGTGATGAACCTTACGAACAATCTCTGTCGGACTCATCTGCATACAACAACCTGCACATTTCCACCCAAAATATCTGAAATCAAGGTGAAAAAAGTATAATAAAAATACCTTAAACCAATGCAAAAAAAAAAAAAATAAAAAAAATAACAAGTGCTTTCAGTAAAAGCAAGATCACCCGCCGATATGTACTTGTAATCATTGAAAAAATCAAAGGGGCATAGCTCATAGAAAAATCCTTGGAACGCATCAGAAAAATAATATGCGCAAATCCTTCCGCTGATCTTTTTTATCAGATGGGTATTCGTTATCTGCTGCGGACAAAACGTGTGACGCATGGACACGTAGACGGACGGACAGACGGAATGCATTTCCATATCTCCTCAAATATTCTCAACGGGAAATAAAAATATGTGCCTATAATTTGATTTAAAATGCACGTATATAATTAATTAAATTTTAAAGATCTGCGTAACATACTTTTGCTAAAAAATGAAAGTAGTTTAAAATGTACTTCGAAGTGAAATAGAGAAATGACGTTGTTACACACCAGTTAAGATTTTTTTTTTTTTGCTTATATCGAGACGATGAGTATTGAGGAGAAACCCAGAGCCGGAAAATGAAATAACAAACATTTTAACGCGAATTATGAGATTAGAACTTTGGTGGTGCTATTACATCTCTCTCTCTCTCTCCCTCCCTCTCCCCCCCTCTCTCTCTCTCTCTCTCTCTCTCTCTCTCTCTCAAGGCAATGATGAAGCTTATAATTGTCTCCTTCTCTCTCTATCTCTCATACTTACGACATAAAGTCCTCTTCACAGTAAAGATCCTTTCCGTCACTGAAGCAAAATTGTCTCAGTGATTGCCGACAACATGCACATCTCAGACAGTCAGTATGCCACAATTTACCATTGACTTTTTGAATCATTTCATCGTAAATAACGTTTCCACATCCAGCGCAACATGGAGAACCTACAGAATAATGAAATTAATTCAATTTAATCTTTATTTACGTAAGTTATATAACTTATTGGAACATGTATATAACAAAAGAAATACATACATACATACATACATACATACATACATACATGCATGAATAACAATGAACAAGCAATACACTCAAGGCAAATAAAGTAATAATACGGAGAAATGCCAACAGATTAAATTGTTGCATTTTGGTTATTTCTTAATTTAAACGCCCGGAATAAAAATTTACCTAAATTACTTAATTGTTTTACATTATTAACAGACAACAGCTGAATTAGTTTGAAAGGAGATGGTTTTTGCCAGTAATATGATTTAATAAGTTGTTTGCGGATTGTGGCGTAAGCAGGACATACAAGTATAAAATGATATTCATCTTCGATGCTGGGGGATAAGCAGAACTGACAAAGTCTGTTTTTCTTTCTATATTGTGATACCTGCCGGATTCTACTGAAAGACAGTGTGAAGATAACCTGATTTTTGTAATTAGTTTTTTAAAATCAAATTATTAATATATATATTTTTTAAACTATTCGCTTGGAAAAAAGGTCTATTGAGCTTTCAAATCTGCAGTACAGTAATTGATTGATTGATTGATGGATGGATGGATGGATGGATGGATGGATGGATGGATGGATTGGATTTGGTTCTGGTCTCAGTCAAGAATATTTCATTTATAACGAGATGTTACCAGATACAGGTGAAGTGACAGAAATTTTGCAGCGTGTTCAGGGTAATGTACAAGAAGAGTACTACATTTGTAGTTCTGTTACATGCCATGTCTGTCGTGATACAGGGTATCGTTTAAAAGGTCGCTTCCGAAGGACCCCTATATCGTCTTTACAATTATCAATATTGTTATAGTTATAAATTTCATTTTTCAATTTTTCGATTAAAATTGCCATGTGATCCTTTTGAATGTTTCAAAAGTAGCACAAAATATGATTTTAAAAAATCACAGCATGACAATAATATTACTGTTGCATAGACTGCTAATATAATAGCATTAAATAAATAAATAAATAAAAATAAATAAATAAATAAATAAATAAATAAATAAATAAATAAATAAAAATATGAATATTTTATTTAAATGTCTTATATTTACTTTCTGTCTATTACCATTCTTTTTAAGTTTTGACCAAAATCGTTTTACTTATAAATTTTCTTTACAATCATCTACATACAATATTCATTGCACTCTCGATTTTCAAATTAAATATATAAAATAATTATGTATAAATAAATAAATAAATAAATAAATAAATAAATAAATAAATAAATAAATAAATAAAATAAAATAAAATTAAAAAAAAACCAAGATGGTTCAAATCAGTCTAACACTTTGTTAAAATATTGTCTCTAAGCTGGAAGAATTGTGTTTGTAAAAAAAATCTTTGATATGAATTATAATTATCAAAAATTAGTGTTTCCGGTAATTTCTGAAGCAATGAGTGTCCTATGTTTCATCATCGTCAACATCTTTATTTTTTTTCATTGTTCATTATTATTATTATATTATTATTATTATTATTCATTAATTATTATTATTAATTAATTATTATTATTATTATTATTCATTTATTATTATTATCATTATCATCATAATTATTATCAGCATTATTAATTATTCTTATCATTATTATTATTATTATTATTATACCTTCTCCCCAAAGATCATCCTGTGTCGATGAAGTTACTGATACTGGTACAAGTTTACTACTGTTCTGACCCGTCTCTGTATAGGATGGGGGTGTCATCATTTTTTAACACTTATGATTTTTTCACTCTTGTATCTCGTAAATGTGTGTGTTTCTTCTTTCAAGTCGAAGCAGTAATGGGACAATTATTCCCGTGTGTTAGTTTTTATATCAGAAACTCGACATATCGGCAGCTCTATTTTACTCCCGTATTTTGCAATTAAAAAGTCGGATCCTGTAACCCAAATTTATCAGGTCTCTTTTGTCGGGTCCGTCTGCATATCGGTCAGTCCCAGTTTGTAGTCAAAACAAGTGCCACTTGAAAAGTCTAGCTCGTCCTCGTCGGGACATTGATAGGGTTCTACCTGGAAATTTCTCACCTGTCCATTACCCCCGATTTTCTCCAGGTAAACATCGCGATCTAATCTAATTTTACCGAAAAGACGTCGGGTCTTAATTACTCCTGATTGTTAATTAACGAGGCATGTCATTAATACGTTTGTTTGTTAGGTCATAAGTTGATATCTCAACAGGTATGGTATTTATGGCCAGGTGTAAAACCCGGTGGGTGGGACTTTAACTCAGACAAGCTAATTGCGATATTTGAGTAGTTGATTCGTCTGGACGATACAGTGAGTAAGTGATATACACATAAAAATAAATAAACAATGACATTAAGTGGTTTTTAAGGAGCTCATGATTATCGTGTAATTTTTCTTTCGAGATTAATTTATTCTTTCACGCAACAGTAAGTTATACCAAGAAAGATATATAGTATTCCCTTCCCTTGGAATTTTAAATGTCTATATTTTTAAGCATATTTATCTATTTATTATTATCTTATAAAAGGGGAAATTGTTACCAATGTTGCAATTTTTTATTTTAAAATGCGTTTAAGCAGAGACATGTCTCTGGTTTAAGTTAAGATTAAATATTTTGTCAAATACATATTTGTATCATGTGTTATAGCTATAAACAAGATTGTAATAAGTTTAATGCTAATAAACTAAATTGAAATTAAATCAATTTATTTTATTAAAGTTAAAGTCTGTCCCGAGCCATTAGGCCCATCAGGCTTATCGGTGGCGTTAAGCGACTGAGAGTACAAGACTCTCCCCTGAATGGGACGCCGGTCCATCGCAGGGATAACTCCCAGCATTTTGCTGGTACTCATTTATTTTTTAGCTGAGTTAAGCAATTTTTTAGCAAGAAATTAAGTGTCTTGCTAATTAATCAAGATCACAACACATCGCCCGGTCCAGGGATCGAACCCACGACCTTCGAATCATGAGTCCAACGCCTTAACCACTAGGCCACGCGCTTCCACAATTTATTTTATTAAAGTAAGATAAATTTATTCTTTGACACAACAGCGAGTTATATTATTCAGATCTTAGATGCATTTTATTTAAAGAGTATTTAAAGACTATTTAACCCGGTTTTATTCTTTTATCTGATAAAGATAAATTTTACTATATTTTAGAGAATGAGGCAGTACAGGTTAGTTAGGTAATCTGTATTATTAGATTTTTTATGATATGTTAATAACAGTATTACAACCGAAGAATCAGAACAGTGGCTCCTGCGACATTGTTATGCATCCCCCACTCCCCACGACAATCTGGGAATGTGCGAAAACAGTTGGCAGCTTAACAACAGCCAAAATTATCGCCAAACTATGGACACAAACACCTGCTATTATACAGAACGTCTGTGTGTTATGTGGACATATATACTGTGATGTTTTTAAACACGCTGCCTGTTCTTGCACAGAATTGTGTCACATTCACGACTGCTTCTGTTCCAATTTTATAGTGCCACCTATTTGCCACTCGGGACTTGGCCAGATTCCATAAGATGTATAGAAATGTTCTCGACAATTCGAAATTGTTGTTTTGAAAGGTTCACGAGGGACTGGAATTGTTGTATGAAAGGGTTCCCAAGGATCCGGAATTGTATGAAAATGTTCTCGAAAATCTGATATTGTTGTATAAAAGGGTTCCCGGAAGACCGGAATTGATGTATAGAAGGGTTTCCGAGGGACCGGAATTGTTGTATGGAAGTGTCCCCAAGGATCCGGAATTGTATGAAAATGTTCTCGAGGATCCTGAATCGTTGTATAGAAAGGTTCCAGAAGGTCCAAAATTGTTGTATAGAAAGGTCCCCAAGGATCCAGAATTGCTGTATAGAATGTTTTCTAGGGTCCAGAATTGCTGTATAGAAGGATCCCTAAAGATCCAAAATTGTTGTATGGAAGGGTCCCAAGGATCCGGAATATATAGTATGGAAATGTTCCCGATAATCCGTGATTGCTGTAGAGAAATGTTTTCTAGGATTCGGAAGTGTTTTATACATATTTTAAACTGTAACGATATGTTTTAAATAGTAGTGTTTCATAGACCAAATTTGGCCGGGTATAAAATTGTATTGTGTTTTATTTCCATTACTAATTACGTAGTTTATGCATACCCCGATACGGCTAAAATGACGTGATCCATATCGCCGACTTCACGTTCCCGGTCGGAAAAGCCATATCACCGCTGGTCTGATATGCATATCAGACCGGCTACTCGGAACAAATTACTTTATCGTTTCAAAACTCATCGGACGGCATCCTAAATGTTCATAACGGCTCGCTTAGCTGAAGAGGAATATCCGAGCAGACGTTTGTTTGTAAACAATAGAAGGGGGCGTGAGAGTGATGAATTCTCTCGCAAATAGATTGCTAGATTGGGACGGCTTAATTGAACGACAGACCATTGACAGAGAAACGCCTGATACGCATGCATTTGTAGCAAATATGCGAAACCCCAACACAGTCAGAAAAACGAATTCGGATGTAAACAGATTCCGTACCTGACTTGCAAAAAGAAATGAAACCAGGGAAATAGAAGAATTAAGCGCATCTGAACTAGACATGCAGTTAGCATCAATTTCATGACGGCTGTAAAAATGATGGCAGCGAATATGAGCCTGATACCATGAAATCCATGCAAACTAGTATCGGCCGTTATTTGAAGCAGAAAGGATATGTGATAGACATAATGGAGGGCCTGGAATTCTCACACTCAGGAGAAGTGTTAGCGTCAAAACGGAAGTATCTCAGACAACAGGGGAAAGGAAATAGAACAAAACAGGCAGATCCTATCACCCCAGAAGAAATAAACATATTGTTTGAAAAGAATTTTCTTGGCAACGGTATGTAAAGCAAAAAATAAATAAATAAATAAATTTTAAAAAATGCAAAAGAATTGAAAATTATTGTAAATAAAAAAACTTTAAAAATTAAAATTAATTAAAATTATAAATTACATGAGATACATATGTGGTTTTATAGATGATTTTGACTATTTTTTGACTGATTTTGATTATTACCATACACTTGTGTTATTTAATAGTGATTCAAATAGTTCATGTATGCTACTGTTACTCTTAAGATGTCAGAAGTTTATAAATCACACACCCATACACACACACACGCACACATATAGTATGCCTCGTTGGACATTAGATGAGTGAACAAGCAATCATATTTTAAACAAAAACCAAATATATTTTATCTTCTTTTCATGAAATGCAAGGGCCTTGGTCAACACTATGTACATGAACAATACAATGCATTTTGGTATGAGATCAAGAGAAGAACATGCTAATTTTAGGTGGGGAGACATTGAATTAAAAAGTACAGCAACAGGAGATCAATATCTGGAATTCACAGAGAGAGCAACGGAATTGTTAGAGGAGCCAGAGCTTTCCCACCTAAAATGTATGAAGACAAAGGTACTGTATGAAATCTTAACATTACTTATGCATTTTATCTTTTATAACCCCACCTATACTGATAGGGGGTGTCTAACCACTCGTTATGTTAATTGAAAACTTCCAACAGTTGTCAAAAAAGATCATTGCCAATGAATTGGGAGAATAATAAAGGTATTACTTTCAATTTCTTTGAGGCAGTTTTAGCTGACTTTGTTCAGAACCTTCTTATACATTTACTTTTAGCAAAAATGTTATGGTAAACTTGCTGAATTATTGATTCACTGTTTGCTATAAGGCTTCAAATCATTTGACCACTACAACTTATTTAAGTGTGATGATTAACACTGTTAATTCTATAAAAAAGGGTACTTAAACACATTTTTTGTCATTTCCAGTGCTTATTATAATGAGTGTTTCCAATGTGTGTCTGTCAATCCTTGTGTTTTTTTAAATATATGACTTTTTAGCACTGAGTGTTTTATTGGGGGTTCTACCTTTAATATAATAAATTTATTTGTAATTACATGCCTTTAACAAGTAACACAAAAACATTATAGGCAATCCTATTATCTGTTTACATGATGCTATATATTCAACAGGAAACCCAAGATGTCCAGTATCAATGTACCTGTATTATTCAGAAAAGAGATTAGCAAGTATGATGAAAGAGGATGACCCATTTTATCTTGGTGTGAATAAAATGACAAGTCAAAGTTGGTACATTGCCCAACCCATGGGTAAAAATTATTTGGGTGCAATAGTTAAGAAAATGTGCGAAGATGCTGGGATTCAAGGTAGAAAGGTAAAGAAAACATTAATCACTAATCCATAAAACTTGGAATTTAAAAACTACCTGTTTTACTTTTTTATTTATATAGAACTTATTTTATAGAATTATATATTTTTATTTTAAAATTTAATGATTCCGTTTTCTTTTTGTTGGTTCCATGTACCTAAGCTTTATACATATATTATAAGATTAATATATAAACTTTATATGGCAGAGAGCAGTACCAAATAACACATATTCGATAAAATGAATCTCTCTCTCTCTATCTCTCTCTGTGCATATTTAGCATCTCTCTCTCTCTCTCTCTCTCTCTCTCTCTCTCTCTCTCTCTCTCTCTCAGTGCATAATTAGTTTGAATTTTGTTTCATTTCAGGTGAATCACAGTGCAAGAAAAACAGCAATCACAACTTTAGTCCATGCTGGAGTCCTTCCAACTCTTGTGCAACAACATTCTGGCCATAAAAACATAGGTTCTATCAACAACTACAGCAAAGCTTCTGAAAAAACAGCAACAGATAATGTCATCCATAATTTGTAATTACTCAAGTGCTAAAACAATTCAATCTATGTCTGCAGCTACTAATGTTGGTGTTATAAATAGTAATTTCGGCATTCCCGATGATGGTACTGATGATTTATTATGTCGGTCATCACAGGAAATGGTTGAGACAATACTTAATGAAATTGATCATGTTGAGCAAGTGTCTGATGGAAGTGGAAATTTAAGATATAATACAAAGCTAGGACCTGCTCCTTTTCGCCCCCTTCACAACACTGGCATGTTTAATGGAGCAACAATTCATTGAAACATTATTTTTAACAATTATTATGGTGACAAAAAGAGGAAAAGAATCCGTGTAATTGATTCTGATTCAGATTACATTTAGATCTATAATTGTAAACTATATTTGTTGTAATATGTTTATATAAAAAAAAGTGTAACTTATAAATTATGACTCTTGAATCCTCAATAAAACTGTATGCATTAATGAAGTTTCAATTACAATGGACGATAGTTTGATGACTTTTTATTTTATTTTTCATGCACTGTAATTGTACATATTTTGGCAATGCACTGATTTTAACTAGTTTATTCTCAATGCATAACCTGCCTTGAAAGACAAAAATAACCTACACCATTGGCTTTGAGAAACTTGTTTCCAGTAAAACAAAAACAGAAAAGAAATTTTATAGTATAAATTATTAAATACGTACCCACCAAAATAAGTACAATTACAGTAATGAAAATAAGTAGTTGATATGTTGTTTAATGTTGCATCAACATTATTTCACTTATTCAATTTCATGACAAAATGAAGTTTATTAATCTCTTATTAATTTAAGAACAGTTTAGTGTATATGTGACATAAGCAATCTGTACGTTTTTATGGTCTTCAGTACTATTATACACATTAGGTGACTTCAGGTGCTAGATCACAGAGATTCGCTACTCCACACACAGTCAGTCAGATGAAAATGACACCAGTTGACCCAGTCAATACTCTGCCTTCTTCATATCAAGTGTCTGTCAAGGAAGCAGTTCATGTATCTTGTATTTCAAAGTATGATATAACTGGGGTGACTCACGTCCTCCCACACTTGAACCAAACACTGCCACGTGCACTGAGCCACCCAGGTGGTTAGTAATGAAGTATAGTTGCTATATGTGAAATTATATTGATAAATATTTTACTTTACTGGTATCCATGACTGACTAGATGAACAAGGAATTTGACATTTCATATCAGTCATGAAAGATTGAGAAAACCCGTACACAACAGTTATACCAGTTCAAAAGTAACTTTCTTGCAATTCAATAGGCAAATTTTGTCATTTTCAGTGTCTGTTATACATGTATTTGTTCTACATGGTAAAAGTTTAAGTATATGGTAAACAGAATAAAACATGGTGAAAGCCCTCGGTCTGATATTGGGTTCTCGCTCAGATATGGCATATGATATGGATTTCACCATGTATTATTCTCTATTTATCATATACTTTGTAGTAAATACGTAGTTTCTGCACGCCAAGATACGGCTAAAATGACGTCATCCATATCGCCGACCGCACGCGCCCGGTTGAAAAAGCCGTATCACCGGTCTGATATCGAGGTCTGATATCGATATCAGACCGGCTACTCAGACCAAATAGATCTAATCGCAATATCAATTAAAAAATTCTTCGATGGCATCTTTACGCCTTATAAATAAACGAAGGAATATTTTGCGAATGGGATTATTTGGAGGAATGCATTTAAACTAGTCTAAATAGTCTAATTGCCACAAGTTGATTTTTGTGTTATATTCTTGATAAATGTCTGTATTTAATGCATGTATTTGTTTTAACTGATAAAAAATTTAAGTTTATGATAAAAACAGAATAAAACATGGTGAAATCATATCATATGCCATATCAAACCTCGACCAATATCAAACTTCGGGGTAAAGCCCTCGGTCTGATATGGGAGGTCTCGGTCAGATATGGCATATGATATGGATTTCACCGTGTATCATTCTATATGTATTGAAGTAATTTTATACTTGACACTGAAATAAACTATATTATTATTATTATTTCAGCTTTCATGTGTTGATTTTGATTTTTTTAAATTCAAATAATGCATTCAAAATCAGCACATGACACAGCTATGTTGGCTTTGACCTTGTTTGTTAGTCGACTTTGACCTAGTTTGTTAGTCAGCCTAAATCAATATTTTATGTTTGAGGGGATACAAGTTAATACATACAATATGTTGATATCACAAAGAAGAAATTAAAGTAAAAACTATTTTTATATTAAACGGTTTTAATTTTAATAACATTTTGAATGTTCACAATGCAAACCAAAGTGGTCTAAGCTAACCGAACTTATTGGGCACAGAAAGAACAATGTTATTTATGAAATAAATGGTTGGTTTGTTAAATGTTATTTTCGTCGCATCAAAAATTTAAATTTATTAAAAAATAAAATAAATAATTAAATTTTAATACTATCCAGTGTTGTAAATTTTTTATATGACAGAATTTTTTGACGTCATATCAGCTGACGTTATATTGTGCAGAAAATGTTCATGCAAGGCTAGCTACCGGCGGTTGTCATTGGCAATCAGCTGTGTTCCGCTTTTAGATTAATGCGCCATTTTTTGTTTTAATGCGCTGGTGTTTTGTTTCATGTGTATAATTTAATGATTACATGAATGCTATGGATATTGAACTTATTTTTGAATTTAATTATAAGGAATGATTGTAATTTTTTTTCTATCTATCGGGTCATAGATTAGTAGAATCTATCACCTGTTTGTGACCGATACCGTATGATCTCAGTCTCGGGTGATGTGATGCAACATATATCACAATCGAGGCTTTGCCGAGATTGGGATAAGTTACATCACATCACCCGAGACTGAGATCATACGGTATCGGTCACAAACTGATGATAGATTCTATTTCGCGTACCGTTTAAGTGTTTATAACTGCGTCTACAAAACAAAACATGTACATTCATGGGACTTCTTGCATTCATTTGGACACTTTATGCATTGTACAAATCCGCACTTTGAAAATAATCCGATCGACAACACATCAAAATTTCAAGATATCAAGGAATAGTAATCAATGCAAATATAAAACAACTGTGACAATAAAATATTTTAGATAAAAAATAAAATAAAACACAAATTTAAAAAAATAAAGAAAGAAATCGTTTGTTTTGATGACGTCAAGCGCAATAATCGGATACGTAATCTTGATCGTTCAATTGTCGCGTGAGGCAGTACCAGACAAACTGAACAAGACAGAAAAATCTAGCACTGGTGTGCGCCGCGCGTGAGACTTTTCTGTCCGAGGTAGTACGAGAAAAAATTATTTGGTGCATGCGGCATAAAACCGTCAGACATTTACAGTTTAAATATCAAAGGATGTAACCCCCAAATAAATGTCAAGTAACGCTAAAACTTCTGAATGGTATTTTTTCATAATTATTTTTATTGAAACGTTATCAATTTCGACTTGGTTAAAGGTTAAATTAAATTATAGAAAAATATACCAATTAATAGCTAACTTTTATATATATATATAAAATGCGCATTCTCTAATATTGAAATAAAATCAACGTCAAGCCAGCATAACGGACCCATATTAAGAAGCTAAGTTAAAAGAAATAAGGTGAGCTTAAATTTTTTTTCTGTAAAATTTGTATCCTATCTTTGTATGCTTTCTTTTTTGTTTTTCTTGATTTTCTCAATTTTTCAGACATTCGGTCTCACTTTAACTTAATTTACCACCTTCAAAGTTGTTACTTTGCTTTGGGATTGTAGTTTGGGCATGGGTTGATATGTTTGTTTTTACTTTGTTTTGGGATTGTAGTTTGGACATGGATTGATATGTTTGCTTTGGGATTTAGTTTGGACATGGATTGATATGTTTGTTTTTACTTTGCTTTGGGATTGTGGTTTAGGCATGGATTGATATGTTTGTTTTTACCTTGCTTTGGGATTGTAGTTTGGACATGGATTGATATGTTTGTTTTTACTTCGCTTTGGGATTGTAGTTTTGGGCATGGATTGATGTGTTTGTTTTACCTTGCTTTGGGATTGTAGTTTGGACACGGATTAATATGTTTGTTTTTACTTTGCTTTGGGATTGTAGTTTGGACATGGAGTGATAAAAACAAACATACTTATCCATGTCCGAATCACAATCCAGAATCAAAGTAAAAACTTTGGAACTGACAAGTTAGGTTAGACACTGGGGCTTCCACCATTTTTGTCATCCCGGACAACTGACCGAAAACAATTCCGTGAAAAATTCGTCACTGGCGGGTAGAACATCGTCACACCGCTTCACAGTTCTTTGTAAAATCTAAACGAAAAAGTGGATTTCGCATTTTAAACGAAGAAAATAACTATTTAACGAATAAAGAACAATAATCTCTATTCTACTACTTACAAAAATATGTCTAGTTTCGTACGTCACCTTAATGCTTCGGATATGATGCTTTTCAATTTGTATCCAAAATTACTCAGAATATATTTGACGTCCCGTAGTTCCATGTTCCTGGCATAATGCAGAATAAATGTATTTTTTGTACACCTGGTCTTTTATGGAATCGATATTGCATGTGTCATGTGGTTATTTCGAATGTTTCTTTTTTCAGGGGCCTTAAAAGTTTCATAGGCGTCATCACAATATTGTTTATATAGGTATGATGTCTCTATGATGTTCCATGTTCCCGTCACTCAATTTTGATCACACACGTGGCGAGTGAGCTGGTGACCCTTCCAGAACATCCGACTTCATTTTCCTGTTGGAAGTTCATGTGTTATGCATAATTTATCAGTCTTTGTTTTGGGATTGTGGTTTGGAATGGATTACATGTAGAATGTTTGTTTTTGATTCGTAAAGTAATTAATATTTATCACATGACACATGTTCATCACAGCCCTCTGGTCACAATGAAATATCATTGCTTTAACAATGTCCGCTCCATCATGTTTATTTGGTCATGAATCTAGAAGTAACAGGTGTCTAAAATTGACCTGTCCGATTGACCTTTCATAAGGTATACTAGTATGTATTTTAGGAGGATTCACACAGTACATAGGTGTTGTTAGAAGTCACAATAATGTAATACAAAAGCAATGTACGTTTCCCGTGATGTAGACAAAATACACATGTGTTCCCTATACACAAATGCAAGGTTAAATCATAAATATTTTCAAGAAGGGTAATCGGGCAGGGCAAACATTTTTTTCGGTCTGTACATTGACCGATAGGCCAATGTAGACGTCAGTCTGACAATTATCGTCAGGATATAATGTTGATTGCCTATAACAGGTGCCCTATCATCACTGATTAATTAGATTTTATTTTATTTTATATTTCATTATGACCGTTATGCCCTTAGTGATTAAAATCTTAATGCCCTCAGTGATGTTGGCGTATTGTTTTGACGTTTGGTTTTATTGATCAAAAGCGCACATGCATCTGTCGGATTCTGCCTATTTAAACGATAAACACACATCCGAACACCACTAGAAGCTGGAACAAAAATCCCATTTTTACACACTCGGAAAGTACAGTAAAATCTCGATTAATCACCACAATTTGTTCAGTCAAATTAAAACCTAAACAAAATTATCTTTCAAGTTCACACACACGGTAAGTTCACGTACACGGTAAGTTCACACACACGATAAGTTCACGAACACGTTAAGTTCACGAACACGGTAGGTTCACGCACATGGTAAGTTCACGAGCACGGTAAGTTCAACAAAACCTCTATTTGTCGCAACTATTTATTCAAACTGAAACTGTCGAAAAATTACAGCTGATAACGACTAAATATATCAGAATAAATTCCCTAATATATATAGTATGGTTGCTTTGTTGTTTTTGCTTTAGACTACGAGCGTATTGCAATTTTTTATCAGTTTATTTTTTATAGCTGAACCCCGAACAACATGTGTTTCCACTGACGCTAGTAGAAAATTGGGGGGGGGGGGTAGCTAGGCATTTTTTAGGATGCCAACTGTATAGAGCTTGTCAAAATACTGTCATAAAATTTAGGACAAGGTACACAAATTTAGAATCGATCGGGTCAGGAAATACACAGGGAATACAGGGAATATCATTAGCCATTAGTGTTAAGGGTACAAAAAATCTCGGAATAAATTCGTTTGATTTAAAATTGGTTTAAAACAAAACAAGCTATGCGGTGTTCCACAAGTAAATCTTTGTTGTTTTTATTATTTTCAGATGCTGAAACAAGGAGTACTTCTCATCTGTTTATTTGTTGTAACGATCATGTTTGCTAATGCAATACCACCACCCCTCCCTAATAGAGCGTGTTTTGATATGTACGGAGACAGAAATGATACCATTCCAATAGGGGAAACGAGGAATTACGGCCCTTGTCAAAGATGTGAATGTATCATCCCTCCGTATCCTGCATGTTTTATTATAGATTGTCCGGAGCTTTTTGGCGTGAAATGTTTGACAGGGTACAAACAGCCGGCACCTGGAAAATGTTGTATGGAATGTGATAAGTACGAAAATGAACTCGTCAAATGTGAGTATTATTTATTTATTATTTGATTACGCTGCTTTTATTTACATTTTATCTACTTTCCCATTATTTATTTATGTAGTTATTTATTTATCGTTTATCTTATTGTATTTTATTTATTATAATTATTTATTTATTGACCGTGTATTTTATTTATTTATTTACCGTGTATTTATTTATTGATTGATTGATTGATTTATTTATTTACCGTTTAATTGATTGCTTGGTTTATTTATTTACCGTGTATTTATTGATTGATTGATTTATTTATTTACCGTGTATTTTATTTATTTATTTATTTATTTATTTATTTATTTTATTTATTTATTTATCGTGTATTTTATTGTATTTGATTTATTTATTTATTTATTTATTTATTTATCTTGTATTTGATTTATTTATTTATTTATCTTGTATTTGATTGATTTATTTATTTATCTTGTATTTGATTTATTTATTTATTTACCGTGTATTTTATTTATTTATTTATTTATTTATTTATTTATTTATTTTATTTATTTATTTATCGTGTATTTTATTGTATTTGATTTATTTATTTATTTATCTTGTATTTGATTTATTTATTTATTTACCGTGTATTTTATTTATTTATTTATATTTATTTATTTATTTTATTTATTTATTTATCGTGTATTTTATTGTATTTGATTTATTTATTTATTTATTTATTTATCTTGTATTTGATTTATTTATTTATTTATCTTGTATTTGATTTATTTATTTATTTACCGTGTATTTTATTTATTTATTTATTTATTTATTTATTTATTTTATTTATTTATTTATCGTGTATTTTATTGTATTTGATTTATTTATTTATTTATTTATTTATCTTGTATTTGATTTATTTATTTATTTATCGTGTATTTTATTGTATTTTATTTATTTATTTACCGTTTATTTTATTTTATTTATTTATTTATTTATTTATTTACATTGTATTTCCTCTTGAAGCGTTTCAGTCTTTCCTACAGTTTATAACACATATGCAGAGGTTTCAGACACACTTTTAACTACTTCACATTGTTTTGCTTAACATACATGCACTTCGTACTTCTCAAAGTGTTTGGTGTATTTTGTCACGTGCTATTGAATATACTAATGTTTATTGACGACTCCATAGTGACCAACTAGATGAACATCTCCTGGAGACTTTATAGACAGGTGTGGATATATATATATAGGTTATGTGATAAAGTTTATCCTTTGTGTGAGGTAAATTTATATATTAAAAACTTAAAAATAAGTTAAAATGTTTCCTTAAACACAATTGAATTTATTATTTGTAAACATGTTTCACCGGTGAAACATGAACGGAGAAACATGTTTTACAAATAATAAATTCAGTTATTTTTAAGAAAACATTTTAACTTATTGTAAAGTTTTTAATATATATATAGTGGTATGCTTAAAAGTAATAAACTATATAAATACATATTTTGTTTCTATTTTTAGAAAGTAGAACCGAATGCGTTTCCAATGAAGAAGGAATTATGACGGTAACTGACCACCGTTACGTGTTTTATTTACATTAGCTCACGTGCATGTACTAGTTTTTATAGTAATCAAATAAAGATCGTTTTAATTTTTTTTAGTTATTTATTTATTTGAAAAATAATAAGCATAAAAAGAACATTAAACATTTTCGATCAAAGGGAAGGAACTCTTATATTCCCTACTGATTGCAGTTGGTTATGTTAAATAAGATATACCCCAAAGCCAAACGTATTACTTTCAGCAAATAACGCGACGATGCAGTAGCACTTAGTCAAATTCACCGCCAAATTATATATTATCGTCATGCACAAGGTGATCATGAGATTTACGCTTATTCAAGAACCTTCCAAAATAATTAATTCGACTGAACGAATGCCTATTTAAGTATCCCCTTGACTTTCAAAGAAAGATTAGGGAAATTAAATTCGAGTGTCAGTCCGTCCTTCCTTCAGACGTTCCCTCCGTTGTGTTAAATCTCCAAAACTATGACGCACTCTTTTACAAAACTTGGTGCAAAGCATATAGTTAACCCGAGTTGGTTTGCTTATTTTCCTTGGAGTTATGACCCTTTGAACACAAGTGCAAATCACAAGAAAGAACCCACTGGCGTGGGATCCTAATTCATTGAATTTGCTTGTTAAGTATATATTTGCAGCCTATAAATTGTGAGTAACTAACATTCTCACCCTTCAAAGATACCAGTATTTCGCACAAAGGATTTGTCGACTTGTCATGATACACGGATAAATGATACGTGAATTTACCGGGGTACAAAACACACGTGGTGTTTAGCGGTAAAAAGAAAGTAACTCCGAATTAACACAGAAGTAAACAAGCATGGCGACAAGGCCATCTACATAAACCTCAAAATTGTATTGTCGCGATTGGAGGTGGTTTTAATTTGATTGCATATAGTTCCATGTTCTTTTTACTCTCAATTTTGCAGATTTACACACGCAATCTAAACAGGAGGCGACTACAGGTCTGGAATACCCTGCCTGACTTCCTTGTTGAAAGTTCACGTATGTAACTTAATTTGCCAGTTTTAAGGTTTTACTTTGATTTGGAAAATAAAGACACCACAAAAATTAACGATTTTTCAATTGCATACAAGATAGCACAAAAACGAAACCTAAAATTGTACAACCGTACCCCTTTTCATGTAAAAACAAGAATGATCCATTGAATAGATGATGTATTTGTGACAGTGCAAAACTTAACTTTTTTTTTAACCACGATCAAATATTTTAAATAAATCACTAGTTTCGAATTATTTCTATAAATTTTCTTGTTTCCTTCATGTTTTATCTTAATCGCGTTAGACTAATCTAATATTACACAACAGATTAATCAAGACTTTCAAGTCATTAAGGATTTCACCTAGAGTTGGAAAATAAGTCATTCTTTTGTTTAGGACTTTCCGGGTAAGACTTTACCTGTGACATTATTTACTTATTATTTTATAGTGCTTAGTTTCCATGACGACCAGGTAATTTTTTATTGCGTTGTTTGTATTTTGTTTTATGTTTAGCGTCAGTCTGGAAGTAGCCGTTGGATAGCCCAGGTCACAATTCCGACATAGAATAAATTTGTCAACTTTATTTGAGTTTTAAGTTTTATTTTAACTAGTTCAAATTGAGCTAGATTCCCCGTTTTTATAAGTGGTGCGAGAAACCGGGGCAGTTTGCCGCAAATTGATGCGTAAGCCAAGCTGCACTACAAGATCCCGATACAAAACAGGACTTAATTTATAGAATTTTGTGGAACAACGATGTCTTAAAATGGATGCTTTTTCTAGGTGGAGACAAGTGGACAATATTCCTTGGAACCCATGTTACAAATGCGGATTTCTATTCAACACCAGACATGTGGGGCTATGTAAAGCTAAACACGCCCGTTGTTTCCGTTGTGGACGTCTTGGACATTATGCCAGATGTTGCTGGTCAGAAATTGTACAAAACCGCAATGTTAACTTTTCCAGGACACCACAGATAAATCACATTGTAGTGAACAAAGGAAAAAGAAAACGGAAATCATGGAAGCAGAAAGTGCGTGATAAACAAAGACTAACAAAGTATTTGGACAAAAAGAAATTTATGCAAAATCTTCCTTTTTCAAAAATCGGCGAAAACGATTTTCAACAGGTGTTTAATTTAAATTCGAAAAATGCTGATTTGGAACTTCTTTCCGACAACGTCGAGAGACTAAAACACGAAAAGATCACGCTTAAAGTCCAACTTAAGGAAAATGCAGCCGTAAATGTGCAGTTGGAGAAAATTTGGCCAATACAGCGGAGGAATTAAAAACTAGTAAAAACAGTCTGGACCGTTGTAATAAGGAAAATATTCATTCTCGACAAATAATAAAACACCTACAGGAACAAAGAAATGATCAATTGAAAATAACAGAGGAATTAAATGAAGATATTTTTGGACTTCGCATTGAAAACGAAAGATTGTCGGAAAAATTAGGCCGCGTCTTAGAAGAAAATATGCATTTTATCATTCAAATGGATTCTTTAAAGCAGAAGGTGAATACACTTCAGGAAAAATGCAATGATGGTACGCCAGGAACTCGAAGAACAAGAAACCAGCCTTACACTCCGTATGTGGATTCGATTGGAAAACCAATTCACATAATTTCATCAGAAGCTTTGTCATCTCCAAATGTGCATCTGAAAGATCCCGAGTGGCTACAATATACGCAAAGCCGTATTATATTTAAATAGTTTAACATGTTATTTAGTTTCAAGTTTGGAGACCAAACTTTTCGGAGAAGAGGGATATTGTGACAGTGCAAAACTTAACTTTTTTTTAACCACGATCAAATATTTTAAATAAATCACTAGTTTCGAATTATTTCTATAAATTTTCTTGTTTCCTTCATGTTTTATCTTAATCGCGTTAGACTAATCTAATATTACACAACAGATTAATCAAGACTTTCAAGTCATTAAGGATTTCACCTAGAGTTGGAAAATAAGTCATTCTTTTGTTTAGGACTTTCCGGGTAAGACTTTACCTGTGGCATTATTTACTTATTATTTTATAGTGCTTAGTTTCCATGACGACCAGGTAATTTTTTATTGCGTTGTTTGTATTTTGTTTTATGTTTAGCGTCAGTCTGGAAGTGGCCGTTGGATAGCCCAGGTCACAATTCCGACATAGAATAAATTTGTCAACTTTATTTGAGTTTTAAGTTTTATTTTAACTAGTTCAAATTGAGCTAGATTCCCCGTTTTTATATATTTTCTTAGCTAAATTTTGGTCCTTTTTGGGTTTCTTTTCAACATCTTGAAAACAATTTTGGTTTCATAATTTTGATCCAAGCACTACGATGGCGAATTGTATTACAAAACGACCGTCTAGTGTTGTAAATTTAAACTGGTATAATATGCAATTAAGTTACTGTTTAGAAAGAGGTTTGTAATCACTATATCGTTAACATGTAAGTATGTAGGTCAATGTGTCCATGGAAATAACGAAATTTGGACATCATGGAACGATTTCACTGAAATATATGTAGATGAGCAGAAGAAACAAAACTAACATATGTGTTGTTGATGCTCACAACTTTCGAAACTTAAATCATTTAAACAATGATACAATCAGTGCAAATTGAATATAAAAATTCATCCAAAAGTCGAATTAAAAAAATAAGAAACACATTTAAGTACTAAGTTTCTCCTCGATTGTTACCATAAAACATTCCAATTCAAGTCCAGATCGCATTCTCAAAGTAAAAACGTTAAAAGTTACAAACTAGGTTAAACACGTGCACTGCCACCAGGCCTAGGGAACGAGGGTAGGTGCTCCGGACGGATACATACATTCTGGTTTGCTAGTTACACCCGACACGTGTGAAATCAAAATTCAGAATGAAAAGTACATGTAACTATTGGACGTTAAATATATCCAGGGTAATTTTTGATACAGTGAGTGAGTAATGGTGTTAAACGTCCCAGTCAAGAATATTTCACTTATATCGAGACGTCGCCAGTTATAGGCAAAAGTGCAGACATTTTGCCTGTGCGTTGCGCTTATGGCATTATACTGCAGGGTTCTTTAGCTTGCGAAGCGAACCGTGACACGGTACCCCGTTTTATTTTAAGTTTCCATCCGAGAAAAACGCGACTTTCAGTTCGTAATGCCGAGTGCTTGGCGAAAGAACAGTCACTTCCCACTTTCAAGTCTTGGGTCAGACCCGGCCGGGGTTCGAACCCACGACCTCCCACCTACGGAGCGAGCACTCTACCAACTGAGCTACCGCAGTCGTACAGAGACATCATACTTATTACCAATATTGTAGTAATGGCTAAAGAACGTCTCGAGGCCTTGTAGGAGCGGGAAAAGCAGGCCATTGTTTCACATTCATTCCTTAACTAAAATTTTCCTTTACTTAAATCCGACAAAATTTCAAATTTTGTATTTTGATAATGTTTTAAGATATGTAAAAATTTAAGATATGATTTTGAGCACTGCTCTCGAGGAATTGTACTCCGAAACGACCGTTTAGTGCTGTAAAATTGACACTAGTATAATGTGTAATTTGAAGACCAGTTCTAGCTTAAAGAATATGTATTTAGATTTGTCGAAATAATTCATCAGTAGTTCCAAAACAGATGATCAAAATTTGCTAAATTTAAGTTAAGGAAAAAAACTTAGTTAAGAAATGATTGTGAAACTATCCCTAGGTAACGGTATATTGCTACATAAAAAAGAAACGTGCACAGGGAAATTAGGACAGGTGCTCCCAAAGAACAAGGAAACTTGTTTAGCTATTAACTGTAAAATATCATAAGGAGAAACAGATATATTGCTGCATAACAAAGACTATTTCACAAAAAAGTTCTAAATATTTTATTAATAGTATAACTACTATATATTTATTTGAAGTTCGTTTTGTGCTTTTATTTCTATATAGAAATACAAGCAAAACTTAAGTATATACCTAAAGTGAATTTGTAGAAGTTGAAATTCCAAAAATTAAAAAATTGGATAGGTTAAATAAAAGTTAATTATTTATCGACACACAACCTATAGCTATCAGTTGTATTCAGTCTTTGATTTAAATTGCATGGTATATCCTGATACTGAATCTCCAAGAAATACCCCCACACAAACTCAGTTAGGGGCATACACAAATCATTTTGTCTGTCTGCCTTTCTGCACCAATCATGGGGACAGGACTATTTGTCTCTCGAGAAGCGGGTCTATTTAAGAATAAGCTACGGGATCTGGGAATGATATTACTGTAAATGTACTTTATTTAGCGGTAATCTTATTTTAGCGGTTTTGGCGCTAGATAAATTGCGCTAATTTATGATTACCGCGGATAAATGTGTTTATAAACATAAGCTTACCTCAGGGCCTCGAAAACTTCGGTCCGGCCCGTCGGACATTTTTTGTACAAGCAAAAAAAAAAGAAAAAAAAGTCGTGTGTCTATGCGTGCATGTTGTTGTTTATTGTCAAACTAACCAAATAAATTTTCGCCAATTTTAATCCATGTGCTTTCTCGATATGATGTTATTATCAATATGCGTTACTGTCCACAATGCTTGATACTGCACGTCCGCCATATTGTTTACTAACAATCGTGAACTTTCGTATTCCGAAGATACAGGAATTGTAATTAGAATTATGGCGAGAGGTTCTACATAGGAATTCATGATCAGTTATTACGAAATATGATATAACGGGAACGGCTTGAGGAGGTTCCAATATATTTATGTGAATGAAAGATATTAATGCCTAAACTTTTATTAAAATAAAATTTTATCGCGTTTCTGTATTTATTAATAAAGAAACAGTTACGAAGCGCGTAGTAGGCATTTTTCAACACCCCGCGTGGAACCTCTTTGATAACAAACCGTCACCGTTGACTGACACTGGTTATGGCTTCCGTAATCAACACAGTTACAACCATGCACTTATTATTAAACAAACACACGTTTAAAGAAAGTAATTATGATTCGGACTGGGAAACAAAAGAAATAGACAGTAAGACACTTGATATACGGAGCTAGGGGGTGGGCGCTGTTTCGGAGCTTGGGACTGAATTCATTGTCCGTTTACCGATTTAGAAATTGATTTCGGCACTTCCCGTAAGCTGAGTGCGCTAATTTAAGATTGCGCGAATTAGTGACAACACAGCATTTGCGCTAAAATTTGATTGCGCGAAAATAAGTACATTTACAGTATATCAATTGCTAAAACTTGTAATTTGGCAGAGTATGTGATTTTGGTCTAAGGGACATAAAGTATTCTTTTGTTATTTTTGACATTTAAGTTTAAGGCATCCGGCCTCACTTCCACGTGTCGAAAAAATTTGCCAGCTTCAATGTTTTCACTTGCTTTGGGATTTTGGTTTGGAAATGGATTGGTTTGTTTGTGTTTCATAATTTAAATGTAAAAAAGTGATAGCGCTTAAGAAATTTAAGGTTATATATTTCATGTACTTCATTTAACCGAATTAATATGAAAAATAAATACACACACGAAGACTTTGTTTTTTAATAAACCTGTTTTTGAAATTTTGTAGTACCAGATGACCGATTCGCAATTAAAATCATCGTCAGTAGTGCTCATACATCAAGTCACACGAATTTCTATTTTTAAAACATAATCGTCTTTTTAGATTACAGATATTAAAATGTCAAATAAAATTGTGTAAAATTAAGTAACATTTGAATCCGAATTTCTTTAATAATTCTCATGACTATTTTGATAACTATCCAACCAAAATGTCAGAAATAATCAACATTTACAAATCGGTATATCGTTGAATAATACACGGAGGCGGAAGAATATATCACGAGATGGTATGTTAACAACGGCCCATGTATTATTCGGCGATAACATGGGTAAATGCTGATCATTTTAAATCTAGCGTGACTTGAATAAAAAGAATTGAAATAAACATTGCGAACTCTTTCTTCGGAAGTACATTTTACTATCTATTTTCAAAAAGTAGATAGCTGTTGAGATTATTTTCATTGAAATAAATGATTTTGTGAATGAAAATTACGTCACAACTATTGTTCGCAGAACATAGCATGAAGTCATTAGATAAGTAAGGGAGTTCTCATTAAACGGACCAGCCACGGGTATTTCCTTTCTCGCTCTAGTTAAGAATTCCCTATGGATATTATATCAATTGCCACACGCTGCCACTTGCAAGTTAACAAAGTATATGTTTTTGGTCCAATGGACATAAAATATTCTTTTTTAATTTTGTCATTTAAGCTGAAGGCATCCGGCATAACTTCCCTGGTGGAATTTCACATGTTAAACCTAATATGCCAGGCTCAAAGATCTACTTTTATCGCCGTCATCACAGTATTGTTGATAAGTTGATTTCTCTCTGTCCAGGATTGTCCTGGATATATTTGACGTCTCATAGTTCCATGTTCCTTTCACACAATTTTGAGTACACACGTGGCGAGTGTAGTTAGCTAAACAGGAGGCGCTTACCCTTCCGGAGCACAGGTCTTACGTCCGTGGTGGAAGTCACGTGTTTACTCTCACTTGTCAGTTCCAAAGCTTTTACTTTGCTTCTGGATTGTGATTTAGCACCCGGACCCTCTTCCCTGGTGGAAGTTCACGTGTTTAGCCTAACCTGTCAGATCCAAAGTTTAACTTTGCTTTTGCATTGTGATTCAGCCCCTGCCCCACTTCCCTGGTGGAAGTTCACGTGTCTAGCCTAACCTGTCAGTTCCAGTGTTTTATTTTTCTGCTGCATTGTGATTCAGCACCCTGCCCCACTTCCCTGGGGAAGTTCACGTGTCTAACCTAACTTGTCAGTTCCAAAGTTTACTTTGCTTCTGCATGTGATTCAGCACCCTGCCCCACTTCCTGGCAGAAGTTCACGTGTCTAACCTAACTTGTCAGTTCCAAAGGTTTACTTTGCTTCTGTAATGTGATTCAGCACCCCCCCACTTCCCTGGTGGAAGTTCACGTGTCTAACCTAACCTGTCAGTTCCAAAGTTTACTTCGCTTCTGTAATGTGATTCAGCACCCTGCCCCACTTCTCTGGCGGAAGTTCACGTGTCTAACCTAACTTGTCAGTTCCAAAGTTTTACTTTGCTTCTGTAATGTGATTCAGCACCCTGCCCCACTTCCCTGGTGGAAGTTCACGTGTCTAACCTAACCTGTCAGTTCCAAAGTTTTACTTTGCTTCTGGATTGTGATTCAGCACCCTGCCCCACTTCCCTGGTGGAAGTTCACGTGTTTAGCCTAACCTGTCAGTTCCAGTGTTTTATTTTTCTGCTGCATTGTGATTCAGCACCCGGCCTCACTTCCCTGGTGGAAGTTTACGTGTCTAACCTTACTTGTCAGTTCCAAAGGTTTACTTTGCTTCTGCATTGTGATTCAACACCCGGCTCCACTTTCCTGGTGGAAGTTCACGTATCTAACCTAGCTTGTCAGTTCCAAAGTTTTACTTTGCTTCTGGATTGTGATTCACGCATGGATTAGTATGTTTGTTTTGATAAGTTATTTGTAAAACAGTGATAGTGCTTAGATTTAAGATTATATTCCTTATGTACTTGATTAGATCGAATTAGGTAAAATCAATGCAAACACAATGACAATATTTCATGCAAACACAATGACAATATTTCATGCAAACACAATGACAATATTTCTAAACCTTTTTTTAATTGTTGCAGCAAGAGAAGGCCGATTCTGAATAAAATTCCTCGTCAGTAGTCTGTTATAATATTATATGAATTAATGTTGTTAAAACATAAATCATGTTTTTGATTATCATGTTAAATGTCAAATTAAATTGTATGAAATTATTTAATATCTAATACAAATCTCTATTATAATCATTCTTATTACATTTCTTTAGATAATTATTCAACCAAAATGTCAATTTGGTGATGGAATGAACATATTTTAGTTTGAGGTCAAATTGTTTCATATAAAAAGGAATGAGGGAAACATTTTGTTTATTTGTAGAAAGAAACAGGGTCTACTTTGTCTGAAAGAGTTATACACAGTGGTAAGCTTCAACTTTAGGTTTCTTCTTTAGTTTGTATTTTACATGATGTTTTACTGCTCTCCATTATTTATTTATTTTAAGTATGCTTTATTACACACGCGGTGGGTGTAGCTAACTAAACCAAGAGGTGCTTACCGTTCCAGAGCACCCGGCCTCACTTCCCTGGTGGAAGTTCACGTGTCTAACCTAACTTGGCCTGGGTACCTACTGATGAAGTATAGACTATTAGGTTTACAATTATTTGGAGGCCAAACTGAGAACACAAGTCTTTGTACAAGTATAAAAATAAGGTATTTAATACGTGTTGTGACGAATTTCCAAATAACAAAAATTAATTAGTTTTATGGCCGTTATCACAGTATTGTTAACATGTTTGATGTCTCTGTGTCCAGGATTGCCCTGGATATATTTGACGTCTCATGGTTCTATGTTCCTTTTACACAATTTTGATTACACAGGTGGCGGGTGTAGCTAGCTAATCAGGAGGTGCTTACCCTTCCGGAGCACCCGGCCTTACTTCCCTGGTTGAAGTTCACGTGTGTAACCTAACTTGTCAGTTCCAAAGTTTTTACTTTGCTTCTGGATTGTGATTCGGACATGAATTAGTATGTTTGTTTTTGATTATTTATATTTTCAATTGATTATTATTATTATTATTAGATAAAATTTAAATTCAAGATTTGGAGCATGCTAATCAAGGCCCTCAAAAATGATTAATTTTAGCTATGGTGTATTTTTAAAATGATATATTTTCAATTTATCATAATTATTATTATTAATATTATTATGGTTAATTTATTATTATTATTATTATTATTAGATAAAATTTAAATTCAACGATTGAAGTTACCTGATCAAGATATGACCGTCACCACAATAATGTTAATAAATATGCTGTGAACTATCTACTAAATCTTAAAATAAAACTCGAAACTACTAGGTCATGGCCTTTTATCCTTTAATAACTACACAGACGAGGCTATACAATCACCCAGGTGAACCCATAATCCTGAATTATCGTACTAGGATTTATAACATTTACTTTACTTATATAAACATAACATGCGACAAGACAGTAGTGCATACCGTTACACCGAGGTAACGAAAAGGAATCGAAGCAAGTTGCCGAGTTGCCGCGATATTGATAACTTATGACGAAAAGGCTGTGGGCAACTGCCGCCAAAACTCCGGATATGTCGATTCGGCAATAATTCGGTGTTATATTTTCCACGATTCTGTACAATGTATCTTTAAATATGATTATATTGCAGATGTCAAAATTTGTCGAGATAGCTGTTTTATCATGTGTCGTATTGGCAACGATAGCAAACGTTATACCACCTTCCATCCAAGATGTGTGCCAAAGTCCATATGAAGGCGAAAGCGATACTATTCCAGTAGGAGAGACCAAGATAATTAATTTATGCCGAAGATGCACATGTTATTCACTTCCGGTTTTCAGTTGTGCTCTCATTGAGTGCCCAGAACATTTTGGAGTTCCTTGTGCGTCAGGGTGGCGAAAAGTTGATGGAGAATGCTGCGGCTTCTGCAACAGAACTGACATCAATGTAAGTCTGTGTACAAGTAAATCAAATCGATTTTAAAATATTACCCAAGACAGTAGTATACCTTGTATAATAACTGTAGCCCAATTGACAGAGTGCTAGCTTCGCATGTGGCAGGTCGTGGACTCGAACCCCGACCGAGTCTGATCAAGACTTGAAAATAGGTAGTCTTTAGCCGAATACTCGGCATTTAGTAATGAAGGTCACGGGGTCCTTCGAAGGAGACCTTTGAAACCGATATCCCGTATCAAGGCAGGAGTGGCACGTTCACGGCCCCTCCATGTATCAAGGCAGGGGTGGCACGTTCACGGCCCCTCCCTGAAGATTCTTTTGAGCGCACTGGTCTGCCATCTGATTGAACTGAAACTTGGTCAGTTGATTTAGTATCTCTATTAGTGGATTAAGCATCACCGAAGATATCGTTAATTCAGGAGTCAATACATTGTATTATTGCCTTGTGCATCAAAATCATCTGCTGCCTAAATTTTAAAATTCCTAAAACAACTAAGCTATACTAAATCGTCAAATTATTGCCTTATTAGTATCAGGTGTGATTTAATTTATTTTTGTATTTCAATGTTTTTTCAACATTTTATAATATTTGGATTTCCATTATTTTTGTCTGAGTGAAACAAAATTAAAACTAGTTTTGTCTCTGTGTTCAGGATTGCTTTGGATATATATTTGATGTCCCATAGTTTCATGTTCCCTTCACACAATTTTGAATATACACGTGGCGGGTGTAGCTAGCTAAAAAGAGAGAGGGTGCTTACCCTTCTGGAGCACCTGACATCACTTCCCTGGTGAAAATTTACGTGTCTAACCTATCTTGTCAGTTCCAAAGCTTTTACTTTGCTTCTGGATTGCGATTCGGGCACGGATTAGTATGTTTGTTTTTTATTTGAATGTTTAACATACTATAGCTATGTTTAGCATTTGATTCTATAACGTGTCAGTAATTAAAGACAGAATAAACACGTTTGTGTTGTTTTATCACAGAATACTTCAAAATCTGTAATCAAATCCGTTTATTTACAGAAATAACGAAAACGTATGCACCTAATATTCATTATTAAAACGAAGATGCACAGTTGATTTGAAGAATGTTATATTTGAATTCAGCATAAATGCAAATGTGCTATTAGTTAAATATGAAAATCTCCAAAACTAAGATATAAAAACCCATGCAAAGTATTTATATAGCTAAATTTGGTTAAATAAATTTTGGGCTTCCGGTCTCACTTTACTGGTGGAAGTTCATGTGTCTAACCCGACTTGTCAGTTCCAAAGTTTTTACTCTGCTCCTGGATTGAGATTCGGAAATGGATTAGTATGTTTGTTTTTGATTTCAACCCTTTGAAAACAATTTTGGTTTCACAATTTTTTATTTAAGCATTGCTGTCGAGAATTGTGTTCTGAAACGGTCATCCAATAGTGTTTTATTAACGGCTGGTGTTATTATCACGCATTTTTATACCCGTATAATCATATGCATGTAGTCCAATTAAGAATCAAATCAATATTTTAATGATATTCTTCCAAAAAGATGCTGTCTAACATTTTACTTAGAAAACTGGAATTGTAATGGTTGCTAAAACGAAAAGAAGTCAAATAGCCTAAAGATAGAACCCCCTGTCAAATTTCGAGAAGAGGGGTTGGGTTTTTTATTACGTGCGTGATTTTAGGAGAATTTGAAAGCGGCTAACTAACCGTGGTTCGTTTTGAACTGATACCGCTAAAAGTACGTACGCTATTTTTTTACATTATTCAAATTTCTTATGGATATCATTAAAGTACTGAAATATATATATGTTTATTATTTTTAGAGAATACCAATACCAACTTTGCCTCCTTTGAAGTAAAAGTCACGTAGATCGCCGACAGCTGATGATTTGTTGCTTTAAAATTGCATTTTAATAAAGGTAATTTTGAATTGCACTGTGGTGTTTGTTATGTTAAAATTTTGTTACCAACATAGTGTGGTTTAAACAGGGACCAAACTTTGTGTGTTTGATGAGAAAAAAGAAAAAAACCATTGCTGCAGCTTAACAACAGACATAACATGTAGTGAATGCATGTCTCTATTTGTTTCCTGTTTAGACACATACACTCCAACCTGTCCTAAAGGTTACCTCTATATAAGGGCCATCTGCTTATAAAGGCTAAGTAAATTTTATCCGAGTAGTTCTATATTTATATCATTTGAACCTGCATATAAATACCGCCTGCCCATAACGGTCACTTTTACTGGTTCCCTTCAGTGGCCTTTATAGACAGGTTTGACTGTACATTGAAGTTGATATTCAAAGTGATTACTTATTACCATTGTATTCTATTCTGTGCTGATTGATCTTTTAACTCAACACGTGCGACTTGTCGTTACTTACCCTTCTAGGAAACCCGGACTCACTTCCCTAGTGGAAGCTCCTTTGTTTCACCAAAGACAAGCATACCAATCAATCCATGTCAAAACCATAAAACCAAAACAAATTAAAAACCCTGAAAAGAGGCAGGTAACGTTCAACAATTGAACTTTCTCCAAGAAAGCGACATCGAATGACCGGGAAGTGATTCTCGGTCGTCTAGAAAGGCAATCATCTCCTATTAATATTTCTCACACAAGGAATATGGAACTACTGGATGTTAAATATATCCATGAAAATTTTAGATACAGAGACATCATCTTTATCGTCAATATTGTGATGGCGGCCATAAAACATTTTGAGGACATTGAAAAAATTTAAAAAAAATTAAAATTTGTAAGGCGTTTGCTTCTTTGTATAAAGTTGGTGTTCAGACATTGACCGGGATGTCTCTGTTTGATCGAATGGTTGAATATTTATTTATTTATTTATTTATTTATGCGTTTGGTCATTAAATGATTGGCCAAGTGATTTATTTAGTGCTATGATTGATTGATTGACTGATTTGATCAATGATTTGGACTGTTAACGACATAAAGTTTTATTTTTTAATAATATCTAAGTGTGCGTCTAGTCCTTGGATAGGGGAGATAACCACATCAGCCCAATTAGAATCTAGAAATAGTTTAAGTTTTGCCTTTGTACCACGAGGTCAATACTCCTTAACGGATGTTTGTGTCGGACGGATTTGACAATGTTGATGTTAATTCAAGAAATGGCGTCGTTTTACGAGAGCTGATGTATTTATTTATTCAATATCATCATTATTCAGAAATAGTCTTTCCTATCCGAATGGATAAAAAGGTCTTTGTAAATATCGATGTTACAATTTTACAAGGGTTATAAAGTATTCACTAGGGAAATAAGAAAGAGTGAAAAGAACGATACTTGCCGTGACCATACGGTTCAATTGGGCATAGGCAGAGTAAAATTAACGCTTAGTTTGTATGGATTAATCAGTTAGACACATTAATATTCTATTAAGTATTGAAATTGTCGTTAAATTTTGCGATTTCATTTCCCGATATCTACGTTGCTTGCTCTTGGTGACCGATACACGGCGAAAGGGAAGTAACTCTCACAATGTTTACATTCTATGAATTTAGACTAATAGCAGACATTATGATATCTGTTATTTATAATTTCATATAATTGTTGTTAAGTTTTTTCATTAAAAGTTTCATGGCTATCATCACAGTATTGTTGATAAGTTTGATGTCTCTGTGTCCTGGATTGCCCTGAAGATTTTTGATTTTGATCACACGTGTCGGTGTAGCTAGCTCAACAGGAGGTGCTCACCCTTTCGGAGCAACCGGTCTCGCTCCCCTGGTTGAAGTTCACGTGTCTAACCTAACTTGTCAGTCCCAATGCTTCTTACTTTGCTTCTGGATTGTGAAACCGACATGGATTAGTATGTTTGTTTTTGATTATGTTCATAAAGAATACATAAACTTAATTTCACTCATCTACAATATTTTGAAACACTTAGAAAAATGATAAATACGTCATCTGGTGTTTTTTGGAAAGTGTTTTAATGTTCATTGTACTCTGTATTTTGATTATACACACGTCTGTTGCAGCAGCTAGCTAAACGAACGAATTGGTCAATAAAACATAAAAACAAATTAGTTTGACATTTAAAAAATAAACAAGTTGACATTTCAAAAATATATTTGATATTGCAAAAAAATGTATATGGAATAAAATTATGAACAATAGGAATATAAGTACATCAATCGTTCTGAATTGCTGTAATCATTATTCTGAAACACCAGACAAATTATGAATAAAATTGTATATAACTTATCAAGATAATTTTATATAATGACAAAAAGAGAGAAAAAGTAAATAATCTAAAACAGAATTACTGATATCATTCTCAAACATCAGAAAAATTATGTATAAAAATAGTATAAAACCTGTCCAAATAAATATATATAATGGGAATAAACTATAAAAAAGTATTTATAAAAGTAAAGTTTATCATCTGTAGTGAAGCAGATTTGACAAACTATTTAGAACTTGAGCTTAGGAGCACGGATTCACCATGAAGGTATGTATCATTTGTTTGTTTTTTATGCTCATCTCTTTTAATTCTGAAATTTGGTTTCACAAGTGGTTGTTGAAACCAGCTAAATAGAAGGCGATTAAATTTCTTGAGCATCAGGCCTCACTTCCCTTTTATTCTCAATTTTGATGTTGCATATATTTTGTGTAGCTAGCTAGCTAAAAAGGAGATACTTTGTCTCTTTTCTGACGGAAGTTCGAGTGTCTGTCTTAAGTTGCTAGTTTTTAAGTTTGTACTCTGCTTTTTGGATTGTGATTTTGCCATGAACCATTAACGTTGTGTTTTATTTTTCCGAATTGAATTCAAAATTCCGTAATCTATCCTTATGCCTTTATCACCGTGTATCTGTTATAGTGATTTATGCCTTATGCTCATGTAAAGCTAATAAATTGAAATTGATTGATCATCCTCGTTTACATACGTGGAGGGTGTAACTATCTGAATAATATGATTACATTTCCGGAGCATACAACTTCACTTCCATTTTAGAATTCCACGTGTTGAAATTAATTTGCCATTTTTAGTTTTTACTTTGCTTTGCAATTTTGATTTCGACATGAAATGGTATGTGGGATTATGTTATATTCATTGTACATTTTCGGAGATATTTTAGATTTTAAACGTTTTAAATGGTTAAGACAATGACACAGAAAACAATCTTTACCTTGCTTTAAATTTCTTGTATTTAATTTGTTACTTTGTTAACATGAAATTGTCTTGCCCATCATCGGTTAACAGATCGGTAAACTCTGCGCGGAGTAAAACGATTCCACCAACAAGAATTAACAAGATTTAACATTGTTATATGTTGATGGCATGGGATGTTGAAGTACCTTGCGCAATTTCCCAATGAAAACCAAACATACCACTGCATGTCTAACTACAAATCAAAAACAAAGTAAGGTGAGACCGAGTACTCTGGAAGAGTAAGTACCTTCTGTTTAGCTTGCTTCACCCGCTATATGTGATTTAAAAATTGAGAATGGATGAAAGTATCATGTAATTATGGGCAGTTATATATTGTTATGATGATTTTGGATACACATACATCACATTAAGGCTGCTTATGTAGGCAAAGTGTTACGATACCTATGTATAAAATTTTAAGACTACATTTCCTAATATTTTCATTATTGTAACTCTTACCCTTTAAGCTTTTAATCTTCTTTATTCAGGTTACATACGGACAAAGGGTCATTTAACGCCCATTCGGATATATCTTAGTATCGGTAAGCCAAGATACAAATATCTGACCAGTGCTGAACAAGGATTCTGGTTATTTGGTCAAGCATCATACGGATATCCTGGATATATTTCACTTCCCATAGTTCCACGTTCTTTCACACGATTTTGATAACACACATAGCAGATGTAGCTAGCTAACATGAGGTGCTTTCCCTTCCGGAGCACCCGTTTTCACTTCCATGATGAAAGGTCGCGTGTCTCACCTATCTTGTCAGTTCTAAAGTTTTTACTTTGCTTCTTGATAGAATTTAGTAGGACATGGATTAGTATGTTTGTTATTTTACGTTTTTTAGTTTCTTTGCTTATTGTCGGCGATTTCATCCATATCCATGTAACTCCACTTTCGCTAGCATCACTGAAATACCTGCCTCTAAATAGTTGGAAAAAATCTCTACTCGTCCTAAATCAATTCGTTTTCGAATTCATTCTTTTTCAGATGTTCTGTCTTGCAATTGTGCTTTCAATTGTTTATTCAAAAAGTTTGGCACAGGGTCCTTCATTTCCAGATAGCAGAAATTGTGCTGGAACTTGCCCAGAGGACCTTGGTATGCCATGTGTACTCGGATATGTAAACATTGGGCGATGTTGTATGTGGTGTTTTGATTATGGACCTGTTCCCCCTGGCAGCAATGGTCCACCAAGTCCACCTAATAATCAACCATAAATTCAAAGACCGTCACAATTGTAAGTAACCATATCCTTATGAAAAAGCGTGTTTATAGAGTACAGAACCTAGAATCGCCTAGATTAGAATCCCACTTGAGACAGATCCTAGTGTGAGAATGTTTGTCAGTTCCTTTGACGAAGGTTTGGGGTCTTCGGATACTCTGGGTTTTTCCCACCATTTCTGAAATGATTGTCTCGATATCAGTGAGAATATCTGGACACGTGTGTAAAACAACTTTCTATGCTGTTTCCTTAGCTTTAGGAAATAAATTGTATTTATTAAGTTTTTGTAGTGCTCGGGTTACAACTTGTAAATGAAATTTTACAAGTACATTTTCTACCGATTGTCTGTGAAACATTGTAAGTATAAAATTGGAGATTGGTTCAGTTTTTACCAGTGATTAAGTAAAAATAAAATATATCTAGTGATGATTTCTGTTGACATAGTTGTTTCAAAATTAATAGGATTTTATGTTGTGAAGATAAGTTTCACAACGAATTAAAATAACATTTATAAATAAGCGAGCTACAGTAGTAGTGTCATGTTAACATTTAAAGTTCTTTTTGGCCATTAAGGTCTTATAAAAGGCATATTTCTTGATAAAAACTGAACCAGTCTTAGGGTCTGAACTGCTCAAAACTGATTGAAAACTTGGTATATGACATAATGTTTGTTTTGTTTTTTATTCACAGTTGGATTGACTGATATATTCTAAAAGAAGGACACCAAATAATCCACAAAACATTTTAGGATTTAATAATTACAATTTTGCCATGAATTTAATTATACGCCACGGATGTGTTTTATACGTATTAACAAACAACGAAAGCAATCTAAAACAGCAAGGAACAACTAAATATGAACACATTAGAATATCAAAACTTTAATTACAAATAACTTGAATTAAAATCATTAAATTGTTATAGTCTGTAAATTCAACAAAAGAGTATCCATTGAAATTTAAAAAATGAATAATAAAAGTCACCAATCCAAAAATTGGGTTTTGACTTTTTAACTTTCAATTCATTAATTGATATTTTCCTTTTGCTACCTGAATATTAAAACATGAATTAGTATGCATGTTTTTGATAAAACTTATTGATAACTTTAGGTTAACTTTTTTCTTACGGTTGATTCACATAGTCATCAATACTGTTCAGAATGAATTAACCAATCAATAGATTTTTATCCATTCCCAAATTCTTTATAATGTTTTTACCAGTGGCGCCTGCTGACAGTTGAAAACAAAGTTCATCAAACCTAAAATTTATTAATATCCATTCCGCAATTCTTTTCAATGTAAGTAACAGTGGCTCCTTCTCCCAATAGAATACAACGTTTCCATCAATGTCGGGTATGACCACCAATTTGTATTTGGCGCCAGAATTTATTATCGTAAAATCAGCATTTTGTCCGTAAATAATGACCTCTATGTCAGAAGTTTCTTCAAATTTCTCAAAAAAGTAAACCATTGAAGGCAATTTTACTCTCAAATCTCCATAAAACGTCTTCTCAGGTTTGTTCAATTTATGCTGTAAATCCTTAAAGATATCATTTACCAGTTTACTATCAATCTTTCCTCGATACTCTTTCTATAAGAAAAAATGTAAACATTTAGGGTCCTTTTAGCTATTAAGATCTCATCTGAAGGGCATATTTCTGGATAAAAATTGAACCAGTCTTAGGGTCTGAACTGCTTACAATTCTTGATTGAAAACTTGGTATATGACTTAATGTTTGTTTTTTTATTCACAGGTGGTTTGTCTGATATATTCTAAAAGAAGGACACCAAATAATCCACTAAATATTTTAGAATTTAATAATTACAATTTTGTTATTTAATTATAAGCCACAGACGTGTTTTATACGTATCAACAAAGAACGAAAACAATCTTAAACATCAAGAAACAAACAAAAAGAACACACTAGAATATCAAAACTTTAATTAAAAATAACTTAAATTAAAATCATTAAAATCTTATGGTCTGTAAATGTATGTATTATTTTTCTCGTAAATATGTAACTGTAGAAAGTAGTTAATTTTTAATTTTATTTTTTTAATATTATTTGTTAGACGAAAATGTGGTGTAATACAATTGTATACAACATAGAAACAAAAATGGGTAGCTGAGCTGAAAAACACATTGTAAAGGCAAATGTCCCTAATATTTCCTAAAAATACAAAACAACAAAAGAAAAACAAAAATGGGAATAAAGGACTTATAAATATATTATCGACTGATTAAATAAACTCCGAATATTGAAAGACCACGTAGCCGCCAATGACTGAATTATGATGTCCCATAGTTCTATGTTCCTTTCACACAATTTAGATGACACATGTTGCGGGTGTAGCTAGCTAGCCTTATCAAGGCCCTCAAAAAGTTTTATGGCCGTCATCACAGTATTGTTGATAACTTTGATGTCTCTGTGTCCAGGATTGTCCCGGATATATTTGACGTCCCATAGTTCCATGTTCCTTTCACAAAATTTTGATTACACACGTGGCGGGTGTAGCTAGCTGAACAGGAGGTGCCTACTCTTCCGGAGCACCCGGCCTCACTTCCCTGGTTGAAGTTTACGTGTCTAACCTAACTTGTCAGATCCAAAGTTTTTACTTTGCTTCTGGATTGTGATTCGAACATGAATTAGTATGTTTGTTTTTGATAGCTAAACAGGAGGTGTGTACCCTTCCGGGGCACCCGGCCTAACTTTCCTGATGGCAGTTCACGTGTCTTACCTAGTTGTCAGTTCCAAAGTTTTTACTTTCCTTTTGGATTGTGACTCGGACATTTATTAGTATGTTTGTTTTTGATAAGGACTTGATTATATCCACTGCAGCTGTGATTATAGTACTATTTGTAGACAAGCGGCAGCGTTTTACTTCAAAATTTCAAATATTAACCAATCAAAATGTTATCTGATTTTGAAATACACTCAAACTACGTAATCACATCAGAACGCAAACTTTTTTGCAGTGCATTATTATCAATATTTTGGTTCAAATAAATAAATATTGACGGATCCATGTCAACTTTGTAGCCTTAAAACGTTCAAAAAGATCTTTGTAGCCTTAAAAACGTACACAAGTTGTTTGTAGTTTTAAAAACGTACAAAAAGGTTCTTAAATTAATGTTGATAATATCTTTATACTCTGAGTTGTTTTCTTCGTGTTCAAACTATTTAATTTGCTTTTAAATTGTTATATGGGCATGGTACAATTATATTTGATACAATAAAAATCCAAACATTTATTCAAATCTAAATAAGTATAAGCGGCAGAAGCATATATTGTTATTACGTTTGTCATACATCTTCAAATGTTCCCTTCATGTATTGTAAAATGCATACAAATTAAAGAAAAGTTTATCCCTTGAAATAAAAAAACCATCTCCTATGTCAAAATGGGGTTTTAACTTCAAATTCATCAATTTATATTTTATATAAAACGTATTTTGAAGCTAATCCATTTCCAATGGAATTAAAGTTTTCGCAGAAATGTTATTGGTATCATGTGGTTTGCTGGTGAAGTCCATCGTATCAAGTTTTAAGTATAGTGTCATCAAAACTGTTTATATTTGCATACTGTATTGTTAGCTTCTTAATTACTTTTTTTCCCCATTTCAATGACAGTATCTATAGCCTTATCAAATATTCTCTCTGTCAAGATACGAAATATAGCCCCAAAGATATATGATTGTTCTGCCATTTTAATTATCAATGGCTGCTTTTCCCAGATAGAAACAACGTTTCCATTACTGTCGGGTCTGACCACCAGTTTGTATACGGCGCCAGAATTTATAACCGTAAAGTCGGAATTATGTCGATAAATGATAACTTCTATGTCAGAAGTATCTCCAAATAACCTTTTTAGGTATACCATTGCAGGTAAATCTGTTCTCAAGTAGCCATAAAACTTCTTCTCATATTCGTTCAATTCATGGTATAAATCCTTAAAAATATCATTTATCAGCCCACTTTCAATTTTTCCTCGATACTGTTTCTAAAAGAAAAACGTTTAATAAGGATCAAATATACAAATATGCCGTCATTACAGTATTGGTAATAAGTTTGACGTCTCTGTGTCCAGGATTGCCCTGGATATATTTGACGTTCCATAGTTCCATATTCCTTTCACACAATTTTAATTACACACGTGGCGGTTGTAGCTAGCTAAACAGGAGGCACTCACCCTTCCGGAGCACCCGGCCTCACTTCCCTGGTGGAAGTTCACGTGTTTTACCTAAATTGTCAGTTCCAAAGTGTTTACTTTGCTTCTGGATTGTGATTTGGACACGGATAAGTATGTTTGTCTCTGATACATATAGAAATTATCATGGGTTTCATCACCAGGTATGTTTTGATCGTACATAATATAGAAACAATGAAACATAGGCAAATAACATTGACCTGCCCGCCATAAAACATACACAATACATAAAAGTGCACCTATAACACCAACGATTAGGACTGGTATTGTTTTTAACGGTCCTAAAATTCTCCACTATGGATTCTGCATACGGATATCTGTTTAAAGTTAGTGTTTCCATTGTTGTAAACCAAGAAAACATGAATTGTGATCCATATACCTCAATGTACCATTTTTATATATATTTAAGTTAAAGGTCAGGCGGACATATTAATGTTATATGTCTTTATACTAGAAGAACGAGTATTAAATAGATAAAATAGATTAAACAACTATATCAATCCCATCAAATACCAAACAATCATAAGTTATCACCTCACTCTCTTATGTCTTTGTGTCTAGGATTTTTCCGTGAAAATGTAGCCTTTAGTGGATCTACAAATAATTTCCAAAAAATTGCTATTTTATTTTTTATTTATTATCATTATTATTTTGTTTGTAATTTACAAAATGTAATTTTTTCCAGGCAAAAACAATGTTTCTATTAACAACATTTAACTATCCGTTTGACCTTTCATCGAGAATATTCATATAGGAGGGTCCACCCGATACATTAGTAGTGTTAGGATCCACAAACATAATGCACGAAAGTAACCTATAGCATCAAAATTTAGGTATTTTTTCTAACCCTCAGTGACTAATATAAATAACAAAATATTGACTTATTTACAATTAAAAACAAATCACAAAAAATCGAAAGCTTTTGAAACTGGAAGATTAGGTGGTTATCCAGGAATGCGGCTGTGTTTTTCGGAAGGGTAAATATATCAAGCTGTAGCTATAACAATAAAACAAACTTACCATTTCAAAGTGAGATATCTGAAATATATTGAAATTAACATTATTTTGTTTCATTTAAATTCTGCATACTGTAATTCACAACTTGTATAAAGCATTACAAATCCATGTTATTGTCATTCTCGATAACACACATGACGGATGAAGCTAGCTAAATAGTAATTGCTTACCAATCCTTACCAATCTTCCGGTCTTCCTTCCCTAATAGAAGTAAACGTGTTTAATTTAATTTGCAAGTGTCGAAAGTTTTCGGATTTTTACTTGATCTTGGATTTGTATGTTTGTTTTTCATTCGAATCTTTTTTAGGAAGGTTGCAAAAATATGAACGTATGATATCGACTGTAAATCATCTAACACAAATCGCTCGGATATTTCAGATCGTCTTAACTCATTAAAGGGAAATACACGTATGTACTTTGACTATATGATATGGTATCAGTTGTAATCAAAAACAAACATACTAATCCATGTCCGAATCACAATTCAGAAGCAAAGTAAAAACTTTGGAACTGACAAGTTAGGTTATACACGTGAACTTCCACCAGGGATGTAAGGCCGGGTGCTCTGGAAAATTAAGCACCTTCTGTTTAGCTAGCCACACCCGCCACGTGTGTAATCAAAATTGTGTGAAAAGAACATGGAACTATGAGACGTCAAATATATCCAGGGCAATCCTGGACACAGAGACATCAAACTTGTCAACAATTCTGTAATGACAGCCATAAAACTAATTAATTTTTGTTATTTGGAAATTCGTCACAATACGTATTAAAATGCCTTATTTTTATTCTTGTACGATGACTTGTTTTTTCTCAGTTCGGTCTCAAAATTGTAAACCTAATAGTGTATACTTCATCAGTAGGTGTCCAGGCCCAATTCATTCCATGGAACAACTTGAGGGAGTGCGTATAAATCAACTCACCAGAAAACATAATAACAACAATGGTAAAATCCTCTTTTGATAAGCCATGTCGTCTTTAAGAATATACTTGTCTGTATGCCTTTAAGAAAAGCAAATTAAAACACAAATAAATAAGTAATATACCCATTGAACCTGTTTTTATGGTCATATGAAGATGCTGAAATACCTCGTATATCCTGATCTAAAATACGCCACGTATCATCAATTGCTCTTTGCAATACAGAAAATATCCTGTTCGTTACTGTCAACTATACCTGTCTTAGTTGTTTGAGTAAATTTTTTATATTGGCTTTCAGTTTTTATCTTAGGTTAAGGCTAGGATCAAAATGTGGTAAGAGTCGTAATCAGACATACATGTATTGGAAAACTGGAAAATACAAATACCTGTACAGCAGTTTGGTTACAAGAAAAACTTGGTTATTCAAGCAAAATCAGGCGTGTTGGTATAATTTATTTCAACGTCAAAATGGATTCTGGTTATTTTTAGAACCAAACGGACTGCAATTAATATTGCACTGAAGATACGATTAACAAAATATTAAAAATGTCAATTGACAATATACACCCTTCCGATAAATCGCGACACCTGGCGGGATTGCTATGATTAATAGTAGAATGCGACGTCATTCCGGGGTACTATTCATATATTTAAATATGAAAAGGAAATGAGGATTTCGTAATTTCAGCGACCTTTAATATTGTTTTATAATTAAATATTAAATTTCAATTTTAATCATAAATCGCTGGTATTTTATTCCATGATTGCTTGAAAATGAATTTGTAATTAATATATTTTTTCAATAAAACTTTTAAAAAATCATTTTAATTGATACATAATAAAACAGATTTTTAGGTAACTGTTACATGACATATAAGATATTGTAATACCAAGTCATGGGCAGTCAATCCGAACGCATTAGGGCATTGATGATTATTACCTGCTTTACAGAGAGAAAATGCTACGGTCCAACTTAAGGCCAATTTGCTTTTGCATGAATGAATCCAGGGATGTTCGAAGTAGCCTCAGTTTTTTGTCAGAAGAATTATTTAAACGAGAGAGAGAGAGTTAAGTAACTCAGTAAATAATTAATATATAAACGAACAAATTATCTATCCGAAATTTTATAACGAGTCAGGGGATAATTATATAAATGATAAAATTATTTATCCGATATTTTAAAACTAAACAAATTTGTGGTACAGTACCAAAGATAATTAATAAAGATGATAAATAATAATAAATATCACATTATATATAGTATTCAAAGTTATTTATATAGTTATTTTTTATCTATTTTGTTTTGACAAATAAGTATAATATGGCCAATGCAGTGATTCGACACTACATGAAAATAAATAAGATATTTATCGGTGTGTATTATCAGGTGTTGCCTTGGTCGTCTGTTCATCTCGTAATCAGCTAAACTAGAGAGGTAAGCGTACTTGTAATTTCCTGTTTATATTGCAAATTGGATTAATGAAACCAATAAAAAGTCCTATTTGTGTGAATTCAACATAGACAAGTATGCCATCATTTCTACTTAGAATCAGTTGTTATTTGTATAAATTTGACCTAAATTTTAACCACTCAACCAAAACTTCAATGTTTTCTAAATATTTCAAAGAATAATTTTGAAAATATATTTTACATGGCAAATTTGTAAAACCTTTAAATTTTTAGCAATAACGGATCTCTCTTCAATTATGTTTTATCCGTTGAAAAGGAAACGGAACAAAATTTTAGCTTTCAAATTAGTTTTGACTATCTATTATAAAAAAATATTTATGTAAATATAAAACTGGTATAATATGTAATATATATGAATTGTTGAATTCAGATCAATATTTTGTAAATTAGTTTTATTAAAAGTCCGACTTTATTAAATAAATAAAAATAAATAATAATAAAGTGAAAGGTGAACGTTTGTAGTAATTTGATAAGAAAATAAAAATCTTTCCAGTTGAATAAAATATAAATTTCAAATGTCCTTGGGGGTAATAAAATAGTCCAAATGCAAGATATTAGTAAATATACGTTCTTTATCTTTTTAAATTGTATTTTATGTTTTTAAAATTTGAACATTTACAAATCGCAATTTTTTAGTAAAAATTAAATTTTTCATTCTCTTGAAGACATTCTAACAAATTTTACACAATCCTTTACAATGTTAAGTGTCTTTCAGATGATCGTCTATGTGTTTAACATTTGTTTAGCCCATTCACAGTTTGTGATTTATTATTCATTTAAAGTCATGTTGGCTTAATTGGTTTATTATCTCACCTGTAGGTTACATATAAACCTAACAGATAATCAAACTGAGTGAATATACTATACATGCTGATAAGATCGATAGATGTCCGTACCGGAGTGACGTCATATCAAGAGCGATAACCAGTTTCCGGCTATTTTTCTAAGGGTACATATCCATTGTGTTTGGCAATTTGCTTTTTCACCAAACAGTCGGTATACCAATGGGCGCGACAATTGTTGCTTTTTGAACTCAGAAAATGGAGGGCTGTCACCAAATCATTCAATTTCAAATACATATATAAACGAAGTTCTATCTCACAAAAATTCTAAATTTGATTTCACTATTAACGATCTGTAGTTAAACTAGTTCCCACTACGGGAACTTGATACAACAAAGTAATCTACTTACAAAGAAATTATTGACACAGAAAAATTGCATGTCTTTGCTTATCAATGCTTTCAAATATTTTATAGCAGGCGAGTTTGAAAAAAATAACCAGAAATAGTGATTGATTTATATTTGTATCTTGCCCGACCATTTTTGTTAAAGAATAAAAAGAGAATAATTCGATAATCGGGCTAAAACAATTTGCATTTAGAAATGAGGAATAGTGGTATAAAGTAGTGTAAAATTAAAGGTTTTTATACTTTTTAGAAGGTGTTTAAGTAATTTTTAGAATTGTGTTTGATGCCAAATGTGGAATAATCGTAAATCATATTTGAGGACTGTCAAACTTTTGTTGGAAATAATATTCAAGCAGGTCATTTTGAGGAACCTGCTATATATCTTTCCTTGCATGGATTTTTATGAAGTTTAGGAATACTCTTTCATGCTGATATGAATAAACTCATTGACAAGAACATTCCTATGGTAAGGAAGAATTCTATCTTTTTGTTACATTAGTTCTAGTAAAGGTAGAATTCTTTGTTATACTATCTAAACAGAGCTGGTAAATAAGACAAGATACAAAGAAGAATAATGTTCAATAAAAAACCTAACCACCATAGTTTCCAACTCATACAAATATATATTTTCGTTTCGATATTTCGCATTCTAAATAGAATCTTTGCTTACTATATGCCATACTCATAATAATTCATCCTTTCATCTCAGAAAATAATTTGTACACCCTATATTAGAAATCAGATTTCCCTTTGTTTATACTTATATAAAAAACAAACATACTAATCCATGTCCGAATCACAATCCAGAAGCAAAGTAAAAACTTTGAAACTGACAAGTTGGGTTAGACACGTGAAATTCCACCAGGGAAGTGAGACCGGGTGCTCCGGAAGGTATATATGTTTGGTTGATCACTGCCATATCCAATGAGATGTCACTGATTAAAACATAGACTAGTTTTAAAGTGATGAAACTTATATCATTGTTACTTATCTTCTATCCTTTGTTTGTCTTTAGTACATTGAAAATCAATCTATGTTCATATAACAATCCAAATGCAAGATAATCAATTTGAAACAACAACAAATAGTTATCGAAAACAAATAATAATAATAATAATAATAATAATAATAAATTATTATTGATTTTTTTTCTGAATTAGTTATATATCGATTAAACAAACCTCGACTGGTACAGTTTATCTTCAGTCAGTAAGTGAAGAACAGTAGAGTACCTTCAAGGTTGTTTACGATCTAATGACAGTGTTTAAAAATACGGATGAGTCTATGCGTTACCTTAAAAGTACGAACGTGAGTCAATAAGTAACTGGTCTAATTTATTTCGGGTTACGATCATCTCTTCTTTTTCGATGCAATTGCCCTATAGTATGATGTACTTAGATTAACGGTGTTCAAGTATCATCAACCCAAAACTGAAAAAGTCAGAGGTTTTCTTACACCGGAAACGACGTCCACCGTGACCACAGATGTCATTTTTTCATTTTTGGAATAGAAAGAAGTTTTTTATAATGTATGTTAATTTACTGTCCCAGACATTAAATAGGGATATTTATGTGCCAGGGTCGGGGCCACTGGGTTCACTTGCCGGGTAACAAAGGTGGAATTTTTCAAGACATATACATATATACAATGGTACTAAATTTTATTCGACATTCTAGGGATTAATCTAGGTTTTTTAATAAGACGCATAGAAAAAAAGAAGTTACTAAGAGCTTGGTAAGGCGAATGGTCAAGGTATAATATTTATTCATACCCGTTACAGCATCCATTGCAAGTGTAGACTCGCGCGTTGTCATGTTGCAGTAAATCACCTTTAGAAAATTCACCTAGGCGTGTTTCACCAATAGCGGTTCTAAGCTGGTCAAGCCAGTTTGCATTGTAAACTACAGTCATTGCATTTACTTGGATAAAAAGTCAAACACAATTACGCTTTTGGAGTCCCAAAATACTATGGCTTTCGACTTGTCAGCTTATTGTTGCGTCTTTAACTTCTTTAGCGTCAGGCAACCAGACTCTGTCTACTGACAACTTTGAGCTATATTCTCTGGCTCATAATAATGAACTCAAATCTCTTATACGGTCACCAGGCGCACAAGAGAATCATCTAACAAGTCACATAGTACGCGAAAAGTGTAAAGATTTTTTTGTCAATATATATATACTAAACAAACTAGTAATAAACCGTCTTCAGTACTAAAAGATCCAGAAATCAAGGCAATTCTAACAGACATATACAGCAAATATGTTATTGTCCCAGCTGATAAGGCTTCCAACAACATTATTCTCGTTTGTAAGAGATTTTACCTTGAATGTCGAAAGAAGGAGTTTGGTTTAGATAGTATATCAAATAACCCTGCATTTACTAGAACTAATTGTCCAAAGATGAAATTCTTTCCAACCATATGGGAGTTCTCGGGTCTTTTGGTATCAATCTTAAAAAAGAAGATCTTGATCTTCCTTACTTGTATTGGATTCCTAAACTCCATAAAATCCATACAAGGAAAGATACATAGCATGTTCATCTAAATGTACTACTAAATCATTATCGGTAACTCTAACACAAATTTTGACAATCGTCAAAGATGGTCTTCAGTCTTATTCAGAAAAAAATATATTCTACATCTGGAATCAACCAAATGTGTATTCTCAGAAATTCTAAAGAACATCTTGCTTCTAATACTTTATCTCATGTAAAAAGTATAAAGACATTTGATTTTGCTACTCTATACACCACTATCCCTCATTCTAAATTGGAAGAACGTCTTAAGAAATTATTCACTTGTCTTTATTTTACAAAAACGGTAAGCCAATATACATATATCTGGTGATGAACAGGGATTCTGGTTATTTTGTCAAGCATCATACAGATTCCAAACAAAAATAAACTGAAGATACCATCAACAAAATGTTGGAGTTTTTGATAAATAACAGCAAACGATCGGTATACCAATAGGCACAAACTGTGCACCATTGCTTGCTGATTTGTTTCTTTATTCTTACGAAGCAGAATTTATGCAGAACCTTGTTAAATCTGGAGAGAAGACTGTCGCCAAATCATTTAACTCAACATACAGATATATAGATGACAATCTGTCTGTTAACAATCCTAAATTTGGAGACTATATAAATGTCATCTAGGGAGCTTGAAATAAAAGACACGACTGATTCCTGAAGTTCTGCTTCATATTTAGATTTATACCTGAATTATGACGCACACGAAAGGCTACATTCGAATCTTTATGACAAACGTAATGATTTTAATTTTTCTACTGTCAACTTTTTTATGCAGCAATAAACCTGCTTCTTCTGCTGATGTTGTATTTGTTTCCAAATCAATACGCTATGGTAGAGCTTGTTCCCATAACAGGACCTTTGTACAACAAGGAAGGCTGCTTGCAAATAAATTGTTGACTCAGGGATATTGCAAGCCTAGGCTTATGAAGCCCCCTAAACAGTTTTATGGCCGTCATCATAGTATTGTTGATAAGTTTGATGTTTCTGTGTGGAAGTTCACGTGTCTAACCTAACTTGTCAGTTCCAAAGCTTTTACTTTGCTTCTGGGTTGTGATTTGGACATGGATTAGTATTTTTGTTTTTGATATACTACCATTATGGGATATCGTAAACCGTTATTATTAATTGTTATCATTATCACGTACATATGTATTTGGGATTTTAAAAGTTGATATTTTTAAAACATGTGAATTGTTAAGTCGTAATATGGCTATATGGCAATATGTGGTTGTAATATCAGTGTATACTTTGACCACTTGACGTAAGTCCAAGTGCGATATTACCAACAACATCTACCACATGACTGCTTAAAATGTAGTTGATAATTTAAAGTAAATAGTCTATAACTTTCTAGCCCACTTGGCCAAATGCCATGTTGGTTTGTAGCACAGCGCACTTGACGGTGTGTGATTATTTTTAACACGTATTGTCTTTTCAGTATCTTGTATGAAACTACTGGACAAAACCCAATGGTACTTGAGGCACGTATAAGACGATTCAAATCATATTTGTTGGCATGCGTTGCCATGGATACCACAAAATGTCATGGTGATTTAGGTGCAATTTGAAACGCACTTTTTCCGAATTTGGCTGGTTATTTTTCCTTTTTTATTTATTTACTTTTATTATTATTTATTATTATTATTAGTAGTAAAGAAATTAAGCAAAAATCCAAAATGTAATCAACATGACATGATGTATCAATGCAGTAGATCCAGAAGCAAAGGAAAAACTTGAAGAAACTGAAAAATTAGATTAAACATGTGAACTTCCACTAAGGAAGTGCAGCAGGCTGTTTGGGAAGGATAACCTCCACCTGATTATCAAGATGCACACGTCAGTGTAATCAAAATTTAGCAAAAATACCATGGATCCATGGGACGTCAAATATATTTTTCAAAAACAAACACACTAATCAATGTCCGAATCACAATTTAGAAGCAAAGTAAAAACTTTGGAACTGACAAGTTAGGTTAGACACGTGAACTTTCACCAGGGAAATGAGACCGGGTGCTCTGGAACGGTAAGCACCTCCTGTTTATTTAGCTACACCCGCCACGTGTGTCACCAAAATTGCGTGAAAGGAACATGGAACTATGAGACGTCAAGTATAATCATCCAAGAAGTTGTTGCCCCAAAAGATTTTTTATGAAGTGACATTCAAAATAGTATCAAGGCAAAGATAAATATCATGACCTAGTTGTTTAACATTCCTACTTTTGATTCTTTTGTTGGATGGAATATTAATATGGATATTTCAATAAATACGTACAGAAGTCAGAGACATGACAGTAATCCACTTTGAACTGTTTTATTTTCACTGTCTAGAACGTTATCTGGCATATATATGATCAACCGTTTTGTCGCATATTATGATATAGGAAAAAGACATACCGTATTTTATGGCAGTGACTCAACTAATGCGAAATTAATTAATTATAGATTTTTCTCTGTTATTAACCTGCGGAATACCGTATTTGCGTTCTTACTTTTCTGAAGTCGGGTAAAAACAAACAGTAGAATAACCCTTAGCGTCGTTAATAGATGTAGTCGTAATATGCAACGATAAACACCATTACAAGAATCAATAACAAGCATATATATTAATGTTAAGCCTGTTAACATTATTGACGATTACATCTCTTGCAAATGTTCTACATGTAAATGCCGTGTGCCGAGTGATATTGAGCTGGTCCACGACTAAATCTTTTTTCCATAAGTTTTACACAACAAAAGATTAACCTGTATTTTCTTACAATGCGGGTTATCATAGCGGATTTTGCGGGTAATTCAATATGTATTGGATATATCTGACGTCCCATAGTTCCAGGTTTTTTGGCATCTCAATTATATTTCCATATGTGGCGGATGTAACCAACAATGCAGAATATGTTTACATTTTTTTAGCATCCGGTTTCACCTGGCTTGAACATTTAAGATTTATCAGTATGTTCGTGTTTGAAATTGACTAAAACTCATCAAACGCTTTATTTCATGCATTTGCAGCCAATACTTTTGTGTTTTCAAAACATATCAGAAAATAGAAATGCTTCTTAAACATAGCATTTTTATCTGGATATCATCTGCAACTGAAGAAATCAAACACAAACACCTGAGGGCTCTGCTTTTTATCAAAAACAAACATACTTACCCATGTCCGAATCAACATTTTGAAACTGACAAGTTAGGTCAAAGCAAATCGGCTTAGTAGCTACAACGAACAAATGTCAACAAAGTTTTAGAGTTTTTCATAGACAACGTAATTCTCCAACAAACAATATATATATTAGTATCACAATGAAAACAAAATGTCCACCGTTGCTTGCTGATTTTTTTATTTTTCATATTATGAAGGCTAATTTATGCATTACCCTTTTTTGATCTGGAGAAATAATTGAATTCCACATCTAGATATATAGATGGCGTTCTTATAATTTTTTCAATTTGAAGATTATGTAGATGCCACCGATCTAAATCAGATTGAAATATAAGAAACGACTGATTCACAGTCTACTTTATTCAGATGCCAATGAAATGCTACATTTGCAGCTGTACGACAAACGGGTTGACGTCATCTCTTTTATTGTCCACTTCATATTTTATGCAGCATTATACCTTCTTCTCCTGCTTATAGTGTATATATTTAACTATTGAAACCTAATGGCAGAGCTTGTTTTCACTATGGCAACGTTATTCAACGAAACAAGCAGCTTACAAATAAAGTGTTGAAATAAATATATTGTAAGCATAGGCTTTTCATAGCCCATAAAAAGTTTTACGATCGCCATCACAATATTGTTGATAAGTGTGCTGCCTTCATATCCAAAACTGTACTGGATATATTTGACGTCCCTTAGTTCCATTTTCTTTCTTTTCATTTTTTATTACATATGTAGTGAATGTAGCTAGCTTAACAGGAGGTGCTTGCCGGCCTCGCTTCCCTGGTGGAAGTTTACGTGTTGAACTTAATTTGCCAGATTAAAGTTTTAACTTCGTTTTGGAATTGTGATTTTGGACATGGATTGGTGTGTTTGTTTTACTTTGGTCTCGGATTGTGTTTGAACATAAATTAGAATATTTGTTTTAAATTCAATTTTACTACTTATCAAAAACAAACATACTAATCCATTTCCGAATCACAATCCAGAAGCAAAGTAAATATTATACATATAAAATAACAAATGACATAAATTGAAATGTATTATATAAATCAGTTTTTGATATGTTTATAGTTTTTTGTAACAGTTATTCGACATCGTATTATTGTCTGTTTTGTTACTAAATTTCATAGTGTGTGTTGCCATCTAAGAATATGATATTTCGGGCATTAATCTGTGTTTTTGTTTTTTATTAATCATACTCATTTTAATGTATAAATAGGCAACAGTAGTCTATAATCATATCGCATTTGTCTTGAATCGAAATCAAACAGGCAAAATTAAATCATGCCACATTATATTAGCCACTGAGCCATTTCCGAATTTTTTGCAATAGGTCAATGAAGCTCTTAATGGTATCATTCACGATTATGACCGATTTTACAAAGCATGGTATCTGTTCCAAAACTTTGATTGGAAATGTTTCCCAGTTGTGTTCAACGATTCCATTGTCGCTGGGTCTGACAACCAATTTGCAGTAACAACCTTTATTTATGACCTTAACCTTATTATGACCTTTAAGATAAATTGTAATCTGTACGTGTACATCAAAGACTTCTAACCAAGATACCAATGAAGGCAATTCTGTTCTCAAAGCCCCATAATACTTCTTTTCGTCGTCATCCATTGTTTCATGTAACTCTTCAATAAGATCATTTATCAGCTTACTGGTAATGCGTGTTGCCTGTAACAAAATGTTGAATAAAGTATGAATCCCTTTCTTAGCTCCATTTATGCTAATTATATCTTTTTCTGCGACTAAATCCAACTAAATTTGTGAAAAACAGAGGAGCCCAGAATTTATTCCAATAAACTTGTTTTCTTTCCTAATGCTTGCAAGTGTATGGTTTGACAACAATCATTTATGAAGAAACAATCATATGGAAGTGAAAGCTTTTTATTACAAAACAAACATACTAATCCATGTCCGAATCACAATTCAGAAGCAAAGTAAACACTTTGGAACTGACCTTTTGTGTAGCTGGTCAATGCTTTGGATGAATATAAGTTGTACTGTACATGAATGCCTTATGTTTAGAAATGTATTAGATTAAATAATAGAAAGGGGATTACTGGCCAAGAAAAACTTATCAGACTCACTTTTTTCGCCGGAGATTCCATCTGAAAACAATAAAAAATCATTTGTGATAAAGCAATATTTTAAACAAACTGCAACAAAATTGTTTAAACAATATTCTTTTGATTTGTATTTGTTTATAAATAAACAACAGGTAAAACAGTACAAACATCAATTTGCAAAATGCATTTATTACACTTTTACCTAGAGCGACACAATGTTTTTAAACTACAAAACCTTTAAGCTCGTCTAACGCAGCTGAGGTTTTTATTTCAAAAGGTGGACTTAATTTTAATACGCATCATATGAATTCACATACGTGTCTGATAAAAAACGGTTTTTTATATTTTTAGATTTAATATAAGAAATGTAACCTAATTGTTAAACTTGTCATAAAACTAACAGATCTACACATGGCATAAATAAAAATTGAGGCTATTAATCAATATTAAATAGCCACATCAGTATTTTCCAGTGAACAAGTAATCGAACTTTACTCTTTAACTTATGTCACAATACACAGTTAAGGTATTTGGAAAATTTGGAGCTGAGATAATATCTACAGATAAATCTATGTTAGATGTCCCTTTTATCATATTTTTAGTACTATTCACTATTTATCTTTATTTAATTTTTATTTTATTTTATCTACTTAATCTTGCCCATTATGCAATAGTTATTTTAAGAAATTCAATTTGACCGATAGTGAACAATCAAAAGACAATCTATGCTAAGTTATTGGTTTATCATTCAAGTGTGTGTATGGATTTGAAAATAACTTAAACAGTGCAAGAAGTGATTTATTAATCATAGATAGGACCATTCGTTATTTGAACAGTTTTTGTGTGCTGTAACAACAAAAGAATGTTGACAAGATATATTTTATCACAACAATTAGTAGAAATTTCCATATCAAGTCGGGGATATTTTATCAAAATATGTTTTGTTCTATTGGAAGAAGTTAAATATCGTCAAACTAGTCAAGAAATGGGGTCAAAATACAATATTTTGAAGGAAAATTTCTTTATTTCAACAAAATTCTCCCGATTATCAAATATATTCACTATATATGATAAGGAACCTGTCGTATCAAATTAGCTAAAAAGGGGGCGACCCATGATAAAAAATCCGACAATGTCATTGATTTTTTCGACATTAAAAGCTGATATCTTCTTTGTGAAAAGAAAATAATTTTTACAGATTATAGCTGAAAATAACCATGAGAAATCAAAAACAAACATACTTATTCATGTCCGAATCACAATCCAGAAGCAAAGTAAAAACTTTGGAACTGTCAAGTTAGGTTAGACACGTGAACTTCTACCATAGCGTATTAATTTGGAAACAAATACACCATAAGCAGGAAAAGCAGGTATATTGCTGCATAAAAAAGGAAAGTTGACAATAGAAAAATTGAAGTCATCACGTTTGTCATAAAGTTTCAAATGTAGCCTTTCGTGTACGTCATAATTCAGGTTTAATACTGAATATGAAGTAGAACTTGAGGAATCGGCCGTGTTTTAATAGTTCACTAGGATAGATGACATTAACATGTCTTCAAATTTAGGATTGTTAAGAGACAGAACGTCATCTATATATTTGTATGTTGAGTTGAATGATTTGACGACAGTCTTCTTTCCAGGTTTAACAAGGTTCTGCTTAAATTCTGCTTCATAAGAATAAAGAAACAAATCAGCAAGCAATGGTGCACAGTTTGTATGCCTTTGGTATATCGATCGTTTGCTGAAAAACTATATTACCAAACACAACAAATATGTTATTTATCAAAAACTCCCAACACTTCGTATCTTCAGTATGTTTTTGTTTGGAGTCCGTATGATGCTTGACAAAATAACCAGAATCCCTGTTCAGTTTTTACTGTTATAGTAAAACATCTTAAGTTCATTAGCTTGAATAGAATGATATTTTATAATGTTTTTAATTTTCAATTTGGGTACCTTACATTCAATTACAATTTAAATTGATGCATTCTCACCGATATTGTTAAAATCGCCTTTAAGGCAAAGTGGTACAAATGAACGCTGACATTACGCACGGTGTGTACAAATCTATGCATTTTGATGGTATTATTCTAAGTCCAAATTTAAAGTAACTGTAATAAGTTCGATAAATAACTTACATGGAATTAAAAAATACATGTTTTCAATGAATGAAAAATACAATGAAAATATAAAAGAAAGGTATCATAAATACGATACACGGATAAATTCAATGACCAATGATTAACTGAAAATTTGCCTTATATACCCTTTAATTGATAAAGACATTTTTCAACAAAATTCAATTGATGATATTTTTTAATATTGTTTCAATTTTCAAAATTTTTTCAGATTTTTAAAAATTTAGAATTTATATATTTTTTCATTTACTATGATTTTAAAAAAATTATTTGCAATGACATCATGGAAAGTTAAAATGAAATAAGGGGTATTATTTGAATTGCGCACAGAATTTTTGAATACGCATGTTTGAGCTCGGTGATTTTTGAAAAGTCGCTTTCTTTGGTAAAGTAAAATATTTTAAATTATAATGATTTTTTCACTCCAGTCAAGATTTCGTCTCAATAGTCCAATATTTTTTACACGTTTCAAATGTAGTCATTTATAATATTCCCCAAATTCTTGCATTTTCGAAGTACGAAGTGCATTTTTCATTGACTCTTCTTTCAGATGATAAGGCCTTGTTAGTAATGATGTTTCTTAATATCATCATTTCTATCATAATTATCATTCTATAGTGATTAGGAAAACAAATTATCTAATTGATGAAGTTATTTGTATAAAAATCATGAAATTAATATATATTTACAATAACAGCAAGAAGCACAAACACAACACTCCTAGTTTATGACACAATGACGTTGAAGTTTGCAAGTTTGCTATTGCTTAAACAATATCCTGAAAAAGCATGACGTTATTGTTAATTTTGGTCATATTTTCGCATCAGATTACGTCATTGACATTTTATATCAATAATCAAGCAAGGGGACACATTTTCAGAAAATTTACATTCAGAACTACATTAGTTCTTTAAAAACTTGTAGGACAATCTGTTATTTTTCTACACTTTTCCAAATTTTTCAGAGCCTGAAAAAATAGTGATTTCCTATTTATCCTATGTTAAAATTCCGACATTTTTTTTACTTTTTTTCGCTTTATGACTAAAAAAGTAAAAAGGGACCCTATATTTTTTGGAATTTTCGGATGCACCTCAACAAGTTCTACAAGTATGAAAAAATCAGAAACTTGTAGGATAGTGCCCATTTTTATCACTTGGCCAGAATGAATTACTTTTTCTCCTCAAAATAGGACAAAATTCTGATTAAAAACATAAATATTTTGCTATGTTACTACCTTGCGTAAATGTTAGTTTTTACCATTTATTTTTTTGTCTGTGCATAAGATTTTGCGTAATGAATCAATGGGCTTGTCGGGTTGGCTGTCCTATTCAAACACTACAGCTGCAAAAAGAAGTGCTCAAATACTGTGGAATTTTTCCTTACGATTTACACCAATCAAAAGCATGAGAGCTTTGTACGTCACAATCTATTATCATTCCACAGCTCACGAAAATATAGTGAAGATACTGTAAGCGACCTTGATCTTAATGATAAGATTTAAAACAATGGTGACATGGTTATGGTATTTTATTGCGTTATTCCTCACCAACGTAAGAACTTTATTTCCAGACCTAGGGCTTAAATATAGCTTATATGAGTAATATATGTTGTAGCTTTAAATCGTTTTATCGTAGTGACATGCTGTAGCCGTAGTAAGTATCCTGCTTAATTACTTGAAGACCCACCTATTGTAGGAGCACCCATATAGTAGAAAGTATTACTAATCTACACACATCTAAACAAAATAAAATAGCAAACTAAGCACTAAAATATTAAACAATATATTTTTTGTATTTGGTAATATACTTTTCCAACAAAAATCAGTAAACAAATGGACACCACCACCGGTTGCTGATGTACTTCTATATTCGTACAGATAGATTTGATGCAATAAATTGTTAAATTAATGGAGAATACTGTCGATAATATTTGGTTGACTTTCTCTTTCTTAATTATCCTAAATTTGGAGACTAAACGAACGCCTCTAGCCTAGTAATTTTGTAGGAAAAGATACGCCTGATTCTTCAAAGTAAGACGTATACCTCAATTATGCCAACAACGAAACTGTATGACAAACACAATGATTTTAGTTTATCTATTGTCAACTTTTCTTTTCTATGCAACAATACATATCCACCTTTAGAATTTGAGTAAATTTGATTTGATCAAAAAGAGATTAATTAGACGAAAAACCAACAGCTTTAAAAGCAGAATAGAATCAGAGTGGATACATTACATGCAAGCCCGGGTTGTGTACATGTACGCGTTGTATCGAAACAGGAACGTTGTCTGAAGGAAAATATAGTACAAAATAAAACGTCGTATTAAACTGTTTATTAAATTACATGTTATAACATTTTTATTTTATGGAATTAGACGGTCGTTTCGAAATACATTTTCTCATCAATAGCGCTTGGACCAAAATTACAAAACCAGTTTTTTTAAAGTATTTTAAAGATATTATCGAAAAATTATAGAAATAAGCAATTTAACCGACAATTTGTTGAATAAGGCGCAAAAAAACTAATGATATTTGTGTAAAAAGAACACACATATACACACGCGCGCTCGCGTTTAAAATTAAACCAATAATGGTGATTCTAATTTTAACATTTACCCTTTCGTTCAGTTTATAACTCCAAATTTAGTGTACTTGTTTCGGAGTTAATGCTCTATCAAAGACCTTGTAGTACCCTTAGACACTTTAAGTTCAGCAATCCTTTTTATATTAATAACCTTTATTAACTTACTCATACAACTTTATACTTACGTTGTAATATATCGCACTCTAAAAATACTACTCGTAATGTCTTTATTATCAACTATTGATCTTTAATATCTGAAAATAATGTGTACTCCTTATATCAGAAATCAGATTTCTCTTTGTGTCTGCTAATATAAACAATGTCCATTGTAATATCCAAATGTAATTTATTAAAACATTGGCTACGTTTCAAGTGTTGCATCTTAAACTGAAAAAACTAACGTACCAATCCATGTCCAAATCACAATCCAAATGCAAGGAAAAACTTTTGAAACAAACAAAAAGGGTATTTATTTAAGATGAGTTTAGAGTTATCAAAAACAAATTAGACTCATTATAATTATTATTATTTTCCTAATTAGGTATGTATCTATTCAACAAACCTCGACTGGCACCGTTTATCTTCAATCTCTAAATGAAGAAATGTAGAGTACCTTGAAGATTGTTTACGATCTTATGACAGTGTTTAAAATACGGGGGCTTCTATACGTTATGTTAAAGGTACGAGGACAAGTCAATACAAGTAACCAGCCTAGCTTATTTGGCGTTACGATCCATCTCATCTTTTTCGAGTACCTTCAACCAAGAACTGAAAAAGTCAGGGCTCTTTCTTTCCCCCCACTACTCAACTGCCTTTACGTCGTTTTACTCATACCAAAAATGGCATCCATGAATATCAGTTTTTTATTTTTGGAATAGAAAAAATGCAAATAGCTAGGTAAGGCAAATGGTCAGGATGTGATATTTATTTATACCCTTTTCGCTCTGCAGGATCCATTATAACTTTGCAAGTGTGGACTACAGCGTTATTCTGTTGCAGCAAAACACCTTTAGAGAATTTACCTCGGCGCTTTACAACGATGATGATTCTAAGCTGGTCTAGCTGAATCGTCTTTGAACCGAAAACGCATTAACAAGGCACTGTATATTGATGTTCTGGTAACCATTTGCTCATCATCAAGACGAGTTTCACATAAATTGACATATTTTATTGACTCGATCATAACGATGCTAACACCGTAAAACTGTCCCATCTGACTCAAAAGCTGTGCTGTGAAATACAAAATGAGAAATTATTTTAAAAGGTATGCCATAAAGTATTATTTTTGTGAGAAAATTGCTGACCAGTATTGAGGATATGTTGGTTATAATTATCAACAATATCAAAGATTATTATTTCAGCTTTAGAAAGAACACATTTTCCCTTTACACAATTCATATAATTTTATACGAAATCCAGACAGGGCATCAGTTATTTGATGAAAAAAGTGAAATTGTAAATTCAGTTCAGTAAAATTGAAGAGACGAATTTTAGTCCTGAATCTAACATTCCTTAACTACATCAGGTAAGGGTTGGTTTATCTTGTATATATCAGTAATTTACACTTTATCATAAATAAACACACGCTAGCTTGAAATAGTTGTGTCATTTTCTAATGAACTGAAGTTTGATTTTCTGTCGGTTACAGTGTCGTTCTGAATTGTAGGTCAATTAAATTGTGTAAAGGAAAATAACTGGTAGGCTAACGTTAAAAGAGTCTATTGGCTGTGAGCTTGCACATACCTAAACAATCACGTTAAATTGTTAGAACGCTACCATGTGAAATACCTAATGCCTGCACTATTTCTTCTTCCTGAATTCGCCTATCAGAGTATAGCATATACCAACTTTGTTAAACATTTCTTCGTCGATGGCATCCAGTGAGCGTCCAGTCCTAGCTTCATTTTCTTAAGACATTCTATCGCATTTGAATTCCCCTAGCCAGAATATAACCTAAACACAATATGTTTTAGAAGAGCCATGACCATCAATTTCTTATTTGAGGATGGCTCGATACGCGTGCAATTTTACATCCAGTTAGAAAACATGTATTAAAACATGAAACAAAAATTAATCATACCGTGTCGGACAATAGAAAATCGGATAGGCTGGTTTTCTTTTGAAATCATAATATTAAAATAGACTGGTTACACCCATTGTCGTTTGATTGTAGGCGACCTAAATCAAAATACTATAAAATTCACATTACAATGTACGTATACACGAAAAGCGTAAAGGTTTTTTTATCTATATAGTCCATTTACATCACAAACAAATATGATTATCCATGTCCGAATCACACTCCAGAAGCAAAGTAAAAACTTTGAAACTGACAATTTATGTTAGACACGTGAACTTCCACCAGGGAAGTGAGGCCGGATGCTTCGGAACAGTACGCACCTCTTTTTAAGCTAGCTTTACCCGCCACATTTGTAATCAAAATTGTTTGAAAGGAACATGGAACTATGGGCCGTCAAATACATTCATGGCAATCCTGGAGACAGACACATCATACATCAACAATACTGTGATGATGGCCATAAAACTTTTTGAGGGCCTTGAAATCTTAGGCTTGCAATATCAACAATTTATTTGCAAGCAGCTTGCTTCGTTGTACAAAGTTCCTGTAGTGGGAACAAGCACTACTATAGCGTATTAATCGGGAAACAAATACACCATAAGCAGGAGAAGCAGGTATATTGCTGCATAAGAAAAAAATATCTACGTAATAGTTACTACTGCTATGGGATATCGTAAACCATTCGAATGGGTTATCAATGATCGTTACATTATCTTTGTCACGTACATATGTATTGGGGATTTTCAAAGTTATTTTTAAAACATTTGAAATACCTTAATATTAACATTTAAATCCATAGAAAATCGATCCATTTCAAAATATGCTCACAAGGGGAAAATAGAAGTCAAGGTGATGATTAGTCAAAGTACACACCGGCATTATCAACAAAATGTTATCACAATTTATTTACCGCAGTAAATTAAAGTTTATTTTGTATTGTATCAGCTGTATTGATTAGACATTATGCAGATTAAAAAAATGGTTATAAAAATCAAATTAGATTGGGAAAACAGAAAAAATTAGTAGAATAATAATTATAATAACAATAATAATATTACAGGAGTTTCTTAAGCAGGATAAAAATGGAAGTATTTGTTGTGTAATTCAGCTCAACAGGAGGGACTTGCTCTTCCCGAGCACCCGATCTCACTTCTCTGGTGGTTTTCCTTCATTTGCCACATTCAAAGGTTTTAAGTTTACTTAAATTGATTTAGAATGGATTGATATGTTTGTTTTTTTATCATGATTCAGTTCATTGTAACAAGTTTTTTAACTCTAAAACTTAACACAGGCTGTAAATAATATATATATATATATATATATTTCTCAAAACAATTTGCACAAAGCCCCTACTCTCATCAGGGATAAAATGTTGAAATTGTTTGATGATTATTATGTTTCGTTGATTTTGCTATAAAAGTGCGTTTAAAATCCGATAACAATGATAGCAGCTTGTTTTTTTAATATCAGGGTTACTGTGACAGATAAAGTGTAAGATGGCGTGATTGTATACAAGTATAGCCTGTTATTTACTGGTACGGTCAATGTCTAAGTAAACACTGGACAAACAAACAACATTGATCTATCACGGTCATTTTACTGCTTAAAAAGTCGATAATATATAGTATTTAATTTATAATTTTTTTAGCCCGACTAGCCAAAGTACCAGTGAATCTATGGCACAGCGCATTGTGTTTATGCGAGTGTGTGTTTGAGTGCGCCTAACAATATGTTGTTTTTTCTATTTCTGGTCAGATAAATACATCAACTGATGCAATTCACCATTGTCCGTTGCGTTGCAATGTCCTAGAAATCAAGATTATGATGATTTAGTTGCAATTTGAAATATCAATGTTTCTAAATTTGGTTGTCTTTGATTATTCTTGTGATGTATAAAATATATTTAAACAAAAATTGCAAATATGATCAACATGACAAGCTCTTCCTATGTAGTAATTCAGAAGCTAAAAACTGAAAAAATGGGTTAAACACGTGAACCTTTACTAAGAAGTGCGGCTGGATATTCCTGGTGAGAGCATATCCATGGGTAAGCACCTCCTGTTTAGCTGCTATCGGACCCGGTCTATTTGTGACAGTGAATTACGCTTTTTTTCATTGAAAACCAAATAAATCTAAATAAATATTTTATATATTTCAGTTACTTTTACCTATCGTTACTGAAAATCTGTATTTGTTATAAAGTATTTCTGAAGAAAGAGAAATGTTGGCTCTATGAGGATTTTACATTCCGAAAATGACGATGTTTACACCAGAGGTAATGTCATTGGTGACGTTTTACGTCATATGGTTAACAGGGTCCGCCATTTGATGGGTTTTTTAACATGTTAAATCTCTATAGCGCCAACAATTAGCTCTATACAGAAATAGTCTACGCTAATCACGGATGCGCATACAAATATCCTTTTACGACTAGGTACAAGTAAGTGAATATTATCAATTTTTATTTAAATTTATTTGGTTTTCTACAATAATAAAGTGTTATTCACTGTTGCAAACAGACCGGCTCACGCTACGTGTAAATGCCGGGGTGATATTGAGCTGGTTCACGACTAAATATTTTTTCAGCAAGTTTTACACTACAAAAGATAAACCTGTATTTCCTTACAATGGGTATTTTTCGGGTAATTCAATATGTCTTGGATATATTTGACGTCCCATAGTTTCAGGCTTTTTGTTTTTCAATTATAATTTCATATGTGGCGGATGTAACCAACAAGACAGACTATGTTTACATTTTCGGAGCATCCGGTCTCATCTGGCTTGAACATTTATCAGTATGTTCGTGTTTGAAATTGACAAAAACTCATCAAACGCTTTATTTCAGTTTTAACATTCCCGCATTTTGAAAAATTGACCACATTCTATTGTGAGAACAAATTTTATGAAAGTTCGTAAAGATTGCATTTTGCAAATAGTTTCATAAACGATAACGTAAAAGTTGGTCTAACAATTCAGCAAGGAAGAAAACATACACATTAATATAGCTGACGTCCTATAGTTCCATGTTCCTGTAATTTACAATGCACACGTGTCAGGTGAAGCTAGCTAAACAGGAGTTGTTTACCCTTCCGGAGCATCATGACTCACTTCCCTGTAGAAGTTCATGTGTTCAATGAAATCAGTCAGGTTCAACATTTTTACTTTGTTTCGTGATTTGTGTTTGGAAATTGATAAGTATGTTTATTATGACGGTTCTTTTGACTAGTAAAGAAAATGAAGAAAAGTTAAAGGAGATTGAAGTATCAACCAGCAATGAGATAACAGATTCTGGAAACAGGTTTATCGCAAACGGCACACACAAATGTTCGCACTTTAAGTGAAGTCAAGCGCTTTTACAAAAAATAACCAATCAACCAGTTCATGCAAAGGCGCATTATACTATTTTTAATATACAGATAGATGGATAGTAAAATTAACTACAGGAGAGTTACTTGCCGATAAGAATTTTTGCGCAATTACCTTGATGACGTCCAGTGGGTGTCACATAGCTAGAAAGGAGGCGCTTAATCCTTTCGGAGCATCCGTACTCCATTTTCCCTGGTCCAACGTGTGCTTGCTTAACTAATATGCCAGTTCCAAAGTTTTACTTTCCTTCAGGGTTTTTGTTTTGGACATGGATTGGTATGTTTTTGATTCCGAAATATTTCTAGTTCTTATCCAGTTTTAATGATTCAAAAATCAATTGAAATCAATGTGTGATTTTAAACTTGTTAAACTTTAATTTTATTAGAATTAGTTAAGATTATTTAAAACAGAAGAAGATATCTAACGTTAACAGTAATAGGCTGACACAGTGTTCATAAAAGTCACATGGCGCGAATATTACAGGTATGTGCTTACATATTTTAAAATTGAAGAAATCAGTAGAAATTGAATCCGTAATGGCAATTTAGTGATTATGCTTTTTATAGCAACGGGGTCCATCTTGGAGTGTGTACGAGTTCGCTTTGTAGAATCTTTAATCTATTCATCTTAGAATCTTACCACGCTGATTTGGTAAGTTTCAGGAAAGTGCAAGTTAACGCACGTCGTCACGCACGCCACCACGCTTTACCATGCCATTAACTCAGATGGCTATAGCCATGAGCTAAAAATGAGTATTTAGTTTATGTATTAGAGTCTTCAAAACAAGTTATTTATTTTTATTATTATTATTATTTGGCTTATCTGATAAAATATGCATACATGCAGTTGTATGTAAATACCGCTACTTGTTTAATTTGAAGCTTCAGAATGCCAAAAATCTACCATTGCAATAGAGCATAGGTTATCAATGATCGTTTCCGTTATTTATCTCATAAATATCAAAAACAACATACTAACCATGTCCGATTCATCGTGAATTATGACGCACATGAAGGTTACATTTGAAACTTTCATGACAAACGTGATGACATCATTTTTCTATCGTCAACTTTCCTTTTTTATGCGCATATATTCATGTTTCTTCTCCTGCTTATGGTGTATTTGTTTCCCAATGAATACTCTATGGTAGAGCTTGTTCCCATTATAGAGACTTTGTACAACGAAGTAGGCTGCTTGCAAATAAATTGTTTGACTCAGCGATATTGCAAGCCTAGGCTTATCAAGGCCCTCAAAAAGTTTTATGGCCGTCATCACAGTATTTTTGATAAGTTTTGATGTCTCTGTCTCCAGGATTACCCTGGATATATTTGACGTCTCATAGTCCATGTTCCTGTCACACAATTTCGATTACCACGTGGCGGGTTAGCTATTAAAGAAGGTGCTTACCCTTCCGGAGCACCCGGCCTCACTTCCCTGGTGGAAGTTCAAGTGTCTAACCTACTTGTCAGTTCCAAAAGTTTTTACTTTTCTTCTGGATTGTGATTCGGTAATGGATTAGTATGTTTGTTTTTGTTGATTGTGAATTCCATTTATTTCATTTTAGTTTTTGTTTTTTTGACAACACTACGCATTACCTACTGTCTATTGTTAACTATCACAACATCAAAGGCAGTCATTTTGAGTTAAGCAAAAGTTGTATAAAATAATAAAGAAGTCCACAAAAAATATATTGATATTTTTTCTCGCCGCTTTACAAGCCAATCATACATCAGACCTCTGTACGTCACAATAGATTGATTTCACGGCTATCAATGTTTTAGTAAAACAACATTGATCATATTATTAGAGATTGTCACATACGATAATCCACTCTACACATGGTGTTAGTTAATACATAAACGATGCAGGTTTATACGTTTGTAGATGAAACAAACACTGTGTTCTTTTTACAGTCAAACCTGTCTACAAAGGCCACCCAATGGAACCAGAAAAAGTGGCCTTTATTTGCAGGTGGTCTTATATACAGTTTCAAATATAATAGGAATAAAGAACAATTGTGAAACAATTCAACTTTCCTTTATATAACAGGTGACCCTTATATGATGGGCATTTAAGGCAGGTTGAACTGTACTTAATGCATTTGTCCATAATAAATATCTGGATTAAATATCAAAGGCAGAACAATGTTACTGGTCTATATAATGGTTATGACTTTACTCAGTAAACATAGTTAGATATATTTATATATCACTTTTTCCTGATTCTTTTATAACTACTACATGAACCCAGTTCTTGATGTCGTCCATTTTCTTTATAATGCCGTAATGTTGTAGCCATGGTGTTATCCATTTAAAGACTCCCTCTGCCGCTTTTACAACCAAAGTCGAGGACAGTATAACCTTTATCATGTCATTCATCCATCTTGCAAATCTTTCCAACATTTCCGATGTTGTGATTATAATCGGTTTCTTTTCCCAATTACAAACAACAATTCCTTCTCTGTCTGGTCTGACCACCATTTTGTATTTACTGCCTACATTTATCACCGTGAAGTCCGGATTTTGACGGTATATTTTAATCTCAACATCCGATGTATCTTCAAACCAATCAACCAATTGCAAGGATACGCGTGAAGGCAATCTGTTCTCAAAGAACCATAAACTCCCTTTTTTTTTCATTTAAATCCTGATATAATTGTCGAAAAATATCATTGATCAGTTTACTATCATCCTCCCCGTACTCAGTCTGCAATGTACAAAGCATATTTTTATCATATAATAAATAAACCACTAACCGTTGCTTAGCTGATAAAGACTCGCCTAGTGTGTAGGGGTCAGTGGGTGTTCGAGCCAGGGCCGGGATCTGATCATGCTTGAAATAGCAGGGTTTTTTCTTTCTCCAAGCATTCGGAATTAAGAAAAGAAAATCATGGGGTCCTTCGGAAGAAACCTTAAAAATCGATACTTCGTGTCACGGCAGGCGTCACATTCTAAAGAACCCTCCCTGCACATTGCACTGGACACAATGCAAAGTTAAAAATGTCTGCCACTCATGTATCGCTGATGATGTCTTGATACAAGTGAGTATTCTTGATTGGGATGTATAACTTAATTCAGCCAACCAATCAAATATATTATAAGCCATGTGTTCCTCATCAGACTTGTTAGGGCCAACAGATATGACGTAACAGTCTAAAACAAACTTTGAATGGGTTTGTATACATCAATCATAAACAAGCATCCCAATCTATGTTCAAAGCACAATCCAAAAAGCAGAGTAAATATTTGAAAGCTTTAATTTGAATAAACACTTGGACTTTACCAAGGAAGTGAGGCTGGGTGTCCTGGAATGGTAAGCATTTTCTGTTTAGCTAGCTACACCCACCACTTGAGAAATTAAAATTGAGAATGGGGGAATTGAGTTCTGGTGCTCCAGAATGTTAATCACCTCTTGTTTAGCTAGCTAGAACAACCATATGTGAAATCAAATTCGAGGATGAGGAAGTGAGGCCGGGTGCTCCAGAAGGTTAAGTACCTTCTGTTTAGCTAGCTACAACAGTCATATGATAAATCAAAATTGAGAATTAAAGGGAAGTGAGGCCGGGTGCTCCAGAAGGTTAAGTACCTTCTGTTTAGCTAGCTACAACAGTCATATGATAAATCAAAACTGAGAATTAAAGGGAAGTGAGGCCGGGTGCTCCAGAAGGTGAGGTACCTTCTGTTTAGCTCGCTACAACAGTCATATGATAAATCAAAATTGAGAATTAAAGGGAAGTGAGGTCTGGTGCTCCGGAAGGTTAAGTACCTTCTGTTTAGCTAGCTACAACAGTCATGTGTGAAATCAAAATTGAGAATTAAAGGGAAGTGAGGCCTGGTGCTCCAGAAGGTTAAGTACCTTCTGTTTAGCTCGCTACAACAGTCATATGATAAATCAAAATTGAGAATTAAAGGGAAGTGAGGCCGGGTGCTCCGGAAGGTTAAGTACCTTCTGTTTAGCTAGCTACAACAGTCATATGATAAATCAAAATTGAGAATTAAAGGGAAGTGAGGCCGGGTGCTCCAGAAGGTGAGGTACCTTCTGTTTAGCTCGCTACAACAGTCATGTGATAAATCAAAATTGAGAATTAAAGGGAAGTGAGGTCTGGTGCTCCGGAAGGTTAAGTACCTTCTGTTTAGCTAGCTACAACAGTCATGTGATAAATCAAAATTGAGAATTAAAGGGAAGTGAGGTCTGGTGCTCCGGAAGGTTAAGTACCTTCTGTTTAGCTAGCTACAACAGTCATGTGATAAATCAAAATTGAGAATTAAAGGGAAGTGAGGTCTGGTGCTCCGGAAGGTTAAGTACCTTCTGTTTAGCTAGCTACAACAGTCATGTGATAAATCAAAATTGAGAATTAAAGGGAAGTGAGGCCTGGTGCTCCGGAAGGTTAAGTACCTTCTGTTTAGCTCGCTACAACAGTCATGTGATAAATCAAAATTGAGAATTAAAGGGAAGTGAGGCCTGGTTCTCCGGAAGGTTAAGTACCTTCTGTTTAGCTCGCTACAACAGTCGTGTGATAAATCAAAATTGAGAATTAAAGGGAAGGGAGGTCTGGTGCTCCGGAAGGTTAAAGACTATGATAAACTGAAATTTCCATATTTGAAACAGACTTACCATGTTGCTATTATCCATCTGAAATATAATCAAAATAATGTTTTGATTAATTATAAAGTTTTAGATCCACTACAATAAATAAAAATATAACGACACAACAACGTCTTCATCATATTATTGACATTTTTCAAAATGAACCTTTCTGTTCTTCGTGTTATCATTTAACCTGTTTCAATTTTACAAATATAATCTATAACAATAACTTTACATATTTACAATCGGAATTGACCTTCTTTAAATGAACCTATTTGTTTTCGCTGACATTTAATTGCTTATGAATACGGTGTGGAGTCGTAACCACTGATTACGTAACTTTTAACTGTCCGTTTACGTCACATGTTTTCCTTTTACGTCATGCATTGTGTGATTGGTCAGCATTTAAGTCTAGTCTCGACGTAACTATCCTTATTTAGAATAAGGCTGTTCCATCAATCCCGTATGCTTGTCGGAATCTTGAATAAAATAATTGTAGCGATAAGTTTACATTTCTGGCATGCTGAAATAACATTCTATTTGAGTGTATTCATTCGGTATTATGAATGGGAGTCATGAATAACATATTTAAAACGAGCTGCTTCGCGGTTCATTCAATATGCTATTCCTTGATAGAACATTCGGTAAGATATATTATCAACAAATTGTTTTCTTAATTTATATGCGTGAAAACATATTTGGATAATTTAATTAGCAATGATGATCAGCTAGAACTAAGTATATAGTCCAAGAGATCATGGCTAAAATCCGGGTGAACGAGGCCAAAAGGTTTGAGGGTTGATTGTTGTAGGAAAATGTCCGTAGTTACTGAAAACCAATTTCTTACGCGTCAAATCGTTTCCGATTTTTTAATCAGAAACAGTTTTTGAAGAAAAGCCTCTGCAAATGTTAAATTTTGGTAAAAAATAAAAATTCCAGATTTTGAAGCATTTTGTGGCAAAAACAACACAAAAATGTTCATTCTATCTTTCATTGTGGACACATGATGGATTAAAATGCAAAACATCCTGACAGTTTTCCGATTTTGTGTCAAAATTTTAAAATAAGCGATGAAATCGATGCTGTAAACTGCGTTTTTATCATATCTACCGTCTTTCGATTCTTGTAAATCTGTTGTTTATGCATTAAATATGACAAACTATATATTTTTATAAAGCCTTGGTAGTCTGTAGATAAAATGTTACAAAACTTCGGAAATATGGAACCTTAATACCGTAGCAAATTATTATGTTTCCCCTACCCCAAAAATACGAAAATGTCAAAAATTCATTATTTTGGCCCATGCTTGCCGATTAGTGTTTAAAACAAAACATTATTGTTTGTTACATCTCCCGTCTGTTCCCAACATATTTATAAAACAATAATATGTAGAGTGTTTGGTGATTTTATATGAAAATTTGCACTTTTCATATAACAATAGTTTGGAAAATGAGTTTTCATTAAATCTTTTGTACTCTACTTCTTGTAATTTTGTTATATAGGCATTGATCTCGAGATTTATATGTTTCTGTATTGCCGTGGCACATTTGAGTCTGACAACATAAAAAACTATTGGAAATACCGAAGTTTATAGATGAAACGGATAAATTTATTTCCCCTACCCCAAAATTGAAAAACATGTGAAAATCCATTTTTATGCAATATATGCCGATTTGTGTTTCTAATGAAGATTTCGAGCAAAAGTACCCACAACAATGATAAAACAAGCTTCGAGGGTTTTAAATATTTGTGAAATGCTTTAGCTTAAGGACTGATAGGACTAACTAATATAATAAAATTGCTTATTTTATTCATTTATATGTAAAAGGCTATAAGAAAAAAGGAGCTACGCCTCTTGTATTTTTGTTATTAAGGCATTGAATCTCTACTGTTATCTATTGACGTAATTCCTTGACATATAGTCTAATAACACCAAAAACTGTCGGAAAAAGCAAATCTTGTAGATGAGGCGAATAAATTTATTTCCCCTACCCCAAAATTGCAAAAAATGTGAAGACCCTGTTTTAGCCAATATGTAACAATTGGTATTTCTAGTGGAAGTTTCAAGCAAATATGACTGTAATAATGGAAAAAGAAGCTTGAAGGATACAAGATAAAGTACAAAATGCATCATTTGACAGATTGGTCTAATTATTCATAGAAAAATGCCTACTTATTTCATTTTCAATTCAATGTGCTATGGCAAAAAAGAATCTCGCTGTTTGTATTTTTGTTATATAGGCATTGACTTTCAAATATCAGATATTGATTTAATGCGCTTACGCTAAAATCACTAAAACATAAATGTCGGAAATGTCAATTTTGGTAGCTATCATGAATCAATTGATTTCCCCTTCTCCAAAATGTGAAAACATAGAAACCCTCTCTAGGCTAAGAAGTCATGGCTTACCTTTTTGCATTAAAAGAAGAATATAAAAAATGGTCATATGAATTCACAAAAGGGTATATCTGAGGCATGTATGCAAATAATAGTACACATGTAAGTAAACGGATAAGTTTTCAGATTGGTAAAAAAGCAATGCTTGAACCATGCGTTTAAATTCTACTCTGTATTCATAGAATGACAAGAACAGTAGCATTTCGGTAAATTACTATACTTGAAAAGTTACAATATGAATGCCGCATTTAAGTTAAGTAACATACTAGATCACAACTACAAATATTGGGTACAGGGTCATGTATGAAAAGTGAGGGTGAAAGACACTGAATTTTATGTTGAACCACATTTGAATAAAACACATTGTAACCATTAAAACAACGACTGGACCCTCTGGCAAAAGACTAAAAGTCAACTGATAGAAATCCAAAATATTTGCAAATAAGACAATGCACAAAAATAATTGTGTAAGTGTTACGCACTCTAAACATTTAACATAATCAACACTTTGTCATTTGCAAGGCAGTGTCAGTCAGTCTTTGGACAAATCCTTAAAATCATCTTCAAAATCACAAACCATTTACTTGGACATGCATAAATCTACATCCTTCCTCTTAAACTGATTAAAGACACATTAAGGTGACACAGGTCTGTTTGTCGAACAGTACATGATGGGATGTCAGAGAGTGGTTACTATGATCAGTTCTCTTTGGTTTCTGTTATAAAAGTAGTAACAATCTCTAACATTAAATTGGTTTGAGATCTGGTTTTGTTTTGTTCAATTTCCTTCCAAACGTTCTGAATTGAAATGACTTTTCTTGTTACTACTTTCACTCTCAATTTTGATTTCACATGTGGTGGCAGGAGGCGATTGCCCTTCCCGAGCACCCGGACTTTTCCCCTGCCAATGTTTATGTGTTTAACTTTGCCAGTTTTTTAACTTCGTTTTTGTTATTGTGATATAATAATTATGTTTGTGTTTATGTTTAATGATTTACACAGCGCATTTAATCAGTTCTCTATTGCCTCAATTCAAATTTTTTTTATATAAAATTGATCTCTTTCCATTTGTCAGTTGAACACTTTACTCATATCATCATACCCATTGTTCCATCGATCTTTGCAACTCCGGTAATGTTAGCAATTCACTTTATCAATCCTACCTATGCTGTCCATATCTTGCTTATTTTAGCTAAAACATTAGTATCTAAGGGGTTTATATTCTTTGTTAAAACATCTGAATCTAAAAGCATTTCTTATATCCGTGATTCTCCTTTTTTCTGGCTTTCTATGACCTTGGCTATATTATGTAGTAGTGTTTACCTATTATTCGTGATTATATGACAAAAGAAGTTAACTAAACCATATTTGTTATTACTAAAACCCCGTTTATCAAAGATTGCGGCCACATTTTACATAACTTTGCAACTTTTTTGGTGCCATCATTTTATTAAGAATTGACCTAATGTACAATTTCAGTCTCTGCTCAAAATCTTGTATTCTTAAAAGAACGTGGCGCTGGGCACCTGGTAACAGGCTTAAGGTTGAAAGGTGTCCAATACCACTTTTTTTTATCATTATGATAAGGCCAGGCAAATTGTGATGTGATAGCTATCAATAATTCCTTTAAAAGATACAAAGATGGAGTTATTGGACATAGAAATTTTGTCAGTTTGAAGTGAAATTGAAAATTTTATGGAGTGTGCAGACTTTTTAAAATAAGATTTAATGGAGACTGACATTGTACATTAGGTCACTTCCAAATGAAATGATTCCACAAAGTTTTGTAAAATGTGGCTACAATTTTTGATAGACGGGTTTTTAGTAATAATGAATATGGTTTAGAAAGCTGAACTTTATCGAATAGAGATATGTCTTATAATATCCAATAGCTTCATATAACAACATAACCAGAAATGCCTTACACTAAGTTTTACCATATTTTAACATTATGTTTCACTAGAGATGACCTTATTTGCAATTGTTATTTTATAGTATCAGGTTGTTCAAAAAATACGTGTATTCTTAATTTTTCACACATGGCGGGTGTAATTGCTAAACAGGAGGTGCTTAAGGACCACCCCGCCAAATTTGCTAGTTTCGAAGATTTTACTTTTGTGGGGATTGTGATCTTGACACGGATTGGTATGTTTGTTTTTGATTTTCAAGTTTGCATAGTATATTTCCTAATTTCTTTTCCTTAATTTAAAAGAAATCATTTTGCTATGAAACATTAAAACATAATTGTTGCATAGACACTTGCTTAAAACCTTCACCAGCATACATGGCCTAAAAAGGTTTTTTTTCTTCATAATTTTGGGGTAGGGGAAATAAATTTATTCGCCTCATCTACAAGATTTGCTTTTTCCGACAGTTTTTGGTGTTGTTAGACTCTTATATGTCAATGAATTACGTCAATAGATAACAGTCGAGATTCAATGCCCAAATAACAAAAATACAAGAGGCGAAGCCCTTTTTCTTATAGCATTTTACATATAAATGAATAAAATAAGCAATTTTATTATATTAGTTAGTCCTATCTGTCCTTAAGCTAAAGCATTTCACAAATATTTAAAACCTCGAAGCTTGTTTTATCATTGTGTGGGTACTTTTGCTCGAAATCTTCATTAGAAACACAAATCGGCATATATTGCATAAAAATGGATTTTCACATGTTTTTCAATTTTGGGGTAGGGGAAATAAATTTATCCGTTTCATCTATAAACTTCGGTATTTCCAATAGTTTTTATGTTGTCAGACTCAAATGTGCCACGCAATACAGAAACATATAACCTCGAGATTCAATGCCTATATATAAAAATTACAAGAAGTAGAGTACAAAAGATTTAATGAAAACTCATTTTCCAAACTATTGTTATATGAAAAGTGCAAATTTTCATATAAAATCACCAAACACTCTACATATTATTGTTTTATAAATATGTTGGGAACAGACGGGAGATGTAACAAACAATAATGTTTTGTTTTAAACACTAATCGGCAAGCATGGGCCAAAATAATGAATTTTTGACATTTTCGTATTTTTGGGGTAGGGGAAACATAATAATTTGCTACGGTATTAAGATTCCATATTTCCGAAGTTTTGTAACATTCTTATCTACAGACTACCAAGGCTTTATAAAAATATATAGTTTGTCATATTTAATGCATAAACAACAGATTTACAAGAATCGAAAGACGGTAGATATGATAAAAACGCAGTTTACAGCATCGATTTCATCGCTTATTTTAAAATTTTGACACAAAATCGGAAAACTGTCAGGATGTTTTGCATTTTAATCCATCATGTGTCCACAATGAAAGATAGAATGAACATTTTTGTGTTGTTTTTGCCACAAAATGCTTCAAAATCTGGAATTTTTATTTTTTACCAAAATTTAACATTTGCAGAGGCTTTTCTTCAAAAACTGTTTCTGATTAAAAAATCGGAAACGATTTGACGCGTAAGAAATTGGTTTTCAGTAACTACGGACATTTTCCTACAAGAATCAACCCTCAAACCTTTTGGCCTCGTTCACCCGGATTTTAGCCATGATCTCTTGGACTAATATAATATGTTTATGTGTGTGGTTATAATGTAACGGCAAATACTGTAGTCTTAGATTCCTATATACAGGACAAACAAGAACAAAATGATATTTGTCCATGTACATGTATACAATATATGTTACATCCATATTACAACATTCACATATTTAACTTTAGACAACCACTTAAACAACACTAGACGGTCATTTCGGAATAAAATTCCTTATCAGTAGTGCTCGGGTCAAAACTGTGGAAATCCAAATATTTTTAAGATGATGAAATGAGATAAATAAAATGACCAAAATGTATTTTATCAAATCCACTTTAACGATTAAACATAGCTTAGTGTTTAAGGTATTAAATTTTACAAAACTGATATCCATGTATACTACATGTAATTATAAGTTGGCAATTGCAACCGTATTAACGTAAAAAGAACAGAGATCTATTCAATATACAACATATTTTAAACACGAAAATCCCACTTTAAGTAAAGAAAAACGCACATTGCATGTGTGGTAATCCTATAGAATGAACTCGCCAAACATGACGTTAACTTCCCATTTTTTAAAAATTCCATGGGCTTTCCAGTTGCTATATTTAAACGTATTGACTAAGCATAGTAATCCGAACGTGCCTTTAAAAAAAACTAATATATGGGCTTTCCAGTTGCTATTTTTAAGAAGCATTTACTAAGACTAGAAGACTAAATTAAATCAAAATTAACATTTTTTTCAAAATATTTTTAATAAATATATAATCCAATTGCTATATTTAACTTGTGACGCATTGACTAATTATATATATATACAATATAAGCAGTCTCGTTTGAAATGGATGTATTTAGAGGTATTGAATAGGAGAAAACACTCTTCTCGAGGGCCGTTAAAAAATAAAAAAAAATAAAAAATAAATAAAATAAAACAAACACATAAAATAAAATAAAATAATGTTTGTTTGTTAGTTTGTATGAAACAGATTACACAGTGTATGAACGGAACTGTACGCAAAAAGGTAGCTACTGTTCGGCGAAGCGAGAGACAATGAGGTCAACGAGTAAATTGTTTCTTATTTTCTTGTTGCGTAAATCGCAACTCGAAATCAAATACGGTAAATAAGCAGTTGTTCTCTATCTTGCTCTTGGGCGTATTTGTATGTTTTAGAATCTCAAAATAAATTAAATATTCCATTAAAACAGTCATGAACACGTATTTGAGCAACGCTGGACCTATCTAAAATGTAGATTTATGCTCATTTAATCGAAAATATCCGAGAATTTTTAAATACATGATGGAAACAAACCTTTTTTCAATCAGTCTATATAGTTACAAAATCTACTTTAGCACAGAAACATTCAAATATTGATTCAAACGACATGACTGACAAGATGTTACTGTACCGGTAGTTTATATTTTGTCTGTACCGGTAGTGAAGTTTTAGTAAAAGAAACACTGTACCGGTAGTTTTTATTGTGATACTTTAACTGCAGTCTTTCTGGGAAACTGGGGAAATTTCTCTTTTTCCAGTCAGAGTTTTTTAGTACTTTTATGCTTATTATGCTACCATATGATTTTATCTAATTAGTTGTATAAGTATTATGGTAATACAGCCACCACTTCCTTTTAAACATAGCCCCTGCGGTAGCTTAGTTGGTAGAGTGCTCGCTCGGTAAGTGGGAGGTCGTTACTTCAAACCCCGACCAGGTCTGACCAAAAAATTGGAAGTGGGAAGTGACTGGTTTTTTTTCGCCAAGCACTCGGCATTACGAAATGAAAGTCACGGTTCTTTCGGATGGGAACAAAATAAACGAGGTCCCGTGTCATGGTAGGCTTGGCGCGATAAAGAACCCTGCTGTAAATTGCCATCACTGCAACGCACAGACAAAATTTATGCACCTTTGCCTATAGCTAGAGATTTCTTGATATAAGTGAAATATTCATGACTGGGACGTAGAACACATTTACTCAACTCAACTCCTCTTAACTTGTGATATTGCTTTGGCCAAAAAAGAGTGTCGTAAAATAAAATACTTTCATACGTTTCTTTCCTTTTTCGTTGTTCTCCTCCATGTGGACTTAGGTCTTTCCTTTTTTCCCTCTGGCTGCCACCCTAGTGTTGTCTTTCAGTCATTTGTTCCCCCTTTCGTTAGTATGTGTCCGAGTCAGTTCCACTTTCTTCTCCTGATCTCATAGCTTATGTTGTTAAGTCTAGCTGTTTTCAATATTTTTTTCACTAGGTATTTTCTGTTGCCATCTTATTCTTAGAATCCTTCTGAGGCAATATGTTCGAAAGCCGTTTGTAAGAGGTGTTAATCTTTCTCCGTTATTTCCCACGTTTTTAATTTAAGCCCTATCCTTGATGCCTCTTCAGTCGTTTTCCTAGTCTTATCATTCAGGTCTTAGAATTTGGAGGATAAAAGTGCTATATCTTCCGCAAACCCAAAACCTAACAATAATGTTGTAAAGTCACTTCTTATTTCTCTTCTCACTCCATTTGTTGTTTTCTTTATCATCCAATTTATAACTAGTAGAAAGAAACCCTGACATTACACATCCCTGTTTTACACCACTTTTAATAGCGAACCACTCTGATGTTTCATTTTCTTCAACGACAGAACATTCAAATCACTCATACATCCTTCTTAAAGCATTAGTGATTTTGGCTGGAATCCCATAGCTCTTTGTTACCGTCCAAAGGCTCTTCCTGTGCACCGAGTCGAATGCCTTTTCAAAGTCCACAAAGTATGTGTATATTGGAGTTCTGAATTCATTTGCTTGTTCCAGTATTTTTCTCAGGATGCTCTGTTGTTACTCTCCCTGGTCTAAATCCTGCATGTTCATTCCTGAGTCTCTTGTCCACTCCTGTCTTAATCCTTGCAATGACGATACAGCTAAATTCCTTGCTAATGACTGATAGTAAACACACTAGCAAATCTCACGCACATAGATTTAATCCTCAGAGGGTTATAATCTTTTTCTCATTGCGAATAGTAGCTTACGTTTATTAATATTTCTATATGATAGCTATCACCCCCTCAGATCTTGCAATATGGAAATTTGAGTAATAAATTGGCAAAAACATGCTACAGTATGTACGATATATTTTAATGCAATTGCAAAATGTACTATAATTAAGGGGCTATTGGTCTTTAATCGTTAATATTGTCCATAGCATATTTTGCTTCAATAGAAAAGCATGATTTATAATTTATAATTGAATTACAAAAATTTCTAGTATCAAACTGAAAATTCCATCTAACTCGCATGGATGACGTGGAAGAGAACAGTAGCTACCGGTACAGAAACAATACAGATGTTGAAAACTACCGGTACAGTTCTAACTTTGGACGACGGAAGGAAAACTTGCTTTTTCAGTGTAAATACGAGTTTGTAACATTCTGTACATGGTTTAGGGAATCTAAGAATATTTTCCTACATATAGGTAATGATAATGTAACTTACAATGTGAAATAATACGTATTTTACATCATTTAACTAGAAGTGAGAAGCCCACGGCTCGGCGTTTGATGATGTTCATCATCATATTTATTATATAAGTTGACACTTTTCTGAGAGCATATGGCTACCACTAAAGCTTTATATAGTTAAGATGGATTAAATAAAAGGGATAAACTAAATCTATTAAAATTGAGCTAGAAAGATAGATAATCAACAACCTCGTGTCTCCCGATACACCTTCTTCTCGCTTCGACGAACAGTAGCTACCTTTTTGCGTACAGTTCCGTTCATACACTGTGGATTATATGAATATAACAAACAAACAAACCATACTTTACTGTGGATTTTTACTTGTTACGTTACCCGTAATTTACAATTGCTATTTTTAAATACTTGTACTTTCCAGTTGCTATTTTAAAATTCTTGTACTTTCCGGTTGCTATTTTTAAACATGATCTGATTCAGTGTATTGTAACAATTCCGAGAATTTAAAAGTTAACAAAACTCCAAAATTGACTAAAAATGGTGTCACATATAATTTTTTTTTAAATTTAACCATAAAGTGAATTAAAAAATTGTAAATCAATTCAAAAACTGGTATACTATGACAATGGGGTACAATTTGTATATTTATATCTTTTTACTACCGGTCCGTACAAGGTTTGGTTATTACATGATTAAAATAGTTATTGGTTTGGTTTATTGTAATTTTATTTAACATCACATCAGCAATATTTCAGGAATTAGCGGTGAGATCAAGTTTATTTATCTCTTAGAATCTGAAACACAAACGCACTGATTCATGCATGTACGTAAGCGCGAGATGTATTTCTTTGCCTGTGTTTAGCTCAAATATTTAGCATATCACCCCCAAAGTCACATTATCCTGACAACCGTGAAGAGATCCAGTAAATATTCTGTCCTCCTATACTGAGCGAGGCTCGCTTGTGTGGGTTCGAACCCACTGGAGACGGACGCCCTACCTTGGAGTCGTAAGGTTTTATAAAAAAAAAAATAACTCATTTTTAAACGAAAATACATGTACTGGTATTACACTCGGCTATATAGCAATCAACCGAATGACTTCATCAAAATTTAACGCCGAGTTTTAATGACAAAAACTATAGTAGCAGTTGAGAGACCAGAAAGTTTTTTCTTTGACATAATTATTATTATTATTATTATTATTATCATCATCATTATTATTATTAAAACAAACCTTCTCGGCAAGTCACCTCTGTCTTCAATCCCGTAAATGGGGAACTATGAGAAAGATACTTTCTATAAGAAATCGTCGACAATGAAGTTATCCGGGTATATATATATATATATACATGTATAAGCAAACAACATTGACCTGTCTCCTTGACCTTTTAGTTAAATACTTATTATGGACCAGTATATTTATGAATAAAGAACACAGATGTTGATTTCGTCTACGCCATGATGAAGCACTCATTATTTATTTATTTAACGGGAATCCTAATACTCAATTCAATTCAATTCAATCTTTATTGCATTAAGCATACAAATGCTTTTTGCCACAAATATATTTTACATAACTGGTGGCAAAATATGTTACAAATTACATGTAATACCAAGAGAAACAATCAATATGGTAAGAGAGCATCACATATAATAATTATAATAATAACAATAACAATAATAATCATATATATATAATAAATGTATAATATTTCCATTTTACATGTATAATAAGTTACACATTTGTCAAAAAAAAGTGTAGATTATATTAAACATAATATTTCGTCCCTCAATTTAAATGCATGATATAAGTATTTTGAGGTTTTCTTAATTAAAGAAGCATTTTTTGAAGACAAAAGGCTTGTAAATTTTTGTATGTTAGGCCAGTTACAATAATAAGTAGAAAAATATTTTCGCCGTAAATCAATATAAACAGGACACACTAACAAAAATGATATTTATTTTCTTGAACTTTCATATTACAACAATTACGAAGTCTACTACTCTTTTCCACATTATAAAACCTACCATTCTCAATTTCTAAACAATGTGAAGATATTCTAAAACGAGTCAATACACTTCTAAATTTTTTTTCTGTAATAACATTTAAATATTCTTCAAATTCAAATTCTTTTTTAAACCTTTGATAATAATATAATTTATTATAATGAGACATATTACCAAACCATTCTTGTATGTACTGATCATTTAATCTTGTTTTTAACATATTAAAATCAGGTATAAAGAAATCTTGTTGAAGCCATATGTCGTGCATTCCCATATAACACAATAAATTCTTTAACTGAAATGCCCAATTAAGACCTTTATAGCTGTTACCATTATCAGCATCTATCCTCAACATATTGTAAAATTTATATATAAAGGCTTCTTTGTTTTTAATAATTTTCAACCAATACTTAATAATACGTAACTTTCTAATGTAAGATAAAGGATGTCTTCCGAGTTCACCATACACAGATACATTACAGGAAGATCTTTTAACACCAAGTATAATTTTACAAAACTTCAAATGTAAACGTTCAATATCATCTGCTGGGTGAAATACTACTCTTGTATTGGATGGATCATCGAAAATAATTAGTCCCAAATGAAAGGTCAAGCCGACAGGTCAATGTTAATTGGCAATTACGTCACACTTTGCGTATATATGTACACACATGACTTGGCTGGGCTTTCCACTTTTTTATTTTTAAACACATTTTTCGGAAATCAAAGATAGGTAAAAATAGAAACGTTTGTTTTCTGGTGCTAATCAAAATAAATCACCACTGGAGGTAAAAATAGAAACTTTTGTTTTCTGGTGCTAATCAAATTAAATCACCACTGGAGATGGATGCATGCAGAATGTTAATTTGTTACAATTCCAAAAAATTAAAATTTAACATACATGTAAAGTTTAACCTGTCTATAAAGGCCGACCAAGGGAACCAGTAAAAGTGGTCTTTATGGGCAGGTGGTCTTTATATACAGGTTCAAATAATATTAAAAAGGATCAGTTAGGATACAATTATACTGACTTTATAAGCAGGTGGTCCTTGTATAGAGGTGGCCTTTAGACAGGTTGGACTGTATCTCCGAATATAGACTATGGGTATATTTTATCAAAATAAACCGTATACACCCGATGTTCGTCTACAGCACAGAGACCAAATTTCTTATATAATTTAAAATAAATAAATAAAAAAGAAAGAGAGAAAGAAATAAAGAAAGACCCTGGACAAAAAATACCGTTATACTGCGTTTACCGTGTAAATAGTTTGATAGAATTATATTTATTTATTACGGCGGCGTTGAAGGGCTTAACAGGGGCAAAAATCGTTTGAAGGACTTAACTCATTCGTTCTATGATTTATTCTGGTAACAAACTGACATCACGATCATGAAGATCGAATACGAAATAAGGAGTTATTATAGTTTTTCGGAACAACTACAGGTAAAATACCTGGTTCGCTGCTCCACTTTACTGTTTTTTATACCACGGACATTGTTTTAGCTAACCTGACCATAGGTTGTGTGAGTTTTTATTACATTGTGCGCGAGTGTGTATTATCGACTTCTCGTCTGAAACTAAAAATTTCAATGAATATTGGGCAGATTTATGTATCAGCAAGTGCAATTTACATTTTTACATTTAAAGTATGAGGCGTCACAATGCTAACCAAATCTAGGTCACAGCGACCTAAGGGTGTGTGTTTTATGTACAAATCTGCTTCTTCAAAACCGACAATGGAAAAAAAACATCTGATGTGATATATTTTAGAGTCTTGGACCAAAAGTTTTATTTTATGAAATTCGGTCGAAAAATGGGTTAAGCGTTTTTGAGTTTTATTTGGAAAATTCCTACAATGGTTGATATTGTTATTTATCACATATCCATTTAATCTTACTATAGCAATACACTGGTTTTTTCCAGCTATGTGATATGGAAGTCTGTATCACACGCGTGTGTGATACAACATTCCGTATCACCATAGTAGCCGGAACTCCTTTTAGGGGAATTCCCTTTTCCGACAACAATAATATGACGTCATTATGTGATACGTAATAAAAAAATAATATGACGTCAATATGTGATACATACGTCATGTAAAGTTGGGAGAATTTACTCGAGTTGGGAGAATCGCGGACGATGTTAAATAATTTTGTAAAATCAATGTTTGTTTTTTAAATTTTCCCAGTGTTTACGATGGTATTAGTAAAATGTTAACCAATGATGTTAAAACGAAGAGTTATCTGTTGTTTTTAATTACTTCTTTAGCAGTTTTTCCAGTCAAGTATCAGATTTTTCGAATCAGATCAAAAATCAATATGAAATACTGAGTTGATTGTGAATTCTTTGACAGATTAAGCCAAAGAAAGCTTTTCATTTAGGAGCGCACTCGTGTAATGTATCCGTCCGCACAATAAACGAGTGCGATCAGCTACGTCAGAAAACCACATATGAGTGGTTTTGCGTATAGATCACATAACCCTCCTGTTTATTGATGGAATAAAACGGTGTAATATTGTTCGTATTACACAGGTACCTATGTAATATCACTTGATTGTGACGTAATCAGTTATCACGCTTTGGTCGGGCCTAATGACGTCATAATTATGTTTATATGTCTGTTGTTTATTTTAGACTTTTGAACACTTTCCGATTCTTTGAAAAATAATTTTGATGCATTCGGAAAAATATTATGATTTAAACTTACACACTGATTATGTCTTTTTTCTAGGTGATTAATTTACTTTTACTATAACCAAATAGAACTGTATATTCTTACTTGCGCAGTTAATTTGGAAGTGATTTGTCTGACCTAGATAGAAATCAGCTGTTTCTATATGGCATCAAATAATATGTACATTTGATATATAGAATCTTAGACTCGTGAGGGTTTAATATGAAATTTATTAAACTCGTTTAATAAATTTCATATTAAACCCCCACTCGTCTAAGATCCTCTATAACTTGAATTTGAACAGATAATGATCAAGGGTTTTCAGTTTTGACATATTCTTGAAATTGCCTTCAATATAGGGTCAATTTCATTGGTCAAGATCATGACCTAATTGTTTACCTTTGTGCGTTTACTTTTTATCCGAAGACGTTTTGTATATGTGTATAGGCATTCATTGTATTGAAGTTATGATACATAGATGCAGGTCATGGGTTCAAATTTAAATGTGACGGGTGCAATACAATACTTAAAGGGTTAATTATCCGGAGAAGTATAAACTTTTGTAACCATTTCAGAATTCGAGATTTTAATCTTGGCCGGACTAATCTAAGAAGGCCCTTCGTTACATATACGCTAAACCAACCGGAGTCAGTGAAATGTGACTGGGGAAGTTGTATATATGCTTGTCTTCGGCGTATTGACAATGTGTGTTAGCACCTTTAAGTCGCCCTGAGCGCACACTGGTATAAAAAAGACCACAAAACGAAAATTACAGTGTGTTCGTGGATAACCCTTAAAGTCTCGTTTCGAATAGCTGAGTGATTGCTGATGCCACGTTAAACATTACAACTACAAAGGGACATAAATAACTATTTGGACCCTACACAATACCGACAATTACATCTTCTAAAATATTTTACTGGTTAATGCCGGGTTGATTATGATTGGGTCTGGACAGACTGATGGACTGTTTACTCTTCCGAAGCACCCGGGCTCATTTCCCTGGCGGATATTTTTACTTAAACAAATTTTTTTTAGTTTTTATTTTGTCCTCTTTAGACCAGTATATTTGTGGCCGATTTATTATTTTTACATGTCATTTTGTAAAGTGTACCGAATAGAATAAGCGTTTTATTATTTTTTTTACAGAAGTATTTAATTTGATTAACTGTTTTCTACGTGCCTGTCAAAAATATTCTACTTATACCGGGACATCACCAACTATAGGTGAAACATGGTTTACGTCTTGTTTACTTTCGGGGCCTTTATGGTCTAAAACGCCCTTCACTGGTCTTTATTTCAATTCCTCTTGTTCAGATCTTATTGGGAGAAAATGCATCAGCTAACTTACAGATTGGAGCTTTTCTCCGTGCACTCTGGTTTTTCTCTACAATTTCTATAATTGTTCCCTTAGACATAAGTGAAAAAATCATGATTGGGGCAACAAAACTAAATTGCTCAGTTTATAATGCCAAGACAGTAGGTGAAGTTTCAGAAAATACATTTGTTAAACTAGCAGTGATTTATGATGTCTCGCAAACTGTGCCAAAAGCAAACTTAGTCAAGTGGTTACAGTCAAACCTGTCTATAAAGGCCACCCAAGGGACCCAGTAAAGGTGACATTTGTATACAGGTCCAAATAATAATAACAATTGGGACACAATTCTACTGGCCTTTATAAGCAGGTGGCCCTTATACAGAGGTGGCCTTTAAGGCAGGTTGGACTGTACATCAATCAGTTTTTCAAGATAAAGATTGGGTGGAGACTGCAAAAGCAGATTTAAGTCATCTTATGACCAACAATAATTCTTGAACCCTTAAATCTGGCAATTTTTGACAGCATTTATAGTACCTTTAATAAAAAGTTTCAACAAAATTAGAATATAGATATATTGAGTTTAGAATGATGCATGAGTATTTTTAAAAATAGCAAATTAATAAATTAATACTCTGCTTTTTTGCGAGATTTAAGTTAAGGAAAATCTTAAGAAATGATTGTGAAAATGGAGCGTAATGTTTTAAGATGAAACTTAAACACACCCCATGTTTCCAAATGTGTCATAGTCTAAATCCTTTCTAGGGATACGTCATCTTTGAGTGCAAGGATTTTTTTTTTCAATTCACCTGAGGAAGGTCTGTGTTTTTCAAGTATTTTGGTTCTCATAAAGAGATACAGTCAAAGAGAGACAACTCTTATCTAATTACACATAAAGACAAAGTAAATGTAAGCTGAACTGACCGCAAGTAGCTGCTACAAACCTTATTTATTGTACCACGAAGAAACCACAAAACTGAATTTGCTTTGGGTGATACATCCACTGCTACTATACAATAAACAATAAATTGCTTTAGCTCAATTATCTCCCTTTGACTGTAGGGTCTAGGTGGTCAACTGGTTGAAAACCTGTACCTACTAAACACAGTACCTCTGATTATCTAGATTGGAATCACACTGGGGACAGATCCTAGTGTGTGAAAGTTTGTCAGTTCACTTGACAAAGGTTGGTGGTTTTCTCCAAACACTCTAGTTTCCTCCACCAACCCAGAACTGACAGATTCTATGTAGGTGACAGAATCTTGACGAGGACATAAAACACTATACGCAACTCCACTACTTTGACTGTAAACTAAACTCTTTTGACCTCAAACTAAGTAATACCACAAAATAGCTGTTATATCTGGACTAAATTCAAAGTTTATTCCGTGAGTACATACATGTATGAATATCTTATCCAGCACTGACACACACATACACACGCACACACACAGACACACATGCACACATGTTCAACAGTATTAAAAACATTACAATCAACATCAAAATCATTAAAAACAATAGCACACAATGATAAGTCATTCTAGTTAGGGCTATCATTGAAAGATTGATATGTATGTACATATATATGAGTATATAAAGGGACTACAGATCTGGCCATCTTGGAAATGAGACCTTAGACAATGGGAAAATCAAAAGACAAAATCCAAATTTTTGAAGAAAAAAATTAAAAATAAGAAGATACTTTGATTTCTGTAGCCATTTGTTTAACAAGAGTTACATCCCTTGTACCAGACATACATTGAATGTAAAAAAATGCAGGTAACCACAAGCCATGGAAATATATGCAATTTTTCCACATTATTTTGAACCCCTCGCCCTCCTTCTAATTTTTATGCAGAATCACTTAAGAATTTACTTTTAAAATTACTAAAAATATATTTTGAAGGATTGGGATCGGGTCCTTTTACTAGCGGATCCTTACCAGGCCAGACAAATCCCTGAATATACTAGTATCATCTTTTAATCTGTAATACACACATATAATATATCAATGGTAGCTCTAGTTCTAAGACATAACAATACTTGACCACCAAAATCTAGGGGCCCAGACAAAAAGTTTGGGGTAATGGACAACTGGGCACCAAAATCTAGAGGCCCAGACAAAAATTTGGGGTAATGGACAACTGGGCCCCAAGTCCCTCATTAATCAGATACATATATTTGATTCCATTAATAATTTAAATCACATATTAAAATCTACTAGAGAAGAAGATAATACATTCAATTAATCAAATTAGTACATATCATTTAAGCATTTGAATCTGATTCTTCAATCCAGCTCATTGAGAAAAAATCTGAGCACACTTAAGTAATTCACAAAACCAAAAAAAAATCTGATTCTTCAACCCAGGTCATTGAGAAATAATCTGAGCACACTTAAGTAATTCACAAAACCAAAAAATCTGATTCTTCAACCCAGGTCATTGAGAAATAATCTGAACAGACACTTATGAAATTTGCAAAGCAAAAAAAAAATTAAAAAATCAAATTCAACCAATGAAAAAATTAAAATATGTCAAATTTAATGATTATAAAAACTATTTTCTTTTTGTTATGGAAAAATGAAAGATTTAGACCTTTTTGTGCACTGCATAATTCATGCCACATGACAAATAGAAAACAATTTCATTATACATGTACATGTAATTTAATTTGTAGAATTTTTTAAACAATAAATCAACAAGTTCAAACAACAATACAGCAATAGCATGTAAAACATTGCAATTCAAATGTCTCTGTGTGTCATTTTTATGACATGATGTCACTGAGAGCCAGTCTATTCATGCAAACGTAACAGAAAAGATCTGACCAATCAAAATGCTTGCAACAAAGGAGAATTAACTTATTATCTTCAAAATTAAATCAGATTAGCTACTTATCATTAAATCCCAGGACAAAAATTTAATCATGATATATCAAAAATTACAAATTCAATTGGACTCGCATTTATCGGGGGGGGGGGGGGTTATTTTAAATCTATGGTTTTTATGTTAGAGTATATATCAGTATTATGATCCACGAGTCTGGAGAACAAAAAATAAACCACTTGATCCACAGAAAAAGTTCAATTATGAAATAAAAATCAATTCCATTACCATTATCATTAACCTATAGTGGCTAATAAAAAAAAATGAAAAAAAAATGAAAAAAAAAAAAAAAAAACAACAAACCACTAACAAAAGTACAGTTGAATCTCAAATCTCAAGTTTTCTTAACATAAAAGAAATTCAGGGACGAAGCATAACTATTTTGAGTTAGGGTCCCAGCTCACTTTAGAAAAGAAGTTGTAATAGTAATAAATATGTAGTAAAATGATTAAATATTTAGGGGCTCAGACTGATTTTTAGGAGCTGTGGGCTACTGGGCACCTGCTAGGAACTGTGGGCTACTGGGCACCTGCTAGGAGCTGTGGGCTACTGGGCACCTGCTAATCTTCATCCCTGAAATTCATTTCACACAATTTATAAAACACTTAGACAAACTATTAAAAACAATTGTATTTAGATCAATACTGAAATAACAGCATGTTGACAACAAGTAAAGTTAAAATCAAACTCCATGTCAAAATCCCGCCCCATATCTAAATGATAGAAAATCAGGCTTGATGTCTTGGAGTTCAAAACAAAATCAACACATAACTTAATTATCAATAAGTTACCATTTATAAATAACAGTAAAACTCAAATTAAAACATTATGTGGTTCTCATGCGACAAATATATCACTTGTGGTGGCAAAACCACCTCATGAAATATTCTTCCGCATGTGAACTCTGGACTGTGTATTATTCAACAATATACCATCGGTAAGTGTTGATTATTACTTAAGTAACCATTTATAACTTAACATAAAAATTCAAATTAAAACAACATTAACATCAACATTCAATTTTTTTAATAAAACATAATGTGACATTGCCATGTACCTTCAGGCTTGCCAAATCAATTGCAATATCAACTAAAATTTATATCAAGGGTCAGAGGAATTGTGGCAAAATAAGCTTTGGTTCATGTAATTTTAAAAAAACAAAAATCAGAATAAAAACTGACAGAAAAAAAATTAACATTGGATAAAGAAAATTTTGTACCGGTTTTATTCAAACTGAGTTTTAACTACACGGATAAAATATTTGGGAAAAATAGATTGTACTACATGAGTGGTTCTTCACTACAAACAACTTCAATCTTTCATTATATTTCATATACTGTATACACATGTATTTATATATACATGATACCGAAGTCCATTACTTCATATCAATTATACACTTCTAGTGAATAACAGACTTCTGATCATACCAACACAGCAACTGGGGTTTTACAATACTTTTACTGCAACCCCATTAAAGTTGTGTGGGATGTTTTTGTTGTGAATTCCTGGATTAACGCCATTTTTACATGAAGATGTGACTAATATGATTCCATACCAATGGAAATAAGTGTTCTACACAAAAAAGAGGGTGTATACAATCACATGGTACACAGTGAACCCTTAAAAACATATATACATAATATCACCACTCATATATATATACATGTATATGTATTTATAAGTCAATTGTATCTGTATGGAGTGTTCCACAGGTTGGGGAAACTACCAGTACATTAAGTATATATAACAACAAACAAACAGACAACACAAAAACTTAAATGTTACTTGTTGTGATATGTATGTAAGCACTAAAGGATAGAAGGACACCTAATGGGACATAAAATCATACCCTGCTATGCTGTGGACCAATAATTCTATTTATATTCCAAGTTTCTAATCCTTAATTTCCTGGTGAACAAAATAATCCATGACAATCAATTTTTGAGATTTTTTTCCAACAAGTACTGGTAATCTATAAAGTGAATTTTTTTGGGGGGTGGGGGATGTTTCAAAAAGGAGTTTTATCACCAATTTCCGCAATTTGGCTAATAATGATTGTGGAAACTTAGCTGTATTGTGTATTAATTATTAAAATGGTAAGAATTTTCTAATCATCTTTCTAATTTCATTAACTTTTGCTTTTGATTTTTATATGTATTTGTCAATCTATTTTTCCAAGCCCAATTTTTACGAGGGTGGGGGTTGTTGTTATGAAGGTGGGATTGTTGTTATGAGGGTTGAGGTTGTTGTTATGAGGGTTGTGGTTGTTCTTATTAGGGTGGGGGTTGTTATTATGAGGGTTGAGGTTGTTGTTATGAGGGTTGGGGTTGTTCTTATGAGGGTAGGGGTTGTTGTTATGAGGGTGGGGTTGTTGATATGAGGGCAGGGTTGTTTAAAATCAAACTTGACCTATATTTCATCATTCAGAGATTTTAAGATTTTAAAAAAAGACTAAACAAGTCTTTTGTAGGATAAGATATGTTATCTTGCTTCTTTTGAAGATGTTATTTTTCCAATCCTAGACAAGGTAGATCAAGTTAGAAAAGGATGTTTATCTGAAATATATCTTCCATGGGTGTGGCTTCATGACATCATTTTGGGATTATTTTTCTCAGCAATTTACCAGGAAATAAAACAAAGTTCTGCTGATGACATGGCACTCCAGTTCATGTGCTAATGTCTTTGACAGAAAAAATAATAAATTCCTGTATCATGTTTTTGACAGAAAAATTGACGGTTTTCTTGGTCAGTTGGGTGAGAAAATTTTACGTCTAAAAAAAACAAAAAAAAAATGGAAAGCTAAAAGGAAGTTCTGTAACATATTTGTGGAAAATTAACTGTACCTGGCATAAAACCATGAACAATAAAGTAATCACTAACATGCATTCACAAATTATATCAATTGACAAACCCTGAACAATAAATAACTTCTGATTTTCTTAAAAGAAAAAGATCTGAGAGATAAAACAATTTTCATGACAAACAGAAACACTATAAATATATAATAATGTTTAGTTTGTTTCTGTTTGAGATGACGACCTAACATGATGAACACTTTCCCTCCCTCCGACTTGAACCTCCGCACTTTGTATAGAGTTCTGTATAGATCTCCTGATCCTGGTAAGTTCATCGGCTTTAGTACTCGCATAATGATGATACATCATTTTAACCCCAGTCACAACAGACAGACGCAGTCTTAAATTATAACGGAAAGAATTTTTCTTATTTCGCACAGCTCGTTTATAACGCACTTCCAAATCTCGTATTTTCTGATCCAGCAATGCTATTTGTTGACATGCTTTCTCGAATTTCATTCTTGCATCAGTCTCCTTTTCTAATAAATGACCATGGTCCATTGCAGTCCCTCTATCAACTGTTGTGGACATGATTTTAATGTTGTCCAGACACTAGTTTATGTTGTCTAATAAGCCTGCTTGATTGGCTACTTATATTGAACTGGTTGAGAGTCAAAACTCAAATATGAAGTCCTGAGTGTTAATTATTCCTCATCATTTTGTTTTTCACTTTTTTGCTTTGTCATGACTCATAACAATATTTATGTAACATGAATTATTGTCACAAAATCACTGGATATCTCATAAATACGTTGTCATTTGAAACCAAAAATAGCCACAGGAGTGTTCACATTTCGTTATGATAATGAAGACTTCCTTACTGTGGATTAAAAATCTCTGGCACTACAACTAAACTTTGGAACGCTTATAAATAAACAATGATTAAACTAAAACTATTCCCCACTCTTTCAGACTTCCATTTTCCATGATTTTTTGGTTCTGTCCGTTCATGTTTTCTCTTGCCAGTTTTGGAACTTGGCTGGTTGTTTTGGCTTACGTTATCACACTCGTTCACAAATCATGTCTTTTTAACTCACTAGCAGACTGTTTATCAGTGATTTCGTGTCCTCTCGATGGTTGTCGTTTTAACTCCCTGGTCGTGACTACACTTCCATTTAACGATCTTTGTTGACGATCCAGCTGGTGTTGTCGTCTCTCGTTTCCTCTATGAACCGGAAGTTCCAGTGAAACCGAGGTTGTGAAAAACCAAGCTTTAAATTGTACGAGTTGTCTCGCCTGACCCATGAAATACAGAGAATATTCCTCCAAGTTTATTTTTGAACATGTTTTTAAAATAAAATTTACACGATAAATCAATAATTTATTGTAGTTTCTTTCAATAATTCTCAAAATATTGTCTGTCTTATAAAGCATAAGGCGAACAACATTGTTAATTTTTCACTGCCATGGTGCATGTAAAAAAATCTGTTGAATTTAAAATGTTAATTTTTTTATCTATTAAAAACAACGAAATTCTCCCCTTCTAATTATTTGTAAGAAAAAAATCAACTAATTTTACATGTAACAGTGAAAAAAAATCATGAGATTAAAAAAATATGATTTTATATAAAATAACTTTCAAAGACGGGTCCTAAAGTGTCCGAATGCTTTTTGTACATGTCTGCATATCATATTATTGCTTCACTATGGTAGCGCAGTTGCCAGTGTTCGCTCCGTATGTAGGAGGGTTAGGTTCGAACCCCAACCGAGTCTGAAAGTAAAAAACCGATAACCAGTGTCACGGTAGACGTGACACGCAATAAAAGATTGCCATGAGGGCACTTCAAAGGTCCACTTTACTGGGCCTATATAGCCGGTGACGTCTCAATATAAGTGAAATATTCTTGACAGGGACGTAAAAAAACATCCAATCAATTAATCTTCAATTTAATAATTTGTCTGAGTATTATTATTTTTTTTAATTTTGGAAATGGAAAGAACTTGAGGTAAAGTCACGGCATTTTCAAGAAAAACTTGATATATAGCAAAAGCAAGAAAAATTATCACGGTTGATCATGATGACGGTGATTCAATATGTCTCTGAATTTGAAGTTTCTCTGTCATTTATGTAGTCCATATCAAAACTGGGTTTACGCCTTAAAATAAAGCTCTCTTGAAACACGACCTGGATACTTACACATAAAGTTAAGTAAAAGCAACAAAATTCAGATAGGTTTTTAAGACCAGGCCCCGGTTTCACAATTATTCCTTTAGCTAAGATTTTCCTTAACTTAACTCTTGCAAAATAAATCTTCATAATTTTGTTAATTTTCAAGATATTCAGGTTAAGGTGTTATTTTTAAGATCACCTCAAGATTAAAACAATTGCATTTAGTTTTTACAAAAAATATTCATCATTAGTTCCAAAAAGAGAATACCAAAATTTGCTAAATTTATGTTAAGGAAAATCTTAGCTAAGGAATGATTGTGAAATCGGGGCCAGTAATGTTTGGCATTACGATCGACAAAAATGGGAATAAGTTTGTCACCGACCAAGGTAAGCGTCAAGAATATAAAGTTGTGTCACCCTCAAGTAAATGACTTACAACTGTGTCAGAAAAACAGCAAAGGTAACGTACTGTCGATTAAAGTCTTTAATGCCACACAATTTTCCCGTGAAAAAAGAATATTGCACTTTCCAAAATGCTTTTATGTTAAACAATTTTGACGTGATCACGTCAGACAGCACGAGTACTACACTGTTCAAAAATATTTCACGATAAACATTTTCCCCCGTGAAAGACATCAAGAGTTTATATACAGTACCATCCAAGACTTTTCACGTTACACAGTTACCCCCGTGAAAGACAGCGAGAGTAAAGTACCGCCCAAGACTTTTCACGTTACACAGTTACCCCCGTGAAAGACAGCGAGAGTAAAGTACCGCCCAAGACTTTTCACGTTACGCAGTTACCCCCGTGAAAGACAGCGAGAGTAAAGTACCGCCCAAGACTTTTCACGTTACGCAGTTACCCCCGTGAAAGACAGCGAGAGTAAAGTACCGTCCAAGACTTTTCACGTTACACAGTTACCCCCGTGAAAGACAGCGAGAGTAAAGTACCGTCCAAGACTTTTCACGTTACGCAGTTACCCCCGTGAAAGACAGCGAGAGTAAAGTACCGTCCAAGACTTTTCACGTTACGCAGTTACCCCCGTGAAAGACAGCGAGAGTAAAGTACCGCCCAAGACTTTTCACGTTACACAGTTACCCCCGTGAAAAACAGCGAGAGTAAAGTACCGTCCAAGACTTTTCACGTTACGCAGTTACCCCCGTGAAAGACAGCGAGAGTAAAGTACCGTCCAAGACTTTTCACGTTACGCAGTTACCCCTGAAAGACAGCGAGAGTAAAGTACCGCCCAAGACTTTTCACGTTACGCAGTCACCCCCGTGAAAGACAGCGAGAGTAAAGTACCGCCCAAGACTTTTCACGTTACACAGTCACCCCAGTGAAAGACAGCGAGAGTAAAGTACCACCCAAGACTTTTCACGTTACACAGTTACCCCCGTGAAAGACAGCGAGAGTAAAGTACCGTCCAAGACTTTTCACGTTACGCAGTTACCCCCGTGAAAGACAGCGAGAGTAAGGGACCGTCCAAGACTTTTCACGTTACGCAGTTACCCCCGTGAAAGCCTGAACTGTACTGTAACAAATCTACATTTCGCAATTTTCACGTTGCTTTCAATATTCGATCGATTTTTAACATACAGTTGTTACTGTGTTAACTTGTTAACGGGTGAGAATATAAAAAAATGAGAGTAACGTTAGTCTGCAATTGATCTTTTTTAAAAATATAAATTAATACAGATTGAATTCAAAAGGGTTAACTAGCGAAATAGTAAAGATGTATACTGCTGAGGAGCCCAAAATTTCCTGCATCGAGGTTTTTCTTTACCCAATATTTGAAACGATACACGACTATCACTATGATACAATGACTTTTAAGGAAAAATCATATGGTAGTGGTCATGGCCGTACAAATATATCCCAATTTGAAAATGTACCTGTTTATCGCACGTTTTTACCCATATAGGGCATTTTCTTTTTAAAAAAATCACAGTTCCACAATTAAACTATTTTTCATATTTTTCTCAGAGATAGATCTCACGAGTCCAATGAAATATTTGGCAAAAAAACTACACGTTAGTGTTAATATAAGACAGATTTAACATATTTTGTTGTTCTTCTTGGTGAAAACCTTAGAAAATCATCTGGTCCGGGTCAGTATGTTTGTTGGTCAGAGTTTTATTTGTTTAACACAACTTCCGGTATTCTACAAACTCGCCCTCGTTCAATTAATATGCCAATGTTTGAGTGAACAGGTAAAAGCCAATACGGCGATACACATTAGAAAACTCAAATGCAGTTCCTGGTAAAAAAGAAAACACTAAAGCCGTTTAGTGCGTGACAACACATAAAACGCCGACTTAGTATAATTGTGATGGATGAGAGTTTACAAGAAATCACGCCTGTGCTCGGTGTTTTTTACTTCTGATGCACGGTCAGTATGAGATGAACGTCCTTTATATATTAGCAGTAAAGTTTGGGTTGTGTATGTGTAAACCGCCAGGTAAATTATGTAACCATACCTATAATTATGATAGATGAGAGTTTACAAGGAATCACGTCTGTGATCGGTGTTTTTACTACCAATGCACGGTCAGTATAAATTTAACGTCCTTTATACATTAGCAGTAAAGTTTGGGTTGTGTATGTGTAAACTATGTAAATTATGTAACTATGCTTTTAATAAGGTGTTGTTTCAACAGAAAATGATGTTCACTCCAGGGTTAAAGCAACTTGATTCAAACCTAGGGAGTAAGAGGGACTGTAATAAGAAGTTTCGTTTTATTATATTTATTTTATTAATTAAATTGTAAAAAAACAAAGTTTGTATGTGTAAAAAATAAGATTTTTTAATTGTGAATGGTGCCCAATGTTGCCCCCAAATGTGGCCCAGTGCACATTTCTTTTGTTTCAATAAGGTCACCGGTGAATTGTTATAAAAAAAACTGAAGTGTTGTCACATTCTAGTACCCAATTTAAGTTCTTACTGTTGATAAATTATAAGAAGAAAAAGTTTAAATTTCAAATTTGCATTTTATTATTAAAATTATTAGAATAAAAAAAATAAATTTCAAATTTGCATTATATGTGCCAGTCCAAATATTCTGACAAAGCCTTAAAGTTGGGGAAAATTTTCAGATTATTTATATGCTAATTCTATTCCTGATTGCCAAAAGTGCTGCCATTTGTCACTTATTTCTGAGAATTTCTTTCAAAAATTTATAATTTTAGCAAATTTGTGAAAAATACTTTAAAATGAACTATATTTTTACAAACTTTGGAATTTGTCTACTTGTAAAAACCTAGATAACATAGAAGCCATGGTTTCTATGCATCAGGGAATTTTGATTGAAGAAAAGTGTTGGAACCATGGGAACAGATCATATATTGAATTAATCAATAACAAAATACTTGAAATTAAAAAAAAATTGTGAGGAATTGTGAGTCCTCATATGGCGATGCTTTAACATTTTATTTGTCACAGTGGTTGGACATCTGAGACAATCAATACGAGAATTAAAGATGACTTTACATTAAAATAATTCCCATAATCGTAAAAACGTCTTTCTGTCTTATTAATCAATATCTCATTACCTCAAAATGTTCCCAGAGTATTACCAAAACAATTTACATTCATGAGGGCTCTCCTACTAAGACCAAAACAAAAAATGTTTGTTGTTAGTGATTTTATTTTTAGTTGCAAAAAAGTTGAACTCGGCTATTCACTTTGCGATGCAGGTGGATGTGTCGCAGGAATTAGTTTCCAGTAATTTTATTTTTAGTTGAGTTGCAAAAAAGTTGAACTCGGCTATTAACTTTGCGATGCAGGTGGATGTGTGGCAGGAATTAGTTTCCAGTAATTTTATTTTTAGTCGAGTTGCAATAAAGTTGAACTCGGCTATTAATTTCGTGATGCAGGTGGATGTGTGGCAGGAATTAGTTTCCAGTGATTTTATTTTTAGTTGAGTTGCAACAAAGTTGAACTCGGCTAGTAATTTCGTGATGCAGGTGGTTGTGTGGCAGGAATTAGTTTTCCAGAGTTTTTGCAACTAAATTATAAACTAATATTTGGTATGCGAGTCTGGTATCATGAGTTACAGATCAAGTTTGAGTTCAGTTCTGGTTCATTGAGTTTTGATGAAATTATGGGCTGTGGACTTCGAAAATACATGTATATATAGTCAGTAGTTTGAATTATTGTACCCAGTTTAGGTCTAAAACTAAAATGCCCAATTTTTTTCCAATTTTAAAGGCTGAAGGGTAGTTTTTGAAAAAGGTGATAAAGTCACTGGTTTTCAGAACCCTACAATAACAGGACCAAAGCCTACAATAACAGGTCCAAAGCCTACAATAACAGGTCCAAAGCCTACAATAACAGGTCCAAATCCTGTGTTTATGGATCATAGCGCCTTTCCCCACTTTGCTCGAAATCCCACTCTGGTAGTTCCTAGAACAAGAAAGCCTGTCAGTTATCTTGTCCATGGTCAGGACGGTTGGTTTATTTCTCCAGTTTATTCACCATTCAAGAACTAACCACCTCCATATTATAAGTGATAGAATCTTGACTGGGACATATAAAACAACAGTATTCAACCCCAATTCATTCTTGGTACAATATACATATATATGTATAACTTATTCCAGTTTTCTGCATGCCATCTGTTTTTTTTTTTTTTTTTTTTTTTTTTTTTTTTTTGGTTCATTTTTATTTTCATCTTTTCAATCTAGCGGAAAAATATATGCTTATGTGCAGTGATTTTGTTTTGCTAAATTTACTACTGAATAAAGGTAGTTTCCCCTGGCGAAAAATGACTAAAGTTTCTGAATTCGACCATTAAAACTCCCAAATTAACAGTGATATACTAGCTGACTACATAATTTGACCTTACCCATAGAATAAATTCATTAATTGTCACAGTACAATGTCTTCACCTTGAGGAACCTAACCATTGCAAGCATACCATAATGCAGTTTGCTATATTTTAAAACAACAAATTTCCCAATCTTAAAGGCAGAAGACAATTTTAAAAAGTGTAACAAAACTATTGACGTAAATAAAAAATCTGAAAATTTCTAAATTTTGAAAACTTGGATGTCATTTTCCCGCAAGACAACGTCATGTCCCCACAGAATGACATCATTCAATTGTCCTTTGATTGTTACGTCACTGAAAATCATGTGATGAAAGACAACAAAACCACGTGATAAAAGACAGAAATATTCCACATGGCTTTCCTACACTTGATACTTCGATCTTTCATATTTAGAAAGACTCTGGGAGTAAACTTCATTATACTCCACTCAACTCTTATAATCTGATGTAGTTTTGATTTTCAATGATGTTACCAGAAACACAAATATTGTTTTGTTAGGCCTTAGGCCATTATACACTACTTTATTTGTTTGTATGCATATTAACTTTGTTTACAATTAATAGATGTTCTATTTTGTGTTTATGGTAAACATGTTGATAATACAACCACTTCAAATATTCACATTATTTGGTTGGTACTGTAGTGGTCAGGGTAGCTCAGTAGTAGAGTACTCCCCTATAGTGCGGGAGGTCTCAGGTTCAATCCCTGGCCAGACCCTGCATTTTTTCTTTTTCTGTTACATTTGGGGGCTCGCCCGACCCTGGGAAATGGCCGACCAGGGTGGAACCTGGTAGTTTTGATTCAAGGGAGTTGAATCAAAAGAAAGGAAGGGAGGATTGTAGTGGTCTGAGTAGCTTAGTGATAGAGCACTTGCCTATAATGCGGAAGGTCCCGGGTTTGATCCCCGGTCCGACCCTGCATTTTTTCTCCTTCTTGTTACAGTACATTGTAATACTAATGTCTTACAGTACCCCAGTCAAGATTCCCTCACCTATATCCAGACAGTTAGTGGCAGTCAAGATTTCCTCACCTATATTCAGACAGTCAGTGGATGGGTGATTCCAGACAGTCAGTGGATGGGTGATTCCAGACAGTCAGTGGCTGGGTGTTTCCAGACAGTCAGTGGCTGGGTGATTCCAGACAGTCAGTGCCTGGGTGATTCCAGACAGTCAGTGGCTGGGTGATTCCAGACAGTCAGTGGCTGGGTGATTCCAGACAGTCAGTGGCTTGGTGATTCCAGACAGTCAGTGTCTGGGTGATTCCAGACAGTCAGTGGCTGGGTGATTCCAGACAGTCAGTGGCTTGGTGATTCCAGACAGTCAGTGGCTGGGTGATTCCAGATAGTCAGTGGCTCGCTGATTCCAGACAGTCAGTGGCTGGGTGATTCCAGACAGTCAGTGGTTGGGCGATTCCAGATAGTCAGTGGCTGGGCAATTCCAGACAGTCAGTGGCTGGGTGATTCCAGACAGTCAGGGTGATCTAAAGTGTGTGCTTATTGATCAGAGTGCCTCTCACAGTCTAGATACCCATCCCACTTGGGACGTTGGGAGAGATCCTTGTGTGAGAATGATTGCTTGCAAAAAGTCTGGATATCTCAAGTCATTCCAGTTTCTTCTGCCATTCCTGAAGTGACCACCTCAATTACTCACTTCTTTCATTTATAACCCCAAGATTGGACTGAACAAATGATGGCATTGAATCAAGTTATAACTGTTTAATGTTAAAAGTTTATGTTTTTTTTAAATTTAAATATCCCATTTTAGATATTGCAAATAGATATGTGTGGCAGACACTTACCCGGTAAATTTTGAAAAATCATTCTCTAAAGATCACCAGTGATTTTGTAATATTTTTCAAAAGCTACCTTCTACCTTTCAGATTGGGAAAATTTGTTGTATTACAATGTATTATAAATTTGGAAAATTAAAGATCTGAAAAGATATTGAAAACAGTGTTTGTAATAGCTAGGATCTTCAATCCAAAGATGATACATTTGGGACAATATCTGAAATATTGTGTTGCATAACAACATTGATCAACTGGATTTAATTTGTACTGTTAACATATTTCCTTGATTATCATTGTTTTTGGGGGGAAATTTTGTGGTGAGGTTTGGAAACTGTGATCAATTTTCCCCATGGGAAACTGCAGTACTTTAATATTCGGTGGTAATTATCGGTAAATAAAATGATTTATGTTATTATCTTGTTTTTTTGTGAGTGATTGAATTTTTAGAATGTTTACTGTTTGTGATTTTCATCTCTGATTATTTAAAATTTGTTGTGTGTCACATGGAGTTTACGATCGTAATGCATTTACGTCACAAGTATGAATTGTTTGTTGTGATTTGATGTCATTCTGATGTCATCTGTAGTACTTTAGAAATATTGCAGTCTTTAGATTTATTTTAACCCATGGATTAAAAGATTTATATTTCTAATAAACAAGTGAATAAATACTGTAGATCACTTTTATTTCGCTAGAGATTTATTTTCGCGTAAATTCGCGACTCATCTCAATCGCGGATTCAAATTCCAGAACACAGATATTTCTATGTTGATATACCTATGTTGTATTCAATAAGATTCTAAGCGCGAATTCAAATATTCGCAAATAATGTCAAGATGGTCTTGACGCGAATTTTTCAACTCGCGAAAAATAAGTGATTTACAGTAATATTACTGATATTTTACAAATAAAATCTTGTGCTAATGTCAGGCCTCAATTGACTTTTTTAATCTAGGCACCAGAGTCACTGACCAGGCTCCTTATCAAAAGTTTTCAGGTGCTAATAAAAAATTTTAGTTATCACAATATGAAATTTAAAAAAAAATTAATACAAAATTAAGCAGTACAACTGTTTTTTGTTTTTATTACATAAAATGAATCTTAAGTAGTTGTGTCTATAAATATTCTTCTGACCATATTCTTGACTGGGACGTTAAACACCATTAGTCAACTCAACTCAACTTTTCTGCCCATCTCTCAATTTTAGTTTTATTAATTGTTTCTTTTTGTGGAAACTATTATTTAAACTGAAAACTGTCAAAGTCAGATTTTATTGGTAGCCAAATTGGTGACTTACAGCAAAGAAACATTCTAAAAAAATCAGAGTTTTAGTTGCCATGGCACCTATTTCAGGCACAATTAACCTTGAGCCTTCTAATGTAACTATACAAATTTTATGACTATAGTGAAGCCCCAATTTTATAGTCATTCAGACACATTATATGTACTGAGAATAAAAATAAATTAAGACTGAGCTAATTGACTCTTCATTTGCCATGATAGAATAAAGATTTATAAATAATAGTAATTATGAGACAGAACCTTATAATAACAACCAATCCTTTATGCTGTCCATTAATACATGAATAAATAACATCATCGGTAGAGATATTGGACAAACTTACTATTTGTTTAGTAATCATAACTCTGTGTAATCTGCCATCTTGAACATGTTGAAGTTGTCATCGATCATCTTGATTTTGTCATTCTGTCATCTCTAATTTGCCATCTGTCATCTCAAATTTGTCATCTGTAATCTTGAATTAATTTTAAATAATTTTTTTCCTGCATAAATTTCTTTTTAAAGCATGTTTAAGTAAACTGAAAACTTAGGGGCCATGTGACTTTCGTTTCTAAATGAGAATTAAGTGAAATAACAGTCACTACCAATTTTTAACTCTTGGTCAGACCCTGACCAGGGATTAAACCCATGAACTGTCACATACAAAGTAAGCACTCTACCAACTGAGCTACTTTAGTCATTTTACTTATAATGTTGCTGGTGAATTTATTCTGTCTTTATTGTCTAGCAATAAATCAATGGTGTAAATTTGTACACAAGTATCTGAGTATCTCACTCAGATAATGGTATCTGATAATGGTTGTAGATCAATAAACTAGCTTTGTAGATTTATATTAAAACTATGTTTATATTATAAATACTTAACGTTAAAACACGCTAATTGTTAGAATCAGTTTTAGCGTAATGATTACGCTAATTCATTGATTGGTTTGTTATAGCTCCAGGAAGCAACAGTTCTATAAAGTAGAGGACGCTGTATGGGTTAGTCGTCATTGAGACGATGTTTAATTATTGGCATAGTAACAACTGGAGGATGGTTGTAGATTTTTATGGAGTAGCAGAGTCCGGCTGTGGCAGTGAGTGACTTGCCTCTTTATGAAATAGTGGACAAACTCACTTCCATGGAATGGAGTAATGGTGTTTTACGTCCCTGTCAAGAATCTTTCATCTAGATTACCGTAGTATATACCTACATATGGTCAGTCCTTGGATGGTGGAGGCAATGAAATGGTGGACCGACTCCTATTCATCCATCCAATCAAAGAGAGAATGCAGTGGAGTAATGGTATTTTACTCCCTGGACAAGAATCTTTCACTGATATCCTGTTGGTTAGTCTTAAGACAGTGGAGGGAATCAGAGTGGTTTGTGGCAATCTGAGGTCTCGGAGAAAACCAATTGGCATGTGAACTGATAATTTGTCTCAAACTTGCATCAGATCATCAAACTATCAATGTATGATCTTGATGATTGTGCTAATTTTCAATATTAATAAAACAAAAACCAAGGTACTATTTGTTAAAATTTTTTCAAGATTTGATGTTTGACGGAGAAAGTGCCAGTATTTGGATCAATTCTATGTCAGATCTAGAGGCACACTGCTAAATTAGTTAGGTCAGAAACAAGTGTGTTTCCACTATAGCTGAAATGCCCACCCTTAAGTTTTTATGAAAATATTTTACAAGCACTGTTACAGTTGGCATCCTTGCCCCATTATGGTCAAATGGAAAAAAAATATTTCAAAAATTGCCTAGCTGCTGTGACTTTAATTTTTCTGAATACATTTTCCTTTTGCCTTACAATTTGATCTTTGATCTAATTTTTAAGTTTCATTACTGTCTGTTTTAATTTAAAAGAATCTTGCCACTAATCCAGGAATTTTAAATTCTGATACATCAAACTCGAAAAAAAAACCACCGTGCATTAGATCTATATAGACCCAATACTGACCAGACATGCCATAGCATAAAAAATCTTCAAAAAACATCAGTTCTTAACTATTAATTACCAGGCCCCAGTTTTACAATCATTCCTTATCTTGGATTTTCCTTACATTGGGCAGATTATGGCAAGTTCTTTTTGGATCTCAGTTTTACAATCATTCCTTAGATTTTCCTTCGTTTAAATTAAGCAAATTTTGGCAAGTTCTCTTTGGAACTTTGAATAATCATGCATTTTTCAAAACTAAATATATAAGTCATGGGTTGATAAAATCTTTAAAATGACACCTTAAAATCTAAACTATTCGCAAAATCATTATGATTTCAAATTTGCATGATGTAAGTGAAGTAAAATCATGGAAATGTTAGCCAAGGAATGATTGTGAAACTGAAATCAGTTCTATGTATTAGACTTAATGTGACTAGAGTCATGTCAGAGCTTAAAAAACTTGAACATTTATCACAAGCATGTGGTACATTTATCACAAGCATGTCGTACATTATCACAAGCACTCCCGAGGGTGCCTCAGTTTAGATGTGATTGTGATTTTTATTGGTTATTTTATTTGTACATACATGGATGGATAAATGGAGAAATTTGATCGTTTTTGCTAATGAAACCAAAACAATGATTATTGGATTTTTTGCTTGTTTTTGTAGGTGTTACGTTAAAAGCTGAGAAAAATATTTATTTATCATATTATTGATTGGAGGATTTGTCAAAGGGAACGTCACACAGCAGTGATCGTTAGTACAATCTTTAAACATGTGTCTGCTGTCGTCTAAAATCGGGATAGTCTGAGGTTAGACACAGAACTGTGTTGGTGTATCAGTATTTTAAACAGAGAATGGTAAGTGATAGACATAGTGGTAAGTTGAGATAATTGGAACTAATTCAGGGAAGGACTATTATAATGCATTAGTGAATTTGTTACATTTTTAAAACTAACTTTTACCTTTTGCATTAAAGATTGGAAAAAATAAATTTCTGAAATATGAAAAACTAAATTGTGACTTTCTTTTAAAACATATAGCTAAGATACTCAATGAAAAGATGTTATACAGTAAAACACGAATATAACGAACCAGCTTACAAGGAATACATGGATAGTATGAAGTCACATATTGGACCTGACCGCCTCTATAAAATCTATACAAAATAATATATAACAAAGACGAAGTCGCTTTATAACGAAGTTAAAAATAGAGTTCCCAGAGCTTTGTTATAAATGTGTTTTATTGTATTGTGGCAATATCTGGAATGATGTAGGTAGGATCAACTAGACTAGTAAGTTTTAGTGTGTCACAATTTTTTTGGAATTCTAGTGCCTGGTCATATTGAGAAATTCAAGTATTTTTTCCTAGGGGAAACTGCCTTTTTTGGTTGAGATAAGTTAAAATAATTTGAACTATTTCAGGTAAAGTCTGTCATGTCAAATCAATTTTGGGTAATTTGGGTCTGACTGCAAGAAAACTTTAAATTAATATATGGAACTGGGTAAAATTATGAAATGATTCAGGGAGAGTATAATGTACTGTGTGTTTGGACCTTGGAATTTTGAAATTAACAGTGCACACATTTAAAATAATTTGCTCTATGTCAGGGAAGGATTTCCTTTTCAGTAATTTTGGTCCAAATGCAAGGAACATTTTCAAACTGATTCAGCATGTTCAGGGGAAGCATGTTAATTGTCCTTTTTTTGGTACTGGGTCTGCAGACTGGAATTTAAAATTAGCAGTGTTTTAAAATAATTTTAACTTTTATTTGAGGGATGGATTGACATGTCATTTAGATACCTTTCCAGTAGGCTATAATTTGGGTCTGACAGCAAGGGAAATTTAAAATTAAAATTTTATCGAACCCATTCGGGGAAAGGTAATATTTATACCCTTTTTGGTATAGGGTCTGTGGGACTTGGAATATTTGAATTAGCAGTGATTTTAAATTCTAATATTTGGTGCAGGATCCAGTGTTAAAACATTGATAATTTTATATATTAATTACATGTATATCTAATTTTTCTTAACACAGAAATGGTAAATAAGAATTAAACCAAATCAGAAAAGTATATACAGAGCTGCCATTTATACCTTTTGGTAAGTTTTTTGTTTTTGGTACAGGGTCTGTGGACCTTGAAATTTTTATTAGCAGTGGTTTTAAATATAAATAATAATTGGTACAAGATCCAGTGTTAAAATATATTGATAACTTTATATATTAGTTTTTTTCATCCTGTAATGATACTTAATATTTAAGTGCATGGGTTCTTTTATATTTTTATACCCCCAGCTAACTAGTTTGAGGGTGGTGTATAGGAATCATCATGTCTGTCTGTCCATGTAAAATTGTGTCTGAGCCATATCTTGTAATTCCTTTGCACTACTGTCAGAAAACTTCACACGTAGAGTCTCCTTGAACCAAGGTCATATTGAAAAGGTTAAGGTCATAGAAAACATCAAATGTTGGGGTTTGGGCTATTTGGCTCTCAAGAGACAGTTCTAGTTATTTTTGGCATTAAATTATTCTTTTAGGTGTCTCATAAGTCACTTAATGACAAGGTGTCAATATAATTATATATCTATAACTGATGTATTTTTATGAAGGTTATATAAATATGTAGGAAATAATCAACATTTACCTGTGTTTAGAGTTGGTAGAGTGCTCACTTCTTATGTAGATGTGCAGAGTTCAAACCTGTGTTAAAGGCCACCTCTATATAACAGTATAAGGGTCACTTGCTTATAAAGCAGGGATTCATCAAGGGCCTCTTTAGGGCCGAAATTCGGCCCCATTCCCAATGAAAAAAAACATTGATTTTTTCCTAAAATCAGCTGAGAAAATTCCCAATTACAAAATTGTGTTGTTTTTAAACGAAAACAAAAGTAAATTTTGTGAAACCCCCCAAATCAGCAAAATCAAATAAAAGATTCTACATTATTTTAAAACAACATATGCAAAGGGAAGATGAAGATACTGCTTCTATATCAAAGGTGTCCGATGTAGTGAGTAGACCAACTTCTGACATGAGGTTTTCCCAAAATGAGCAAAAAGTTGATAGTTTTCCCTAATTTTTAGTTTAGGACCTTTTCCCAAAAGACCAGATAAATCCTTGTAAAGGCCAGTAAAATTTTATCCCAATTGCTCATTATTCATATTTTTTTAACCTGTATATAAGGGCCACATGCTTATTAAGACCACTATTATTGGTTTTCTTGGGTGGCCTTTATAGACAGGTTTGACTGTATATATATATATATATATATATATATATATATATATATATATATATATATATATATATTGTTTAGAAGTGTGGTCATTTTACAGACTCATCATGATTATTCTCCCTCATGCTTAAAAACATAAAAACGTAATATTTAAATATCAGTATAATTTATTGCAGACAAAATATTGTTATACAATGGATTGTAATTTAAGTACATACAAACCCATTTAGAATATAAATAAAACTATGACTTCTATTAATGCTTCTATTTATAAAGCAATTATTGCATAACAAGGTACCCTTAACACACTTTATGATGAACTTTTTTGTTATTACGTAACCAGAAATATTCAGACTGAATCTAATGTTCTCATCTCTGGTGTTCGTGTTCAATTAGGTAAATTTTAACTTATATTGAGTTATACTGAATTAATGGAATGCTGACCAATCAAACAATGCATGAGGTAATAGGATGACATCTTTGCCATCATCAGGTAACTAAACTTTATGCAATTAAGGGCCAGTTGCACAAAAGATGATAAAATTCAACGACTTGTTAAATTTGGAAAAAAACTCAAGGTCAGCTATCTTTTAAAATATGTTTTATTATCATCTATCATTATCTATTGTCTGTAAACTTTTCACTTTAAGACTTCTCTGTATTTCTCTAGAACCATTTCACCCACATCAATAAAACTTAGCCGGGATGTTGTCAGGCATGTAAAAGGCCTTTGAAATCTACAAAGTTGGTTGACTTTGATGTTCATTTAAAGCCACGGTGACTTAAAGTTGTAAAACCTTTTTAAAAACATCCTGTCATGAACCAAAAGATCTAGAATTTGAATCTTCATACACTCAAACCTGTCTTAGAGGCCACTTGTATATAAAGGCCAGTAGAATTTTATCCCAATTACTCTTTATTTATGTTATTTGAACCTGTATATAAAGGTCACCTGCCTATAAAGGCCACCTTTACTGGTTCTCTTAGTGTTATTTATAGATTGGTTTGTATTTGAACCTGTACATATGGGTCAACTGCCCATAAAGGCCACTTCCTGGTTCCCTTTGGTGGCATTTATAGATGGGTTTGACTGTATTTGAACCTGTATATAAGGGTCAACTGCCAATAAAGACCACTTTTTCTGGTTTCTTTAGGTGTCATTTATAGACAGGTCTGACTGTATTTGAACTTGTATATAAGGGTCACCTGCCCACAGAAGCCACTTTCTGGTTCCTTTAGGTGATATTATAGACAGAAAATTCAATTTAGGGAACAATTTGTAGGTGTTACAAACTTTAGTGACATAACATACAATAAAATACAGATGATTAAGGCCAAATAAAATTAATTCCTAGATTTTCATCCCAGACCATCACAGAATTTTTTATTGTTTATTTTTGTGATCTTATTCGAGCTTTAAATGATGGTTGTACATTTCTGATTGGTCTTTCTTTTGAATCTGAAAATAAAATCAGCCCCACCCCACCCCACCCCGTACCAATTTAAAAAAAGGGATGAAAATCTAGGAATTAATTTTATATGGCCTAAACCGCTAAATAAATCCTCAATATTATCAAAAACTGTAAGTGTGACATGTGCATGTAAATAGTGTTACAAACATCGGCCATATTAATTAACAGCTCGGATATTGATTAACAGCTAGCATTTAATTATGGTAAATGTTTCATTCCGGCTGGAAAACCAGAAAAAAATGTTTTAATTATTTAATTTGGTCTTGAAAATGAATAAATGAAAAACCAATATTATCAGGTATGGTAAAAAAGAATGCATGTATGTGTTTCTGTTATCACTCCTGGAGTTGGTACAGGTAGGATTTTTATGTTTTTACTTTTTTGTTACATTGACCATATGAGACAAGAATGTTAATTTTAAGTATTTGTCAAAATTGTGCAAAGAACTTCATGCTTGATTGAGCCATTGTGAGATGTGACACCCAAGTTAATCAATCAATCAATCAACCAATCAATCAATCAATCAATCATTCATTCATTCATTCATTCATTCAATCAATCAATCAATCAATCAATCAATCAATCAATCAATTAATCAATCCATCAATCAATCAATCCACCTTTTGTATTTTTAGATATATATGTTATAAAATATTGAAACTGAAAAATAGTACCAGATCTTTTAATCACGATGGATGCTGAAGAGTTCCGTAAAAGGGGTAGAGAAATGATAGACTATGTTGCTGACTATCTGGAAAATATCCGAGATCGTCGACCACTTCCATCAGTACAGCCTGGATTTATGAAGGAACTACTTCCTGACCATGCCCCAGAAAATCCAGAGAAATGGGAAGATGTTTTTAAGGATATTGAAAGAGTTATAATGCCAGGGGTAAATTTTTCACTTCTTTGATGCATTTAATAAGAAGAGAATTAATAGTCTTGAATTGGAATGGAATATGGTTTAGTGTTTTATGCCAAAATTTTTTCACTTACTAGTATATCAAGCAGTCAATTCTTGGATGGTGGAGGAAACTGGAGTGCCCATAGAAAACTATGGACAATGAACTGACAAACTATCTCACACTAGAATCTGCCAGAGTGGGATTCAAAAATAAGTGTTGAGAGGCACTGTGATCCATATGCTTGAGCTTTAGACCACCCAGCCCCATACTAAATAATTTTGCCTGTCTGTAAATACTTATTTCAGTCATTAATTTTGGTAGTCTTTCAACAGATTTATTTTGGTGTATTTTGTTTTATATTCTAGGTAACACACTGGCATAATCCACAGTTTCATGCTTATTTTCCGACCAGTAACTCGTATCCTGGAATCCTGGCAGACATTTTGTCTGATGCTATTGGTTGTATAGGTTTTTCATGGGTAAGTATAGAAATCATTACAGTTAAACATGTGTATAGGGTCTGTTAGTCTTTTCATTGGAAATTCTTCTGTGAATTTGGGATTTCTGGAAACTGAATCAAAGATTCTAAAATAGACTTTACTTCTTATCTTCCTCAGTCCGTTTCAATTGCTTGTAATGATTATGCTTGCTTAATATTACTACTAAATAAAGTTGTTTTCCTCAAGGGAAAAATGACTAAAATTTCCCAATTTGTCCACTGAAATTCCTAAAACAACAGTAATTAACTGAAAAAACTAAATCTATAGTTTTCCAATACCCACAAAATATCAGATAGTTCCACAATATAGTGTCTTTGCAATGAAGATACAAGCTATTGTCAGCATATAATAATGCAGTCAGTGCTATATCTCAGAAATTCAATTTTTCCAATCATAAAGGCAGAAGGTACTTTCCAAAAAATGTAACAAAATCACTAAAACATCTTCTGTAGTAGCCACAGGTGGCCTACTCTTTTTCAAACTCTACAGAGGTGTCTTTAGCATGCACTGAGACACAGGACCTTGGGTTTTAATTTCATCTGAAAGATTTGAAACCTACTAAGTATACCTATCTGCTTTATGGTTTGGTTGGCTAAAGGAGTTTTATGTCCCAGTCAAGAATATTTAACTTTTATCGAGACGTTGCCAGCTATTGGTGAAGTGGCAGATATGTTCACCTTTGTAGTGGGCTCAGGGCACTGTGTAGGAAGGGTTCTTTACCGTGCCACATCTGCCTTGACACAGGGTATCAGATTATTCTTTAGAGATTGATAAACTTGTTCTCATCATGCTCATTATAAACAGGGTTTTACACAACTTTTCAAAAATGTGGGTTTTTGGGACTCCAATAAAAAAGTAAATGGGGTCCAAACCTACAAATGTGGGTCCCATAACTGAATTAAATTAAAAGTATTAATTATGTAATTATGATTATATACAGTCCTTGTATCGTGATCATGTTGAATTTTAAAATTGTTACAAACGATTGTGAATGTAGCTGTTTTCCAGTGCACAGATGCAAGAATCACACACCATCACATTTTTGTGCATTGTATTTCACACATGGATACCACGTTAACCATGCTGTTAAAAACTCTCTGTCTCTTTTAAATTTCAAGTCAGATGAACCAGACTGTGCAGGTTCTGAACCAGGTGTCTTTGATTCTTTTTCTTTGGGTGTATAGTTAAGAAAATTGCCAATATTACTCGGACATAAAACCATTATGACCAATTCAATACAAGTATGACTACGAGCCAACCAAAATTTTTCTGGAAATTTACCAATACTATATTTACACACCAATGTATTTATAGTACATGGGAGAATTCCAACATTTAGAATGTTTTAAAAAAATCCTCTTCTATTAACAGAATTTCAAACATGTTTTCTGAAATTATTCAAATTGGCTTACAAAATATTTTGCCTCCTTAAGGACGCATATGATAATTTGTTTGCGACCAACATAAAACCCTTAAAACCCTAATAAAAATCAAAAGGTTGCTGAAGCATTGTTAAACAACATTAATGTATCCATCAGGGGTTGAAAAGGTTTGCAATGAAAGGCCTTTGTTTTAGGCAGGTGCTACATGAAGTTTTAAAAGTCCAATATCAACACTGAAAGGTTCTGGTGAATTTGTGTAAAAATGGCAGGTGCATCAAACTCTTACAGATTAAATATCAATGGTCAAACTGTAAAATCAACAAATCTCGGCCCTTGGGCCTGGGGAATTTTGTACTCCTGATATATGCAAGAGAAAGACTGGTACATAAAAAGCTGTTTTCACAGGTTTTAATTATGACTGTGAGTACATTGTATTTCAACAGGCCTCAAGTCCATCATGTACAGAATTAGAAGTGATTGTCATGGATTGGTTGGGTAAATTATTAGATCTTCCAAAAGAGTTTCTATTTTGTTCTGGTGGTCGAGGTGGTGGCGTAATTCAGGTAATTATTACTCTCTCTCTCTCTCTCCCTTTCTCTCTCTCTCTCTCATATAATAATATCATGTGAATTTATTTAAGACTATTGTTTTTGTGAAATGCTATCAAATGAAAAACTAGCATTATATACTATATATCTAGAAATGCTATTAAAATAGCATTACATTTTTTATACCTAAAAAATCTCAAATCATGCATAGTTTTTTGCCAACAATAGGTCATTCATGATATGATGGCCTAGTGTTTATAAACATTGACAAGTCTAGACAATGTATACATGCTTTTTTATACACCCGACAACTAGTTTGAGGGTTGTATATATAGGCATCACCATGTCTGTCCATTCGTCAGTCTGTCTGTGTAAAATTTTTCCGGGGCATAACTCATAATTCCTTTGAACAACTGTCATAAAACTTAAAATCAATAATCTCCATGGTCCAAAGATGTGTCATGACCTTGAACCAAGGTAATTTTGGAAAAGTCAAGGTTATGGGAAAACAACGAATGTTGGGAGCAGGGGTATTTGGCTCTCAAGAGACAGTTCTAGTTTGTTATGTTAACAGCATCACTTACTTACTTACTTTGCTCAGTCTGTTTCAATCGCTTTTTAGTTGTAAGCGTCCTCTGTAGCCACAAGTGGCTCTTTTTTTAACTCTACAGAGGTTTCTTTAGCGTGCACTGAGACACAGGACCTTGGTTTTGAGTCTCATCCAAAAGATTATACAGTAAAACCTCGTTATAATGCCCCTCGATAACTTTGCCACCTCGCTTATCGCCATACTATTTTGAAGTCCCAAAATCCATTTTGTTGATGTTTTTCATTATGAGCCTCCCTCAATTTATCGCCAAACCCCTTTATAACGCCAAAATTTGACTGAACAAATGGTGGCGATGAATCCAGGTTTTACTGTACTAGTATTTTAGCTTTTTACAGCTTTAGTATGAACAGGAGATGAAAATCATCTCAGAAAATTTCCCAAGTGAGGTTCAAACCCACAACCCTTGACTTCGAAAGCCATTAACAGTACCACTCAGCCATGTCTGCCCATATTAGAATTATACAACATTCAATTTCAGGGTACAGCTAGTGAAGCTACTCTGGTGGCATTACTCTCAGCAAGGTCACAAGTATTACACAGATTAAGAGAACAAGATCCAGGATTAAATGAAGCTGATGTCATGTCTAAACTGGTGGCGTATTGCTCTGATCAGGTAAGGCTTGTGTAACACAAGGGTGAGTGAAGAGTGGTTACGCCTAGTCAAGATTATTTCAATTAATTCAAGGCAATTAGCACCTGTACAACAACCACTGACCTACAGTAGGTGAAATGACAAACAATCTCCCTGAGCTGGATTTTAAGCTCGACAGTAAAAGGGCACTAGGAGCTGTGATCCCTATGTGTGTGCTTTAGACAACTGAGGTCACCTTGAGTGAAGAAATTTGCAAGATTAATATCCTAGACATCACAGATCCTATACAGAGTTACCTCCCTTATGGACTATGTTCATTGTGTGTGCTGTGTTAGCATTATCTGCAGTGACATATAGCAGTATCATAGATAAGCTTATTTCTTTCAAACTCTATAAGTCTAAGCTGAACAGTTAAGGCTTTTACTGTATCTCATTACAAAAGTACTATACGATCTGTAATTTGATTAGATCATGTGAACAGGGTGGAGAAAACATTCTGTATCCCTCTGAAAACATCATATCCCACCCCTTTAGAACACACTATTACATCATAATGATATGACGTCATTGATAGAAAATCAGTTTTGATATTCCAACATTTATTTCTGATGAGTTCCAATCGGGAAAAAAAATGACTGGGAGAGAGATCATCATGGTCCTTTAAAAGTATATCAAAACAAACTTTCTTTTTAATTACCATGGTGATCTTTCATTGGAAACTAAGTTAGTTCAGTTGGTAGCGTATTTCCCCTGTATATTGGAAGTTTGAATCCAGGCTGCTTCTTACCAAGACTTGAAAATAGGTTGTGACTCTTTGGCCAAGCAATTGGCATTTTAAAATAAAAGATGAAAGTCACTGTCAAGGTTGTTCATGTGGGACCTTAAAAACCTAATCCCCTTGTCACATTAGACATGGTGCATTAAAGAACTCTTGCTGCATTGCTCTTGGTGTACTGCAAACATCGAAATGTTTGCTATCTTTTTTATATAAGTGAAGTATTCTGGACTGGAATGTAAAAGTCATTCAACATGTTCAACCAATCAACCAATGACAGTACCACTTGACCATCTGTGCCTTCAACCACTGCAGTAGCTCAGTTGATGGAGTGCTCACTCCCTAAGTTGGAGGTTGTGGATTCAATCCCTAGTGGGGTCTGACCAAAGACTTGAAAGTGGGTAGTGACTGTTGTTTCACCAAGTACTTGCCATTACGATAAGAAAGTCACTGGGTTTTTTTATGGGAACTTAATCCTGTGTCACAGTAGGCGTGACAGGATAAAGAACCCTGCTGTATAATGCCATCACCGCAATGCACAGGAAAATTTTCTGCACATTTGCCTATAGCTGGTAACATCTCAATATAAGTAAAATATTCTTGACTGGGAAGTTAAACACCATTAATCAATTCAATTGTTATGTATTAAAATTCTGTTTCAGTCACATTCTTCTGTAGAGAGAGCAGGATTGATAGGAGCAGTACAGATGAAGAAAATAGAGACTGATGATAAATCTTCACTGAGGGGATCAGCTCTAAAAGATACAATAGAAAGTGACAGAGCCAAAGGATTAATTCCATTCTTTGTAAGTGTGTAATCAATTAAGTAATAATGAGAGTCAGGAATAGCATATTTAACATGATGCTTTTTCAGACCCATTCATAATACCGAATGAATACACTCAAGTGGAATGTTATTTAACATTTTGCTTTTCCAGACTCATTTATAATACCGAATGAATACACTCAAGTGGAATGTTATTTAACATTTTGCTTTTCCAGACTCATTTATAATACCGAATGAATACACTCAAGTGGAATGTTATTACTTATATTCACAATCATAAAAAATATTGTTGTCATGACAGAAATGTAAAATTATCACTACAATAATTTATTTTATCCCAAGATACCAGGAATGGGTTGGAATGCTGACCAATCAAGCAATGCATAACATTAATTTAGGATGACATTCTATGATGTCATTGGATAGGTAAGGATTACGTTATTAAAGGTCATGACTCCACACTGTATTCAAGAGCAATTGAATGCCAGTAAAAACAAATAGATTCATCTAAAGAAGGTCAATTCCAATTGAAAATATAAGCAAATAGTTCCCCTTCCATCATCCTATCCCTTTTCATCTCCCATTTCTCCCCCCTCATAACATTTCCATAAAACTAAGATTTCATTTTAGGCTGCTTGTAAATAAATTGTTGACTTGGGGATATTGCAAGCCTAGGCTTCTCAAGGCCCTCAAAAAGTTTTATGGCCGTTATCACAGTATTGTTGATAAGTTTGATGTCTCTGTGTCCAGGATTGCCCTGGATATATTTGACGTCTCTTAGTTCCATGTTCCTTTCACACAATTTTGATTACACACGTGGCAGGTGTAGCTAGCTAAACTAGAGGTGTTTACCCTTCTGGAGCACCCGGCCTCATTTCCCTGGTGGAAGTTCACGTGTCTAACCAGTGACTTGTCAGTTCCAAAGTTTTTACTTTCCTTCTGGATTGAGATTGGGACATGAATTAGTATGTTTGTGTTTGACTGATAAGGCTATAAAGTTGTGGTCATATGATAACACCTTGATTGCTATAGTCAAACAGTGCTAATATAAAACACAAAAATGTATTAATACCTTGTTATTGTGAGTGAGTGAGTAATGGTGTTTAACGTCCCAGTCAATAATATTTCACTTATATCGAGACGTCGCCAGCTATAGGCGAAGGTGCAGAAATTTTGCCTGTGCATTGCACTGATGGCATTGTACAGCAGGGTTCTTTAGCGTGCCAAGCCCACCGTGACACATGACCTTGTTTATTTTAAGTTCTCATCCGAAAGAACCGTGACTTTCATTTTGTAATGCTGAGTGCTTGGCGAAAGAACAGTCACTACCCACTTTCAAGTCTTGGGTCAGACCCGGCCGGGGATGGAACCCACAACCTTCCACTTACGGAACAAGCACTCTACCAACTGAGCTACCGCAGTGGTACCCTCTTATTGTGTGTATGTGTGTAATTATTCACAGCTGCATGTGTTCATTTCTAAAAACCAACTTTATATGTGATCCCGATATACATTATATAGACTAAACACTCTGACAAAATACCGCTGACAGACTATATGACAACAATTTAACATTGTAAAAAGTGTAAAAATTCTGGGATTTTTTATGTTCTAGCAGGTCAGGTTCTAGAAAAGGTTATAATTTAGGATGTCCCAGATAAACCAGGACTAATAACATGAATGAAGCTGAATGAGGTTTATGGGTTTTTAATGGCAAACATTTTATATTTCAGCTTTGTGCCACTTTAGGGACCACACCATCTTGTGCCTTTGACAATCTTCTGGAACTAGGGCCAATCTGTAAGTTGTTTTGTCTTAAAATATTGAGAAAAATTCTGAAAAATTGTTAATGATTGTCTCTGTTTGTATTTTATATTGATTGAAGCCAGGCACAGTACCATTCCGTGTAAAGTTTGCACCATGTCAAGATTTTTTATCCCCCCGCCTTTCCAAAAAATTCGAGTTTTCATCCATCCATCCTTCCCTCCGTCCATACGAAATTCTTGTCTGCACAGATTCTCGGAAACTATGAAGCACTTTTTTTTCATGAAACAAGTGGTGCAAAGCATCAACATTGATAGGAGATGTGCATATTTTTAACCCAAGTTGGTTTGCTCATTTTCCTGGGAGTTATTGGCCTTTGCACATAAGGTGCAAATCACAAAAAACAACCTGTTGGCAGGGGATCCTAATTCACTGTATTTACTTATTCATTTATATCATGTACTGTAAGTGTATTGATTTTAGCGGTGTACTAATTTTAGCGATTTTACCATACCACTAAGAGCGCTAAATTAAGTACACCACCAAAAATTCGGAGGGTGCTCTTAGAATGGCAGAAAAAACAATGACAGTCTTTTGCGCTAATTTAAATCCATGCTAATATCCCTTTGGTCTCTTGTGCACTAAAATTCGTACACGCTAAATAAAATACACTTACAGTATATTGAGGCAGACAGATCGGGAATGATTAAGGAAACCAGAGCGTCCATGAAAAACTGACTTTGGCAAACTTTCTTACACAAGAATCTGTCCCAGGTGGCATACAAACCTATGTGGTGAGACCATGAGAGGTACTTAGATTTATAAGCTAGCACTTTTAAGACTATACTCAGCCTTAGAGTCCAATTTGGGATATAAAACAACAGTAAACATGTACTGTATACATGGTATAAGAAGATACATTAGCAGTAGGAAACTTTCACTGTTTTGATCTTCTTAACTATTTTGTGGCAAGACATTTTCATGGTTCTGACTGTACATTGAAGTATTAAGAAATTTTTGCTGAGCAGATATATTTGTCAGTTAGTGAGTGAGTGATTAATGGTTTTTTAAGTCCCAGTCAAGAATATTTCACTTATATCGAGACACCGTCAGCTATAGGAGAAGGTGCAGAAATTTTGCCTGTGCGTTGTCCATATGGCATTATACAGCAGAGTTCTTTTATCGTACCAAGCCTACCATGACCATGACGACATGGCCCTCATTTATTTTAAGTTCCCATCTGAAAGAACTGTGACTTTTCATTGCATAATACTGAGTGCTAGGCGAAAGAACAGTCGCTACCACTTTAAAGTCTTGGGTCTGACCCGGTCAGGGTTTGTGCACACAACCTCCCAATTACGGAGCAAGCACTGTACCAACTGAGCTACCACAGTGGTTAGCAGATATATTTATGGTAGAAGAGTCGCCTCAAAAACTGTAAATATTTTATCTTCAGGAATGTTAATCCTTTAACCGTATCTGTTCTAAATTTTCAGGTGAGAAGAATAATATATGGATGCATATTGATGCAGCTTATGCAGGAAGTTCATTTATTTGTCCTGAATTTAGACCACTGCTAAATGGTGTAGAGGTAAACACTTTTGAACAAATTATATCAATGATTTGAACAAGTCTGAATCTGCATTTTCTGTTCTTGATGCTGGTACACATTCTTAACTGTTCCACCACAGAAGGTAGTTGGGGGAAAGAACAAAGAAACAGTTCTATTCAACAGCTAGTTTAAATAATATTATAAATGCATGATCTTAGTTACGTTTGTTACATTTATACCTCTGTCCTTCTGTCTGTTCGAAACAAAAATTTGTGAAAAGTTCTCTCAGCAACTACTAAACATAACCACTTAAATTTTGTATGCAAGTTCAGTATGAGGACCCATACAGCAAGTACTGATTTCAAGTCTACCAGACATCTACTTCCTGTTTTCTGACTTTATGTATTGACTTATACGGTTAATGAATGAAGTTAGAAGCGGGGATATAATAATTTACATATTCAAATATTTCAATTCTATTAATGATCAGTATTGATTTAGAGCAAATGTTACACCGCTGATGTCTTGGCAGCAATCTGTGAGTTGAGTTGATTAATAGTGTTTAACATCCCAGTCCAGAATATTTCACTTATATTGAGATATTGCCAGCTATTATAAGGCAAAGATGCAGAAATTTTGTGTTGCACTGATGGCATTATACAGCAGGGTTCTTTATCTTGTCAAGCCGACCATTACACAAGACCTCATTTATTTTAAGTTCCCATATGAAAGAACTGTGACTTTCATTTCGTAAGTAATGCTGAGTACTTGGCAAAAGAACAGTCACTACCGACTTTCTAGTCTCGGGTCAGACCCTGTCCGGGTTCAAATCCTGACCTCCCACATACAGAGTGAGCACTCTACCAACTGAGCTACAACAGTAGTAACAGTAATCTGAGGATAGATATACTGGTGTCATTAAAAGGGATTAAGTTCTTAATTGTAAAATGTATTTTAACAGGACAATATTTTTTCTTTTTCAGCATGCTATGTCATTTAATTTTAACCCACATAAATGGATGTTGGTGAATTTTGACTGTTCAGCAATGTGGCAAGTATTATTTTTTAAAATTAAGATTTCAAAAAAAAACTGATTTAACTGGTCAAAATGTCCATATAACCCTAGTATAGTTTTATAGCTAAAATCATCTCAGCAAGTTACCATGATCACAGTAATCCTTGATTTTCAAAGCAAGTGAACAAAATACAACATAGCAATGGTTAGTCATTTTATGACAAAAATCATTATCTTGGAAACAAATACCTTACCCCTGAAAAAAAAAACCCAAAACAGCAGATTAAAATTAAAACATGCACAATCACTATTTTTAGTAAGTTTTATGGTTAATTAATTTAAAATTAAAATAGTAACATTTTTATGATTAATTTATGATGATAGATAGATTGGTAGAATTGGGTTTTTAAAACATTCCTAGTCAAAAATATTTCACTAATGTCGAGATTTCACCAGATAAAGGTGATGTATCAGAATTTTTGCGGTGCATTTCATTTCCACAATTTGATATGATTTTTCAGCAAGAAAAAGATGTCATTTTCGCAAGAATAAAATGATTTTTCCGCAATTTTTTTTCTTTCCATTTCCGCATTTCCTGTTGTTAATTCTTCGTTTTACTATATCCAAAAAAACACAGAAAACTCAACACTTCACAGACTGCTATGGTATTTATTTTAGTATTATCATTCACGATGTTTCGCCTTGCTAGAATGGCGTCATCAGGAACTTTTTATTAGATAGTTCTTTGTTTTACATTAAATTACGCCTTCAGTTCTTTTAGAAGCCAATGTGATGCTTGCTTTACAAGATTTTACGGAGCTGTATCGGTAGACAACATCACCTTTTTCCAATACATGGGACTCTCTATACGTATGGCCATCCAATATCAAACAAGATTTTCCCCTGTTAGTCTCTGAAAACTTAAGTTCCATGTTTAACGTTAACGTATATTAGGAACACTGACAGAATAAAGTGAATAAAGTAATGAGTAGATGCTCACCTTATTCCTATGAAGAGAGTAAACCTTAAACTCATGTCGATTTCTAATACTTATCTGTACCTGTAAAAATATTGATTGCGGAAATGAAAAAAAATTCATGCGGAAATGAAAACATAACTTTGTGAAAAAATTGCGGAAATGCAATGCACCCAATTTTTGACTGTTAAAATGTGCTCATGGCAATGTGTAGGGAATCACCTGGGTTCTTTAATTGGGCAAAGGTATTTAAGGTCTCTTCCGAAGAACCCAGTGACTTTCACTATTCCTCGCCAGTGTCAAAGAATGAGGAGGATATTAAATTCGAGATTTTGTTACTCTGTTCAAAATTCTTGTCTGCACTATTTCTCCAAAACTATGAAGCCCTATTTCACAAAACTTAATAGTGCTTCAACATTGATAAGAGATGTACATATCATTGACTTGGGTTGGTTTCCTCATTTTCCATTGAATTATTGCACTTTGAACATAAGAGCAAATCACAAAAAAGAAAATGTTCACAGGGAATCCTAATTCACTGAATTTACTTGTTTCTAAATTGGCAATAAAAATATCAATCACTGTCTATTTTCAAGTCTTTTAATAAGGGTTCTAACCCCTGAATTCCCACATATAGAGCGAGCACTCTACCAACTGAGTTAGCGATGTGGTCATTATTATTAGTAAGAAATAGAGTGTAAATTAGATTCGATCAATGATCAGTGTTTATTTTGTTTTGATTAGTGATTTTTGTCACCCTTCAAAGAAATTTTTGCAGAATGATTGGTTAACTTGCCCAGGCTTCATAGAACTAAGTTCGGAAATCTGCTGGGGTACATAAACACACACAATGTTTAGCGGTAGCAGCTAGGGAAGTAACTTGTACATTGTGGACGTCTAGTTACGGTAAACAAACATGGCAACAGCATATGCAAGTCACACAAAATATGAAATGCATTAGTTAAAAAGATCCAACTGGTAACGCTTTGAAGGGTGACAAAAACATTATACAGGGCTTCGGCAGGTTAGACAGGGTACATGGGGCCGTGTAACCTGCCAAAGCCCTGTATAACTTATAATGTTGTTTTGTTTTTCAGGGTTAAGGATAGTAAGTTAGTAAGTGAAGCATTTACAGTGGATCCGTTATATCTACAACATGAAAATCAGGGAAAGATGCCAGATTACAGAGTAATTATAGGATTTTTAAAATTGTATTTTATCATTGTTTATCATACATATATACATGTATGAACTGAAGATTTTTAAGTAAGGTTCAGTATCCCCCGCCTTTGAAAGAAAGAGCGGGTTATTGAATTCAAGTTTCTGTCAGTCCATCCATCTTTCCTTCCTTCTGTCCGAAATTCTTAACTTAAGATAATGAAGCACTATTTCATGAAACTCAGTGCAAAGCATCAACATAGATAGGAAATGCCTATATTGAAATCTTGAGTTGGTTTACTCATTTTCCTTGGAGTTATTGCTCTTTGAACATATGTACAAATCACAAAAAAATAACCTGCTGACGGGGGATCCTAATTCACTGGATCTGCTTGTTACTAATTGTACTTTATCAATAGTTTATCATACTTGTATGAAATGTAGACCAATTTAATCATGTGAGGTTTATTTTCACATAATTCCAAAAATTGATGGGAGTCAAAATTTCAAATATTTCACTAATATTACCATCAATAAAATTTCATGAATACTGGCAGAAAAAAATTGAAAATACTTGTACAATTATATTTATAATATGTGTAATATACACAATGGAGAAGTATGTTCTAAAAACTTAGATATGGGAGTTACACAAGATTTAAAAAATATTGTTGTAGCTATTGCAATTCTATATCTAAATCTCAAAACTTGCCATGTGATCTTAATTTTCAGCTAAAGGAGAAAAATAATAACAAAACTGTACATAATGAAAAATACAATAACATATCTTGTGCCATTACACAAAACCTCATGGATTTTATTCAATTTTTAAACTCCCGGCATTTAAACTTCCTTAAAATTGCCACCAATCTCAAAATTTGACCACATAAAATATGGCATGTATGCAATAATATTGATTTGTTTTTCAGCATTGGCACATTCCTTTAGGGAGAAGATTTCGCTCATTAAAAGTTTGGTTTGTTCTCAGGTTATATGGACAGAAAGGTCTTCAGGAGTATATAAGAAAGGTAATCCCAGTCTCTGATGTCATGAAAATGTTTAGATATGTAGTACTCATGGTACCCAATATGTGTGTCTGAACTGAAATTTCTCATGCAAAGTATTTCCTTGGCTAAATTTGGTAAAATATATTTTGATCCTTTGGGTATCTTTTCAATATCTATCTTGACTAAAATTTTTGTTTCACAATTTTGGTTCAAACACTACTGTTGAGGAATTGTATTTCAAAATGGTCGTCTAGTGCTATAAAAATTAAAACTGGTAGAATATGTAATATCATGTAGTACATAATTGACATCTTTGAGAAAATGGACAGAATCTTGAAAAGGACATAAAATACTATTATAACATTCTACACTCTGTGTGTCCATTTTGTACCCACCATTACTCAAACAAAATTTATCTTTAAAATAAAAAAAGTCTAGCCAAGGTGAGTAACTGTTGACTTATTCAGATATTGTGTATTTTAAGCTGAATTTAGTTTTTTTTCTAAAAAGGTAGTAAAATAAATTTGATTTTATATATACAGGATGTTGGACTTGCCCATGAGTTTGAAAACTTTGTCAAAGATGATAACAGATTTGAGATATTTGGAGAGGTTATTTTAGGATTAGTATGTTTTAGATTGAAGGTTAGTACACAGTACATAACGATTAATTGATTGAATTATGTATACAGGGCATTACTGTTATTTGTTGATTGATGAATGAATGGATCAATTGATAGATCAATGTTTTACATCCCAGTCAAGAAAATTTTACTTATATGAAGATGTCACCAGCTATAGATGAAGTAATATAAATTTTGCCATTGGTTCATGTGAGTATGCAGGGAGGGTTTTTTAGCATGTCACACCATTCCTACTGCTACACATGGCATTGGTTTTTAAGGTATCTTTTGAAGGACCTTGTTACTGTATATTGCTTTATTTTCACGGTGTCAAATTTTCGCGTTTTGACGATGACTAGTGTAATCGCGGTGTCATATTTTCGTGTCTTATCTGATTCAAGGAAAATGACTCTAGCAAGATTAATGGGCTGGTAATACCAGTGTCTATTCACAGTGGTTTAATTTTCGCAGGAATACACTTGACCGTGAATATAGCGAAAATAAAACCATACCAAAATATAAGCATTATACAGTACATTCATTTGAAAATGCCAAGTGCTTGGCAAAAGAACAGTAGCTACCTATTTTCAAGTCTACCAGACCCAGCCCTCCCACATATCGTACAAGCTGCTAAATTTGATGTACTATTAAAATTACGTACAGTGCATGCAAGATTTAGTGATTGTTGATATGTAATAACCATGTTTTATACTATGCCATGTTTGTCAGACGTTTGCATACGTCATCATATTGTATGCACATGCTCATATTATTAGAATATACGTTCTTGACATGGACGTCGGGGTTTTGTTGTCTGTTGACAACAAGCCCAAATCTACAGTGATGTCATTTAACATAGTTCTAATCATGTCAGTTGTTCTTGTACTTAGAAATCACATGACAGACTTATACACCCTACTGTGTATATGTTATACTTTACATGTAATATTTTTACACATATATATTCTAGGGACCAAATGAACTGAATGAAAAGCTGTTGAAAGCCATTAACGATGATGGAAGAATCCACTTGGTACCATCTAAGGTCAAGGACGCATATTTTTTACGATTTGCCATCTGTGCTTCTCGGACTAACTCGGATGATGTAAAGTTTGCCTGGAAAGTTATACAAGAAGTTACAAAAACATTAGTCAAATGATTGTAGTTTAAATGTAGTTAGGAAAAAATATAAATTACTGTGGCATATATTCAGATATATTCTTGTAGTTGTTAGAAGGTGTGCTGTAATGCTAGTTGGCCAATCAATGGTCATAGGAATCACCCTGTCTGTGCCTGACTGTCTGTCCGTCTCAATACTGTGCCCACTTCATATCTTCCATGTCTATGAGTGGATTTTGATCAAATTTGGCACAAATATAAACCAACATGAGACAATATGTCCCATACCAAATTCATGTGCATAAGTCAAAGGTCAAGGTCAGGAGGTCAATGTTAGGGGCGGGGTGGGTATTTAGCTCTCAAGAGACAGTTCTAGGTTTAAGTGGCTAATAATTCTCCCAATGCTTAACTAACAAGGTGTGCTATAATAGTGCTCTCTCTCTGGGCCATATTTTAGGCATGTATTAGGCCCCATTAATAGTTAAAAATCTTATGGATTTTTCACAAACACCAAGTGTTTGTAAAAGATGATAAAAATTATTAAGTAAAAAAGTGGTAAAATAAATCAAAATAAAACATAAATTCATGTCAAAAATCAATGTAGTTCATTTACTGGATTTCATTTTAGAGTTTTATAGCACTGATGTCATTTTTCATTTGACTGCTAATTTTCACAACTATGAGGAACCTAGTCTTGTGTTGACCTAATATGCTCCACCGGGAGCAAAGAGGATAAGATAGGTAGGTTGTATTAGGAACCTAGTCACTGTTTTACAAAAACTAGAGAATCATGCAGCCATTAATCCATTGGCCATATAGGCCAAAAATACATTCCTGCAATGCTAATTTTAAGAGAAAACATAATCAAATGTCTTAATAGATAACAATAATATGGTTGAGTTACTAATAGTTATTGTACTGTTGGTATTTAGTGATATTAAGGGAAGGGGTTGTCATGGAGATATATTATATATAGGTTATTGAGATTTTTTTTTTAGATTTTTTTTTTCTTAATATACAATACAGGCCTAGTTGTTCAAAGCTTGATTAATTTAATCAGTGATTAGTGCGAATTTAAAACGCCAATAAAGCTTAACATATCCTTATTGAATCAACAATTTTAAATTATTTTGTTTCAATTTGACGAAATTCTATTCACTTTTTGTGTTTTAAACAAGACATTCACACAATATTTGATATTTTTAAAAGACAAATTTTGACTTATCAATTGATTAAACTAATCAAGCTTGGAACAACTTGGACCACCGAGGGGTTGTGATAACATATAGACCTCAGCAATAATGATTTGTGTATCTGTACATTTTCCCCAGATGAGCTGGGGCATATTTTTACCCTCATTTCTGTGATAATTCAAACTTTTATTGTTAATTAATCTTTGTATTTTGTAGTATTTATGCTAATTAATTTTGTGATTTGTTTTTGTAACTTTTTATATATACTTGTATATTTGTACCCCCTGCAAACTAGTTTTGAGGGGGGTATTTAAGAATCACCATCACTGTCTGTCTGTCCATCTGTATAAAATCATGTCTGGGCCATATCTCATAATTGCTTTAAACGACTGTCTTAAAACTTGACATGAATAATTTTCATGGTCTAAAGGTGTGTAATGACCTTGAATCAAGGTCATATTGGAAATGTTCTAGTTTTAAGGTTATATATATAAATAAGTTGAGTCTACATGAACTGTGTCAGTTTATAGATCACAAGTAATTTAGTAATCCAGTAATTAAAGCAGGTCATTTAACATTTTAATGTGAATGACTTTTTCACACAAGATTTGACCTACTACAGTCGGATCTGCCTTAAAGGCCACTTCTATATAAGGGTTACCTGCCTTTATAGGCCAATAAAATTTTATAAAATCACTCTTTATTCAAGTTATTTGAACCTGTATTTTAAAAGACCACATGCCAATAAAGGTCACTTTTACAAGTTCCATTGGGTGACCTTTATAGACTGGTTTGACTGTATAGAAGCTTTTTATTGACTAAAAAATTAAAGACCTGCACCAAATTTAACCCCGTTAACATAAAATTGTCGTATCTAAATCTAATTGGTGTACAGTTTCAACAGATACCAGCTATAGTATGTGTGACATTTTGATTTCTTGTTGATGCTTGAAATAAAAAACTAAAAAAATAAAAATTAGATTAATGATTTGCACAGAACAATTGAATTAAGTTCATTTACAGAATATTTTAGTGGTTTTCCATGAGTTTTGTTAATAAATGCTTATTGTAGAATTTTGTTATGTCTTCAAAATGGGGTTCACGGCTGTACCATGTGATACCCCCTAATGTTGGTGCGGAACACTTATTTCCAATGAATATTGAATTCAGGGAATTGGTGATGTTAACATTTTTGAAAACGTTAAGAGGTATTGATCATGCAGTACAACAGCGGACCCCATTCAACTGAAAGTGTAAATTGTTAATAATAGTTGCCCCCCTTTGATTGTTCCTAAGATTCACTGTGAACAGTCAAAAAGAGGAGGGAAGTTTACCGGTCCTAGTTCAGTTTTCCACTGTCAAGGTACAGAATTTTCTGAATCCAAGTTGTCTCCCTTTGTACAGTCTTCATTATAAATTGATAAACAATGTCATTGGGTATAGTGTGTCAAGTTTGACCTGACTGTAAATTGAATATTACTTTGCTTTACTCTGAATATTAGATTTTTGCTGGTAGATGTACGCGACTATATGATTTTAGGGAAGACAGCAAGTTTCACTACCATCCTTATGTACAGACTTTATATAGTTCCAAAATTACACAATGGATATGTCTGCTTGAATATTCAATTAAAGGTCAAACAGTCAGGTCAGACTTGACACACTATACTAGTCTGTCACAAAGCAAGTCAGTAATTGAGTTTTACATAACAAATCACATAGTGTCTCACTAATTAATGTTTAATTATATTAATAATGTAAACATATTTATTTTCGAGGTGTACTAATTTCCGTTTATTTGAATTCAGTGTCATTTGTTTTCTGTGAAAATTAATACCAAGTAAAAATTATATTATGCTTATTGTGTTATAGTGTATATGTCGAAAACGCAAAACTTTAACTATGTCCATATGTATACATTTTCTTTACCGCAAAAATAAATACATGCGAAATTAAATATGAGGTGCGCCAAGCGAAAACCAGGCTTATCGTCTATGACGTAATAATGAGAAAAATGACGTCAAAAGATCCCGCATTTTCGATGCCGTAGTTTTAGACAAGGAGCGCACTAAAATGATAACGTCGTTCACGTTTTCCGACTATTTGTCAAAAGATAGTTTGTTACTAATGAAAGCAATAGCGAATCTAGCAAAATTAATAGTTAAAGTATTCACAGAATTTGAATAATCAGACATTAAACCAAAATGATAGACAATTCCCATGTAGATCTACGTACAATACATAGCCGACACGACATTATGTTTATACATTCAAATGCAATAAAAATACCAATAACTAAAATATTCGGGATTTCCAAAAGTTATAATAAACAGCTATTCATTAGCTTATCGGTGAAAATAAAAATAAATAAATAAATAAAATTGTAAATTTATTGAATGTTAAACGGGACCAAGATGAAAAAGTCGACTACAAATATACGGTTAACATTCATTTACTCCAAAAGATTTTCCGTCTATCGTTAATTAGTTTTTTTAAAATTTTATTTCTATTAATTTCATTTTTAGTTTTGACGATTTTATGTATCCAAACGAAAGTAATTTACACAATCGACACAGATCTAGAGAGAGTGCACCATGCCACTGTTCATAATGTTCGGAATTCTGAGCAGTTTTAAGTCGAAGAGAGACAACCCCTGGCAAAAGGCTTTTTCAACTACAATTCTTAGTGCCGAACTAATGCAGTGTATTTAAAGGAAGTTCTGGTCATTGTAAGAAAATGTGTTACTATCTATAATTCATTTTGTTTTGAATTATAAACATGTTCGGAATTAGGTGCACCCTCTCTATAAAATAGGTCGCTGTGAGTTGGAGTCCTGTTCCGACCACATGTGGGAAGGTTAGTTAGTACAAGGCAGACCATACAACACACTCGCACTTCACATGCATACACAAACTTGTTCATAGATTCACATATAGAGATTAATAAAATAGTTCTCGTCGCGAATAGCTGAAAAATAGCTGATGCGACGTTAAGCAACATTCAACCAACCAACCAACCAACCAACCTATAAAATAGGTGGTAAACTACCTATCTTATTTTTTAAAATTTCTGAGCATGGTCATAAATTAAAGATTTAAGTTATCTTATAAGTTAAGAACACTCTCTCTCTCTCTCTCTCTCTCTCTCTCTCTCTCTCTCTCTTACATGTAGATCATGATAAAGCTCTATTGAAGATTTAAAAAGTTTCTATTGGCTAGCATAACCAATATTTTCAGCCCTCAGTGGTATAGCAGCTTCTTATGCTTGCATGCTCAAGCATACACATAATTATTTGGTTAAAAAATATTTGTTTGCATCAGTGTTCGAAATGTTTGATTTATTTCGAACACTGCTTCGCTTTATTCATTAATATTTAGCGTGAGATGTTCAATTCCCCTTCTTTTTTGAAAACCGTTTTCGATTTAAACAGGTTTAATTATGGATGGATTAGTATGTTTGTTTTGATTTTGCACCATAATATAAAGAAAATTGATTCTTTTCTATTTAAACTATAGGGTCAGATATTGACATCATCGGTAAAATACGAGAAAGGTCCATCAACCATTGAACCAACTTCACAGGAGAGTATTCTCCCTCCATACTACGATATAGCTTTTCTAAGGGTTTGGGATGCCACTGCGAAAACAAAAGGTCATTGTTGAAAAACGTAATTACATACTAACATAGACATCTGCGAAGATAGGAAATGATAAATAGAAATCTGTAACTGAATAAAATGTACTAATGACTAGACATATCGTAAAATAAAATACATAAAACCGCATATGATACAGAATGATTGAACAAATGCAAAGCATACATGTACTTAAACATATATTTGGACCACTGGATATCCAACTCCCGCTGCTTAAGACCGGCATGTTTGGCATGGCAAAAATGAGATCCAGTGGTGTGGTTAATGTACTTTTATAGAGCTGATCCTTATCATCTTATAAATTTAATTTTTAAGTTATTACATGTTTTTTGACTTGGTGCCCAAATAGAATAGTTAATTACATGTTTTATCTGATAGGACATATTGTTGGTTCGTGGTTTGGAATGGGGCTATTTTCAATTTCAACTGTAAAATTACTTGAATCATGTAAATATTAGTGTGCAGATTTTTTTCAGTGTCCGTCTAAAGCCGGGAGTTTTATTATTATTGGTCTGTGTTTACAACGCGGTACGATTGGTCTGTTTTTGTTGTAGTGCGTTCTTGTTGGGTATTGCTGTTTCAAGTTACTATTTAGCTTCAACTTTCTATTGTTACTAAACCTGTTTTGCAGCACTAGACGGTCGTTTCAGGATAAAATCCATATCGTTCATTTTTTAAAAATATATTCTAAATAGTAACACACAAACTTTAATGTCATGATTTGGACTAACAATGCACGATTTATTTCAACATAAATTTATATTTTGAAGTATATAAAGTGGACAATTATTCTTCCAGAGAGCAGGCGAATGTGTCTCGTGACTTGTTGAAAAAAATCCGGGGTTCATGTCCCCGGAACCCCACTAGCACTTCGGAGACTTCGTCCCCTCACACGTTAAGCATGCACATTCATTTTTCTCTAGCTACTTCACTGGCCATTCGCGACAGGATGTGTTTTTACGTAATATAAACTCGTATATACCCCCGCTTTTATCTTGAACCATTGGTCATAAATATAAAAAAATTAACTTGGTAAACAGGAAGTAGATGTCTTGAAATCAGTACTTGCGGCAAGGGACCTCATAATGAAATTGCATACAAAATTACTGTGATTAGTTGTTGCCGAAGAAACTGTAACGTTTTTTTTCTTTCGGACGGACGGAAGATAGAGTTGAAACTATGATCGACATGAAAGATGCCAGAGATATGTATGAATCCGTTGAACCATTGTTACACAAATGTTCATTACGACCTCGGCTTTTCCCAACCCATAATACTTCCACATCAATCCCAATATAATATTTGCCAGACCAAGGAAACACTCAGTCGTTTGAACCAAGACTGACAGATATAACTGTCTCGGATCACATGCTCACACAAATGCGTTAGGTACTATTCATTCATAGATATAAAAGTTATAATCTAAAGTTCTAAAGTTTTTATTACACTTAAAATCAGCACTCACGGCAATTATTATAGAGATCTCATTATTTTCTTCATTGTAATAAAAACAACTGACACAAATGAGTGAAATGATGTTTAAGCTACCAGATCCTAAAAATATAAACAAAAACAGGAATGTGAAGGAGAAATTAGCTTTTGTAGACCAAAGATCAGAATACGAAAATGTAATCATCCTCGGAACAACCGTACATCTAGTACAACAATTTTTCGTTTATCGCCTTAATCATATTGTTAAAAAACTAAAATCATGATGTTTATTTGAAAATAAGCAGAGCGTTGTCACAAGTGACTGTAAACTAATTTATTTTCATGTTCAAGGATAACAAATCGCGAAAATTTATCGCCGCGAAATCAACATATACAAAGACACACGTGTAAGATGAAAAAATTCGGGTGTACCATAAAACGGGAAAGTCTTTGATATGTCAAAGTCCCCAAAACAAATGAAAATATGTACATTTCGTTAAATAATTATTTACAAAACTTTTTATTTAATCATATTAGAACACTAAATATCTGTGTAAGACAGGAGTCACACCTTTATGTGAATACTCAGACACACAAGGTGATTGTTTTCTTTTTTCTTAACTCGTTACTTTAGAGCAGGAGAGAGAGGGGGGGTCAAGTTGTAGTAACACGTGGAATTGAAGAACCTAGCTTAGTTTAGATAAGGATAGAGATTGGAAATTTTAAAGTAAAAAAAAAACGAAATGTCTATTTATCTCAATTTTTGATTCTCCCGATATGGTACAAGTTAAAGACAACATCAAAATAATGAAGGAAGATATACTATCAGATTGTTTACCCGGGGGAAATTTGACCTATTGGGCTAACCTTTGACAACGATTCCCTTTCGGACATGTTTGACAATTTTTAAGGTCCATAGAAAGATTTCACCTGCCACTACTAAATGTTGAAAAATAAATCTTTACTTTTATTTGATTACGTTTATTAGACACTTATGAATTAACAGAATCTTAAGCATTACCACGGTAATTTGCGTGATTTTTCAATTCTTCTTTATGTCGGACTCATATGGAGCGTAGTACGAACTATTGTATTATTTAGATGGATGTACAAATGTTTAAAGGAAACTTAAAGTTTAAGTAACAAAATGAAATAATATATGTCGTGAGGTATGTTTATAACAACGTTATTTTGACGGACGTTACTCAAACATAATATGACGTTATTAAAATGTAAAATTTTGAACGTCGTTAATTAACAACTATATTTTAAACGTAAATTTACATAGGTTCCAAGTGAAATATTTCCAAAAAGTTGGTATTTTTGGAAACTACAATAAACACACTTTAAGAATATGTAATTATCTCAAAATCGAATTTTTTCACCCTAAGCCTGGTTTTCGCTTGGCGCACCTCATATGTTTACAGGAATTAACTTCAATGAAGTTTTGTTCATCTGGACCAATTATATTAGGTGCAGTGCTTGAGTTGGTCTCCATTTATCAAATGGGGATGTGTGGATTAGATAACAACATCTAGATCAAATTTCAATATCAGTCTATAAAGACCAAGTAAGGGAACCAGTAAAAGTGGCTTTTATATACAGGTTCAAATAATAAGAATAAAGAACAATTTGGATACAATTCTACTGGCTTTATAAGCAGGTGACCCCTATATACAGGTGACCTTTAAGGCAGGTTGGACTATGCTGATGCACTTTAGGTTCTTGGTAATGCTGTCATGAATTTTGAATTTTTATGAACTAATGCATTCAAAATAGCATATTAGAATACAAAAGAAAACTTTAAAAGGTCTTTCTTTTTGGTAAATTAAAGAATTAATTAAAGGTTTAGTGATGACACTTTATGTACATATGCTATGGATTCTGATTGAATTGTTATATGTTGGTATGTGTACATATTTGACTAATAAGACATGTAGAATGCATTGTAGTACAATATTATCTCAATTAAATGCCATTATTTATTCAGAAAATTTTTTACCATTATAGAAAGGTTTAGCAATAAATTGAGGGAGGCTTAAAATGAAAACATGGAAGAAGTGGATTTTGTGACTTCAAAATATTGTGGCAATAAGGGAAGATACAAGATTTGTATGTAGTTCTCATTGAAATAGAAATGCCAAAGTTTCACAGTAATAATTGAACTCAAAATTTCCCTCAACTTAAATTTAGAAAATTGTTGATATTTTTTCTGAAACTTTCAAGTGATTCTTTGAAATGCCACCCCATATTCCTAAATATCTAAATATAACCAGATTTAATTTTAAGATTTAAGGAAAATTTTAGTTAAAGAGTGATTAGGAAACTAGGGTTTGAAAATGTGATAAAGGTATTTATTATTATGATTTATTTATTTAATTTATTTTTACATTTATTTATCAGATTTTTGTTGTTGTTGTCCAGAAATAAAATAAACTGATGATAAATATATTTGATGAATAATTTTTTGTACTCCCTGCCACAGATATGACAGGACCTTGGTGGCTAGATGGCTTCAGCCTGTTTACAGGGATCAAAGCACCTCCTACCCCCCCCCCCCCCCCCTCCGGTCCAGATCTCGCTTCTAGACTACACCCTAGTCTGAGAACATAGTGAGGAAGTTTGCTTGTCGAAGGTCAATGATTTTTTCAGGTACTCTAGTTTCCTCTACCATCCTGATTCAATTTAAGTGAAAAAATATTGACTAGAGTGTATAAAACCTCATTATTCCATTCCACATACAATACAGACCTGCCGGAAGTTTAACACTGAGCTAATGAATTGGTGTCAAATTGACAGCTCATTTTGGACCCTCTTATCATCAGATTTTTGGTAGCCGTTGTCTATCTGCAGTCAGGTTTCAACTCCTTTTTGTTAGCTAAGTGTTAAACTTTTGACAGATATGTACTGTATATTGACAAGTAATATAACTTGAGTGATGAATGTAGCTGTGTCATCTAAGGGCTTGTTTTGTGATGTTGTTGACAGGTTTCCTGATGGTGTGATTATGGCCTATCCATCCCCATTTCCCCTTTTATATTTGTATTCTAATCGATTCAATGGACAGACTTGTTTCTGGCATTGCAATAGGTATCAAAACTAGGTCAAGAAGATCCAAGGGTGAGAATTAAAAAAACGATTATGGGAGAGTACTCATTCTGATATTTGTGGTCATTTACCTATAGTGTGTTCATTTCCTTAAATTCGGTCCAAAAATGGGTTACACGTTGTTGTGTTAAATTTTGAAATGTTAACAGTAAAATGGCTTCAATTTGTTATAACTTAACTATTTGAGCAAACAACATGTGATAACAATAGCCAGCGTTACTAATTACACTGCTTAATATTACACTAAGAAAGGAGTTGAGTAAACAGATGGGGTTTTTATCCCCAAATCAGTATTGTTTCAGTTATATCAATAGTGTCAATTTTGGGATTTAGGAGGAAACCGGATTACCCAGAGAAAATTGATGTTCTTAACAAAAAAAAAAGAAAGAAAGAAAGAAAGATGATATGATGCATAACTGTAACACGATCTGGGTTTTCCTTCATATGAAACATGAAGATATCCAGCCGTGGTATAACGTCGAATTATAAAACTCTTTGACTTTAGACAGAATTTGAGAATTCGTTAAAGCGGAGTAGAGTAATGGGTTTTCCACGCTTTAGTCAAGAGTCTTCAACTTATATCGAGGCAGTCAGTTCTAGAATTGTAGAGGAAACAGGAGAACAAACCAGCGACCTCCTGCTAGCGAACCGAGAACTTTTCTGGCTCTAGTATCACCCCTAGCGGGATTCAAACCTAGGCTATGAGATAGCTGTGATCCATTAGTGAGTGAGTGTGCTTTATGCCACTTGGCTACCGATGTCCCTACCTGGTGAAAAAACAGAAACTTCCTATTTTCAAGTCTTGGTCAGAGCTAGTCTGACTAATCATCCCACTAAACATTCTTTTCTTTTTTTGAAACCCCCAACAAGGCAAAAATAAAATAGGGGATTATTAGGCTGATTAGTCGGACTTGGTCAAAGCCGACCGAAGTTCAAAACCGTTATTCTATATATACCAACTGACCTATCATGTAGTGGTTTCAACTTACGAAGAGATTGTCAGTTCTTGGAAATGCTGTACAAAATGTTTGTTTCTATAATTAATGCAATAATAACGTTCAACAGCATACCATACTTCTGAACGAATGTTCCAATTTCATTTTCAACACCATTTTAACGTGAGAAGAAACTGGTACCAATTTACAAAAAAGCTCCCTTTGTCATTGGATTGAGTAAACCCATTGGACCAATGTAACATATAATACTATGTTCTGTTTAGAGAATTATATAATAAATATATTGTAAACGTATTTATTTTAGCGGTGTACTAATTTTCGCTTAATTCGCAGTCGTTTGTTTTGCACGAAAATTAATACCAAATGAAAATCATATCATACTTATTGTGTTAAAGTGCATATTTAAAACTGACGCAAAAATGAAATCACGCGAATATGTCTAAATTTCATAAACCTCGAAAATAAAAACACGCAAAATTAAATATGTTCACAGTATTCAAAACAAGCTATATTTTGTGTTGAAAATAGAAGCTTAATCAAAAACTTTACCTTAAATTATTTTTTAAAAATAACGTTTTATTATTTTTCCATAATATTAACAGACTATATCAATAACACACATATAACATAATTATTCAATTTCCAAACAGAGCTGTTCAACTGCATTGTATTTATTGCTTATTAATCTTAAGTTTCTACTGGTATAGATAAAGAAGGAGTAAAGTAATGGTGATTAACTCCAGTCAAGAACCTTTCTCTTATAACGAGGAGATCAGTTCTGGGATGATGGAGAAAACCGGTATGCCGAAAGAAAGTCATCTTAAAGCAACGGCAAGGGAGCTGACAAAGTTTCTCGCACTAGGATATGCACCGACGGTGAGGTACAAGCTTGATCGTTTGCTTTAGATCACTATGCCACCGAGGATCAAATACATAAAATAGGAACACATTTCTATTCAGTTTTTATATAGTAGTAATAAACATCAAAGTACTTTTGTATTGTCTTTCTGACCCTGCAAATAGAAACCATAGATTGATACTCTTAACTAACCAGAATCATCAAAAGTACCAAACAAGAAATTTTCTGTACAATGCTGTTTCTTGTAAAAAGCGATAACAAACAGATTTCACATTAGGCTAAAGTATTTCACATTTATAATAAAACAAATACCGTTAATTCATGAATTTCATACAAAACCACTTACAAGATAACAAGATAGTAAATCAGCATATTTTCGCGTGAGTATATAACTAGATGCGAACATAATTAGTTTGAATACAAACGCAGCAGATACCTCACGATTTGCAACTTATTTGCATATGCACTGATTGTCATTCGACGACGCAAAAATAAAATACCCGAATAACTGAAAATGTAGCTACTCGCGAAAATTTTACAATTTGACTACATAATGGCATTTATATCGAATATTTAGTCCACAAACTGAAATGAAAAGACATTATTCAAAGCGGAAGAGACTAACAATACAGTGAAACCTTGTTATAATGCCCCTCTTTACGTATACATTGCCATCCTAATTTCAATGTTAAAAATTCGTTTCTTTGTTTTTAAAAGTACAATAAAATTATCGTCAAATCCCCTTATATAACCGATCAAATGGTTGTAATGAATCAATAATTTGCTATAGTTACAATATTATCTCCATTCGGTATATAGTGTATAAGGTCAAGGTGTTTTCCTCCGCTATACGCAATACAATGTCAAAGGTCAAGGTCGTTTGTCTTCTATAGGCGGCAACACATTAATAGACGGTTTATCAATCAGCTTGTTCTGACCCGTGTCATTTGTTTTATCAATGTCAGATGTTTGTTTATGCTTCTGACTCTGTTTATCGCTACGTTTTACTTCGGCTTGCTTTTTTATCAAGTCCAGTTTATTAACGTCATTTCCGGTCTCGTTAGGACCACTGCTATTTTTATCGGGATTGGAATCTAAAGGTATTTTATGGAATCCTTTCTTAAGAGTTGGTATTGGTGGTAATATGTTCCCTTGGAAAAAATCCAGACCCTTGATAAATTTCAGTCCATTATCATCTTTCGAACTATCCCTACGATTTGCACTCCGCCACGCCCTCGTGAAGTATTCGTTTATTTTACTTTCAACCTCAGTAGGCAACAGTATGGCACCATCTCTTATGCACTGCACTTTTAAGCTCTGTAACTTTCGCATGCGTCTACGTTTTGGGTGCATGTAATCAATCACATTTTCAACATCCCGCGAAAATGCCTCAGCAGGTTTCCCGCCATAACGACCTAAAATCTTTTCCGAGTAATCAAGCCTGTCTCTCCTCATTTTCATACACTGTTGCAGAACTCGTTGTTTCACGAGGGACTTCCGAACAGATGTAACAGATTTCGCTAATCGGAACATTGTATCATGTTCGTCCCGTTTTATGTAACCGTCTAGCAATTCCCATCGGGATTTATTGACGTCATTTATCACGCACATGTATTTCCGGTGTGTATCTTCTCGACGTCTGACGTTGCCAAGTCGTCCTTCATCCATTTTTAAAAGCAAATACAATGAATAAAATTATTTATTTCGTTTTAGTAGTTACTAGCTGAGCTGTTTTGAAACACGGCGTTGTCAAATCTGTTCTAAACATTAATTTTGACACTTAAAATATCCAAATTGATTTCCAAGAATATACATATCCAATTTTAGTATTCGAAAAAAAACATGCCATATTTTGTGGAGGTCACTATCCATAAGGGGTAACACAGAAATGTCCAAAGTTTGTTTTTTTTTTCTGGTGAGAAATTTTGGATTTATTTTCCTATTTAAAATTGATGTATCTAAACGTTACACAACTGAGTTAAATTCAGTCCCATCATATTGTCACAATACATAATAGGTAACACACATATATCTCCAAAGTTTTCCCTGGAGAGAAATTTTGAGATGAAACTTTCTTTTTTTAAATTTGATGTATTTTATCTAAACGTGGCACAGTTATAACAATCCCATGCTATCTTTGTATTATAAGATCGTTTAAATACCCAGTGGCATTATGTTCTATTCCATGTTTACATTCACGCCATCTAAACACAACCCATACGAACCAAATATCCCTGATTTCAGCTCCCTAAGCCCTATGGTAATGTTATTCTCTTAATTTCCACATGACAATGTGCTTTATCGGTATCGATCCTCTTTAACATCAACCAGATCCTTCTTCATGGCTCTATATCTCGGTCGGACACCTGTAAAACACACGGATATATACAGTACAGACCTGTCCAAAGTTAAACACCGAGCTAACAGCAATAACCCGGAGCTCGAGTGTCAAAAGGCCGAGACATGGATAGCTAGTGACTGAAAGCTGCCGGGTGATAGATGGAAGCTGCCGAAAAGTTATCAGGATGTAGCTAACTTTGGTCCGAGATGAGCTGCCGATTCGGTACTAATTTGTTACTTTAGTGTTAAAGTTTGGACATGTCTGTACTGTATTTTTTAATTAATAAATTAATTTTTGCTTGATTTAACTATCATGTATAAATTCGATCAATCATGTCTTTTGTTATAACACCTTGAATAACCCGGATTACAATTACTGAGTTTGTTATTGTGTTATATACGATATGTATTTGAATACATGTTATTTAATATGGTTAGATATTTAACTGTGTCATGCTGGCAAATTAAAAATCTGTGTCAATTAATAAACATCCATGTTAATTATTACCGTAAAGTTTCTTGGGATCATAGAACACCAGAAACATAAAAGTAACGTAACATTTGTCCGACTTCAAACAAATCAGAAACAATCATTCTAGTCAAGCGTCATAACCGTATTAACATGCTTAACTAGAACAGTTTCTTAAGAGACGAATACTAGTACCCCCGTCCCCAAAGTGTAATTTCTAATATTTGGCCTTGTGACCTTAACCTATACATCTAAATATGGTATGCGATACATCGTTTCATGCTGGTTAACATTTGTTCTCAGTTTGATAAAAATCCACCCAAAGACATAGGCATATGGAGTGGCTACGATATTGATTGCGCGGGTTTGTTATAATGATGCACAATTGCTGCAGTGCCTGAGTGGAGGGTTCGCGGAAAAAATGACAGGTTCAGGATGTTCAATCCGCTTTTTCTAGGAGCGTCTCTAGACATGTTCTATTTGTTACGAAAGCCTCATATAATTGAAAAAGAACACAATGTTCTGGTAAAAAAAACGAAAAGAGAAATCCATCACTTTAATGTCATCCATTATGGATTAGAAATATTACCGAGGCTCAGAGAATCATAAAACGTCATGTTTCTTATTGATTTTAAATTGAGAACCTATCGAAAGATTAACACCAAGATTAAGTAAAAGAATCGAAGCTGTGTTACCGAATTGTCGAGATATGGATGGCTAGTGACCAAAGAGCTAATGAGAGATGGATGTCGGCTTCCAAAAAGTTGTCGAGATATATAGGCAACGAGTGGTCGAGATGAGATTTCGACACTAATTCGTTAGCCTAGCGTCAAACTTTCGACAGGTCTGTATTGTGTATTCGATTTCTTTCCAAATACTAGTACACGTTTTTCTAAACTGGGCATCATTCAAACAAAATAAAAGTTTATGAAAAAAGCGGAATTATTAAGTGAAATACTTACTATCAAACTTCATAAAAATACCAAGACCCAATTGTTTGATTCTTGATGGGTTTATTGATTTCTCAGTTCCGTACACCCTGTAGAGTTTTCTTCAACATTTTTTTAAGAAACAGAATTTCATTAAACGGAAGCACATTGTATTAAACCCTTTTCATATCATAATGATTGATTTTTAATTTTTAAATTTGGAAACCATTTGTTAAATGAATCAAGTTTTGAAGAACTGGGCCAAGTTACTCGTACAACACATATATTAAAGACATTTCGATGAGCTAACGAAAACGAGTCCAAGTTCGGCTGCTGAGGTACGAGATAAGAGTAGCTAGCGATCTAATAACTATCTATTTCTCGGCTCCTCCAAAGTTTTAGGCTGTCAACAGCTCGACAGACCATTCGGTACCTCTACAGCCGACCTTGGTTAACGGGGAGACTGGTAACCAACGAGGAGACGATATTAGCTGCCGCTCCAGCACTGATTCGTTAGCTTAGTGTTAATTTTTGACAAAGTCTGTGCTGGTTATGTACACTGCGTTCCTTGGAGTTATTCATTTATATTGTTATATTGGTTTAATTAAGTTTGTTCAACTTAAATTTGAACTGTGTGATGATGAAACAAACATTTATTGTCAATTTAAATTTTCAACTATTATATTTGAATATTCAAATTTTCAATGAATGCCATTCAAGAGGCTACTTTTGAAGCTGCTGTATGAGAAACGTGTGGACTTCAATTTTTTTATCCCCAACTTTTTTCTTCGTTTTAGCAATATACCTGCTTCTCCTTCTTTATTGTGTATTTGCTTAACAATTTATACGCTATGCATGGTAGAGCTTGTTCCCACTATGGAAACTTTATATAACGAAGCATACTGCTTACAATTTAATTGTTGACGCAAGGCTTAACGGGACCCTCAAAAATGTGTATGGCCGTCATCACAGTACTAGTCCCAGAGCTCATACAGGTTTATTTGACTTTTATTTGCCAAAAGGTCTGAAACTTGTTTCTGAAAGGCAATTATCAGTATAATATGAAAATGCATTTCTTACAAAATTCGGTCTGGACATTTTTTGTAAATCCCGGATTTTTTAAGAGCACCTGAACGTATTTGTCAAAAACACTTTTTGGGGTAGGGGAAGGGAATCGTGATTATATAACACCTAAATACGATAGATACCCATTAAATTTGGTATCATTCTAAAGGTTATTGATAATTCTTTATTATATATAAATATTTTTCAATATGATGTCACTAGGTACAGATATGATGTCATAAACTATTTTTTAAAATTAAAAATAGTGAAAAAGGCTATTTCGATCGGATACAAATTTCTCAGGTTTACATTTTGTGTGTGTTGTCATTAATTTTTGTTTTAAAATAATTATATACCCTCTGCCAGTGATATTCTATAACTTTGATGTGTAATTATCTGAGCATTATAATATTTTCTATCAGAGAAAATATGTACCCACTTCTACTGAAGAGTTCATTTTGGGGGTAGGGGAACACTATCATGATTTAACATCATAACTATATATACTATCCCATCATGTTTGGTATCAAATTGAAGGTATTTTAATAAACTGTAATATTATGCATCAACATGAAACAAATTACCTTTCATTACGTCATCGTGACGTCATAATTGTAATTATTTGGTAAAATGCATTAAATAGATATATTTTCTTATTTATGTCGTTCAACTGACAGAATATAAATATCATCTATAATAACTAAAAAACAGTAATGAAAAACAGTTAAAAAACTGCAATATTTAAAATATATTACAGAAATATACTGCAAAACTCCAAGTTTAACAACAATGACAAGAAAAAGAAACAAGAACATGTTTTATATGTTGATCAAAATCTTAAATGTCAAATATTACATCTATTGCTACATCACGTTTTGGCCGTAAACTATAAACCTTTTGTTATAGTATTACTTATTCAATTCTACGTATTTACACTATTTATCACTCCAAGTACATGTATCAGGGAAGAGGAGTCTGGATATTGTGCCAAGCATCATACGGATTCCAAACAAAAATATACTGAAGATACCATCAACAAAATGTTGGAGTTTTTGATAGATAACATATCTTTTGTGTTTGATTACATAATTTTCCAGCAAACAATCGGTATACCAATGGGTACAAACTGTAGACCATTGCTTGTTGATTTGCTTCTTTATTCGTATGAAGCAGAATTTATGCAGAAATTTGTTAAATCTGGAGAGAAGACTGTCGCCAAATCATTCAACTCCACATACATATTTATAGATGACGTCCTGTCTCTTAACAATTCCAAATTTGGAGACTATGTGAATGTCATCTATCCTAGTGAGCTTGAAATAAAAGATACGACTGATTCCTCAAGTTCTGCTTCATATTTAGACTTTAACCTGAATATGACGCCCACGAAAGGCTATTTGAACTTTATGACAAACGTGATGACTTCAATTTTTCTATTGTCAATTTTCTTGTCTATGCAGCAATATACCTGCTTGTATTTTTTTGCTAATTAATACGCTATGGTAGAGCCTGCTCCCACTACAAGAATTTTGTACAACAAATAAATTGTTGACTCGGGGTATTGCAAACCTAGGCTTATCAAGGCCCTCAAAAAGTTTTATGGTCGTCATCAATGTATTGTTGATAAGTTGATGTCTTTGTGTCCAGGATTGCCCTGGATATATTTGACGTCCCATAGTTCCATGTTTCTTTCACACAATTTTGATTACACACGTGGCGGGTGTAGCTAGCTAAACAGGAGATGCTTTCCCTTATGGAGCACCCAGCCTCACTTCCCTGGTGGAAGTTAACGTGTCTAACTTAACTTGTCAGTTCCAAAGTTTTCACTTTGCTTCTGGATTTGATTCGGACATGGATTTGTTTTTGCTCAATATGATTTTATACCTAATAAAATTGAAAGCATTGTTTCAGTGTCATCGTTTTTATTAGTCATCATCATTTTCATAATCTGACTCATCAGATCCGAATTAATCCCGCCACTTCCTCAACTTTACCCTCCACTGACTGTGGAACACTGCTTTCCAATACACATATGATGTTTTGTGGCCTGTGGTCCATCAAACCAATTAATTAATCAGGTTGAATTGTATACGGGTTTGGAATGAAAGTATTTTTCCAAAGAAATGTGATGTAGTTGACCGGCAATATTTTGTGTTGTAGAACTCTCTTGCATGATGGCATGCTAGGATTGGCCTTTTATTTTATTTAATGGCTCCTCTTTACTTTGATTCCTAATTTGTTGAAAGAGAAGAAACTCACACTGTTAACATTGGATATATAGGGTTTTTCATACGGAGTACAGACAAATTTCTCCAACTGATTCATTAAGTCCTCGGTAATGTTTCTACTGTTACAATAATGCATTTTTAAGTGATCACTATCTTTTGAGAGGTCTAGCTATCCCTTCATTAATAAATGCTGAACTGAAGTAAAGTCCGAGCCAGTAAAAACATGTAATCCAGGCAGAGCATCAATTAAAAAAGTTCTGGTTTGTGTGACAAACTTGATGGATATGACGCTGTGTATTGCTGCTGCTAAGACCAACATCCATCCAACCTCCATGAAAACTTGGTGACCTCCAATAATCTTTGCATATGATGCATTTATACTCCAGACGCGGTGCAGAAGACTCGACTATTGCTATCACTAGATCTGACCATAAACGGCGAAGAGATTGACAGCAAGCTCTACGGTCTTCTTCTTTTAAAATAAAACTTTTCAAATTCTTTGCTAGATAATTAAGTAATGCATCATATGCAAAGATTATTAGAGGTGATCAAGTTTGCATGGGGTTGAAGAAACCTGTCACTAATTTTATGCAGTTGATGACGGTTTAGTACGTGAAGAGGTGTAAACATGAGAAAGTAGATACACGGATGGTGTTGCACTGGACGGAAATTGTTAAAAGTATATTTAATGTAAGAATAGTCATCAGAGGTAATAATACAGATGTTTTGGTTACACTTGCACATCATGTTCAACGACTTATGGAAAAGCAACCTCATGTTTGGATCGATGTTAGTCTTAGCAGTAGCAATACACGATGTCATATCAACATAAACATGTTTTTACACAAACCAGACCTTTTTTATTGATGCATTTACTGGCTCAGACTTTACTTCAGCATTTGCCAATAAAGGGATAGCTAGACCTCTCAAAATGTGTGACTTCAAGAATTCTGTACTTTGTAACAGTAGAAACATTACTGAGGACTTAATGAATCAGTTGGAGAAATTTGTCTGTGTTCTGTATAGAAAACCCTATATGTCCAATGGCAACAGTGTGAGGAACCATTAGATAAAATAAAAGGTGCCAACCCAGTAGCATGCCACCATGCAAGAGAGTTCTACAACACAAAATATTGCAGGCCAACTACGTCACATTTCTTTGGAAAATACTTTTTTCCAAACTCCTATACAATTCAACCTGATGGAAATGGATGGACTATCTTCGAAGGTAAATACCTAATCATTTAGTTTGATGGACCACAGGTGCCACGAAACATCATATGTGTATTGAAAAAGCCGTGATCTACAGCCATGGAGGGTAAAAATGAGGAAGTTGCATATGGAGAGGATTTATTCGGACCTGATGAGTCACATGATGAAAATGATAATTAATGACTAAGACAAAAACATGACACTGAAACAATGATTTTCAATTTTATTATGTATAAATGATAAATAGTGAAAATACGTAGAATTGAGGAAGCAATACGGTAACAAAAGTCTTATAGTTTATACCAAAACGTGATGTAGCAATAATTGTAATATAGGTATTTTAAACTTGGATTAACATATATACTTGTTCTTGTTTCTTTTTCTGCTCATTGTTAAATTTGGAGTTTAGCAGCCTGTTTCGTAATATATTACAATCTTTAACTGTTTTTCATTATCGTTTATTTGTACATATTACAGATATTAATTATATCTGTCAGTTGAATGACATAAATAAAAAAATATATATCTTCTATTTTCATGTATTTTACCAAATAATTACAATTATGACGTCACTATGACGCAATGAAAGGTAATTTGTTTTATGTTGATGCATAATATTACAGTTTATTAAAATACCTTCAATTTGATACCAAACATGATGGGATAGTATATATAGTTATGATGTTAAATCATGATAGGTTCCCCTACCCCAAAAATGAACTCTTCAGTAGAAGTGGGTACATATTTTCTCGATAGAAAATATTATAATGCTCAGATAATTACACATCAAAGTTATAGAATATCATGGCAGAGGGTATATATTATTTTAAAACAAAAATTAATGACAACACACACAAAATGTAAACCTGAGAAATTTGTATCCGATCGAAATAGCCTTTTTCACTATTTTTAATTTTAAAAAATAGTTTATGACATCATATCTGTACCTAGTGACATCATATTGAAAAATATTTTATATATAATAAAGAATTATCAATAACCTTTAGAATGATACCAAATTTAATGGGTATCTATCGTATTTAGGCGTTATATAATCACGATTCCCTTCCCCTACCCCAAAAAAGTGTTTTTGACAAATACGTTCAGGTGCTCTTAAAATATCCGGGATTTACAAAAAAATGTCCAGACCGAATTTTGTAAGAAATGCATTTTCATATTATACTGATAATTGCCTTTCAGAAACAAGTTTCAGACCTTTTGGCAAATAAAAGTCAAATAAACCTGTATGAGCTCTGGGACTATACTGTTGATAAATATGATGTATCCAAAATTACCCTGGGTATATTTGACTTTCCATGCTTCTTCGATTTCACGCATGACAGGTGTAGCTATTTAAACAGTACAAGGTGTTTCCCTTCCTGAGCACCGTGTCTCTCTTCAACTTGCCGCCAGTTACAACGTTTTTACTTTGCTTTAGAATGGTCATTTAGGAAAGGATTGGTGTGTTTTGTTTTTTTTATTATTAGACAAAATGAATTTGTTAACAAAATAAAATAAAATAAATAAAATAAAATAAATTTAAATTGAATTAAATAAAAATACCAAAATTCTTAAATCTCAATTATTTCTTTACGGTATATATAAATTTAAATATAATTGGTACCCAATCATAAAATTGGCTTATGAGACACTATGACAGCATGCTATTATACACACAGGGCCTTTTTATATTAAGAATGGGATGAAAACCTAAACATTCGGGGGAGGGAGGGTTAATGTCCATGGAAAACATTACCGACATTATTTGTTTAGATAATAAAAACAAATCTATCGTTTTTGTATATACATTCTAAGTGTTATGTCAAAAAATTATGACAGAAATATTTTTTCCAAAAAAATAACTACGTGTTGAAAAAAATACAATAGGACACAAATGTAAAAAGCATTTAGAATTAATACATGTATCTCCTAATGGTTTAAGTTAAAATTGCCACAGTGTCATTAAAATAAGAATATTTAAATTATACACCTTAAAGTATTGTTAATTAAACTAATTTTATGGACTTTAATTTAATGGTGGAATATTGAGACAAAATAAAAGCACACGTCATGTTTACGTGCGTGTATAGCATTATAAATTAAATTTAAAATAATCTCTTATAATATCATTGCTTGTTATAAAGAACCGCATTGTGTCTTGTTGTCAAATTTAAGTTGAGAAGCAAATTATCTCCCAAAGACAATCGGTTATAGATAATAAAAATCAATAATTTGTTATAATTTATGGAGTTTTAATTGATTCACGCGTCTCTCGGTAGGAACTGGAATTAAGCCACATAAGCCCAGTCAGTGGTTTGTAACGATTTTCCAGTCTTTCGGTTTTTTTAACGTTGTTACTTTTAAATTTTTCAACTTCAGTACAGAACTGTCAAAAGTTCAACACTAAGCCGGGTGTGTACCGCCCAGTCAATAATATTTCACTCATATCGAGACAACGCCAGATATAGGCGAAGGCCGTCAGAAATTTTGCCTGTGTGTTGGCTGATGGCATTATGCAGCAGGGAACTTTATCGTGCCACGCCTACCAAGACATGGGACCTCGTTTATTTTAAGTTCCCGAAAGAACTATCATTTCGTAATGCCAAGTGCTTGGTGAAAGAACAGTCACTACCCAATTTCAAGTCTTGGGTCAGACCCGACCGGGGTTTGAACCCCCAACCTCCCATTTATGAAGCGAGCACTGTGATGTGGCTGAGACACTTTTATAAGTTGATGAACTTCTTAATTACTGACTTCCCATAGTAATAAAACTTATAATAACGCAAAAATGGTCGTGATTTTAATATTTTAACAAATCTCTTTTATAGAGGAAATAAATAATGAATGAAAAGAGATACAATTCTTTTTTTAACAAAAATAAATCTTAAATTTACTTTATTTAAACATTGAATCCAACAAGACTAAAACAAAAAATAAATGACATACTTACATGTATTGTCCACTGCAATGTTGTCCTGAGTATTTCGACCGAAATTATGGAGAAATTAGAAGACCTATCTTTTAAGTATAGATCTTTATAAATCTAGAGGTCATTTGACATCGCTTGTTTAATTCTCAACCTTCGTTATTTGAGCTCAAGTCTCTTCCGATTATTTAGGATTTTAAAACATTGTCAATTCAAATCAATTATGTGATAATCAAGACATAAGCCGAAAAAACTGCTCTAAGCAATTTCAATGTTAATACATGTATAAAATGCATATATAATTTTAAGAGACATGTAGCAGATATACCAAAAACACTGGAAACGTTTAAACGACCACTGACATTTTTCTAAGACTTTTATTCATTTTGGAAAGTCGATTTTGTAAACTAAAGAAAAATTGTTGAAAATATTTAACGGCAGGTTTCTCGGCCCAATCAATCTTGACCAAAGAATTCAATCAAGTAAAAAATTATATATCTTTTACAAATATTTACTCTTTTTTAAGGTTAGAATTTTAAGGATTGTGACAATGTTTGAAATATATTTAAACAACATCATTGATACAATACTAAGTGTCTTGTGAACATGATTAGAGGCCTTGTATTGTATTTAAATTTAAATTTTAAAATACGGACATAGTTAAATTTTGAAATCAAACACCGTTATTGGCCATGAAAAAAAGTGTTATAATGTATTCAAAGTTTCCTTTTATTATGTGAAATGTAATATTGTTCATTTATACCCATAATTAAGGAATAAGACTTGTTAGGAATTTGAACCCTAGTAATTCACTCCTGTTATTTAGAAATATAACACATGACACGTTTGACACCGCTTTTGAGATTTTTAAAAATATTTTGTTTACAAATGTTAAAATTATATTTATAATGATACATAATGGCCATTGCTAATGTCTAAATTACTAATATATTTGATACAGAAATTCAAATAAAGCCCATCAGCGGTCAAGGAGGAGCAAAATTTAGTGAAAATAATTTAGCATTCTTAACATGTATATACATATTTGTGCATTTTAACCGTATCAGTAAAATGAGTTGGAAGGTTCTATTTAGAGTCAAATATTCCCGTCTAAAATACATGTATGTGTTGACCTATAACCTTGACCTTTTATGCATGCCTGTCGAAAATTGTCCGTAACTCACGAAACATGTCAAATATATGGTCCGCAATTTACGAAACATGTCAAATATTATATCGCCCGAATATCATGAAACATGTCAAATATCGCCCGAACCCCACGAAACATGCCAAATATGGTCCGTAACTCACGAAACATGTCAAATATATGGTCCGCAATTTACGAAACATGTCAAATATCGCCCGAACCCCACGAAACATGCCAAATACGGTCCGTAACTTGCGAAACATGTAGAATAATGTCCGAAACTTACGAGACCTGTCGAATATCGTTCGTAACTTACGAACCATGTCGAATACCGTCCGTTACTTACAAACATCCCGAATACCGGTCGTAACGTACGAACCATGTCGAATACCGTCAGTAACTTACGAAACATACCTAATACCGGTCGTTACTTACGAAATATATCGAATATCGTCCGTAACTTACAAACATCCCGAATACCGTCTGTAACGTACGAACCATGTCGAATACCGTAAGTAACTTACAAACATCCCGAATACCACTCGTAACGTACGAACCATGTCGAATACCGTAAGTAACTTACAAACATCCCGAATACCACTCGTAACGTACGAACCATGTCGAATACCGTATGTAACTTACAAACATACCTAATACCGTCTGTAACTTACGAAACATATCGAATACCGGCCGTAACTTACAAACATACCTAATACCGTCCGTAGCTTACGAAACATATCGAATACCGGCCGTAACTTACCAACATACCTAATACCGGCCGTAACTTACGAAACATTTCGAATACCGGCCGTAACTTACCAACATACCTAATACCGGCCGTTACTTACGAAACATATCGAATACCGTCCGTTACTTACGAAACATATCGAACACCGTCCCTGATTTACGAAACCGTGATGATATTGAATATCGTATATAACTTACGACCGTCCTTACATGTAACTTGCGAAGTGTGTCAGTATAGTTAGTTACCTATATATGAAGCTTGTCGATTACCATCTGTTGACAATGTAAAGTCCAACCTGCATTAAAGGCCACTTCTATATAAAGGCCACCTGCTTATAAAGACCAGTAGAATTGTATCCCAATTGTTCTTTATGCTTATAGTTTGAACCTGTATTTAAAGACCGACTGTCCATAAAAGCCACTTTTAATGGTTCCCTTGGGTGGCCTTTATAGACAGGTGTGACTGTAACTTATCCGACAAAATAACGCATTTTGAATTTTTATGCACGTCTGTCAAATGTTGTTTTTAACATATCAACATATCTGAAAATGCAATCCACTGTTAAAATGCATTTTGGTAACACAAACACATTTGGCAATGCGCACTAGTCGAATATAGTGAAACTTGTCTATAAAGGCCACCCAAAGGGAACCAGTGAAAGTGGTATTTATGGACAGGTGGTCTTTATATACAGGTTCAAATAATAAATAATAAAGACCATTTGGGATATAATTCTACTGGTCTTTATAAACAGATGGCTTTTATATAGAAGTGGCATATAAGACAGGTTGGACTGTATTATCTGAAATGAGAGAGAGAGAGAGAGCATTTACCACTTGTTACAGTTGACATTTTATAATTGTTATTAAGATAAGTATAAACAACAACAAAAAAACATGAAAATCAAACATAAATAAAAGAATATATTCAAAATAGACAATCCGAAAAAATAATACCACTCTTCCGGATTTAAAAATCGAGGTTAAGAGGACAGAATTTTTTTAAAGCTTCAAGCAGGGCCACATTTGTTTACTTTGATTTTTATTCGACAGGTCTGTTTACTGTTAAGGTTTCAAGTTATTTACTTTTTAAATCATCTGCTTTAATACAGCAAGAGTAAGGGTCGATTAGTATCGAATTTACAGCCCATTTTGACCCCCCCTCCCTATTTAGCTATATCTCGGCAATAACTATCTATAAATTATTCGACACTTTTTCGGCCACCAGCTATCCATATCTCGTCCCTCGGCGGTCGAGCTTCGACTCTTTTCTTTCGTTCAGTGTTAAAATTTCGACAGGTCTGTTGTACTGTATTTTTAGCAGCAGACTGTAAAAATACATCTACATTTTTTTGCATCAATTGGCATGTGATACTTTCAAATGCTAAGATCGTTTGATGTTTAATTTTTACATTTTCACAGAAATTCAATGTTTATATATTCACATGTATCATAATTCTTTGTAATTGTCTCTATTGAGAGACTGATTGATAAAAGAGCTTGCTCTTGTTTCAACGGTATCTCATTTGTCTGAAAAATAATTCAATTCAATTCAATTCAATTCAATCTTTATTGCATTAAGCATACATATGCTTATAAATATATATGTGTGTGTGTGTATATAAATGTATAATAATTCATTTGTGTACAATTCTTGAAAATAAATATTATTAATACTACATGCTAGAAATGTTCAGTTTATACAAATATTGATGTGCAAAAACTAAGTTTTTTAAATTAAAATTACTAATGTGTAACCTGTAATTAATTATGTAATTATCTGTAAATATTGACATGAACTGGAACAGGAACTGAATTTATACATTTAATATATTATGAAAAAGATCCTGTAACACTCACCTGGCAAAATGTGAAATTCAAGCTGATTGAAATGGTAGTACTATTTTATCAGATATGTATAAGTGATTACTAAATAGTTTTGGAATTAACTGTACATTCAGTTGAGCAAACAGCTGTTTACTGGATCAAATGAACTTTAGTTTAACCAAACAGCACAAACGATCAAATGCAATACTCTCTGTGACCTTGCCCCTTTTAGACACGTCCTTGGTTCAAGGTTACAACCCATTCTTGTCAGTTATCTACCTACCTACCTATCCTCTTCGCTCCATGTTGAGCATAAGGTCAATACAAGATTTCGCCATACAGATTTGTTTTTTGCCTCTGTCTCAGTCTCTCCCCAAGTCAGCTGCAGATCTTCCAGTTGACCTTCTACAGTTCTACAGTTACAGAGGAAAACAATATGGCCGCTCAGGGCGGTTGTGCTTCAACACGGCTGTCACCGCAGAAGGCTGATTCAAGCAGTTATGGACAAGTGCAATTAACAAGGTTGGTGTCTTGTGCATCAGAAACGTTATCACAGGTGGAAAATTCACCCAGAATTCGAAATGATAGTGAAACATTGATGTTTGAACAGGATGAAAATTCGAACCGAGAGTGGTCAGATTTGTCCCAGCAAAATGGCGACTTTGTTTACCTTGATCATCACGTAAGTGATAGTCAAAGTTATGATGATCCGCCCGATCAACAGTTCATTGATAAGCTTGATAACACTCTTATTAGTCTCACAAAAGAGAATTATATTGAAAAAGTTATTGAATTGACAAATTCATCCGAGAGTTTATTGATATGGTATCGTAACATTTTAATTTCACGAGCAAGATCTCTTGAAAATTGTCCCAAAACAAAACCCCTGAATAGGAAAAGCACACATAAAAGTCCAAGTACCTATAAATATGCAAGAGACTGTAGCATCCTGCAAATGTTTATACTCGGAGATGATACTGAAATTGACGAAGTGTTTAGTAAATCAAAATATGTGGGATCGGAGGCTACCGGAGGGGATGTTGACGCTAATACTGGACCGAAATTGTCCTTATCTTTTGTGTACAGTCAATTTCACTTATTAGCGAACAAAGTGCAATTTCTACAATCAGAGCTTCATGACAGTTTGAAGGTCCAGGATAAATTAAAGCAAGACATGTCTAGTGTTATGCAAGAAAATCAAGAACTGAGAGGTAAATTAGTTCAGTTTGTAAGCGAGGTGTCCCCTAAGTTGGTAAGGTATGATAGCTTCATAAAAAGAGCCGATGGCACTTTGAAATCAGTTGGTGAATTTGACTATAATATTCACTGTGATAATATGGCCAAACTGTCAGCTGACTATAAAAAGCTGAGTACAACCTTATCATCCGTACAGCGAAATATGCAAGACATTCAAAATAAACGTTCATATTCGGATGTATTAACTTCTCCCAAAACGGACCCCAACAGGTCTAGGAATACGGACAGTTCATCCACATTACAGGTGGACGAGCATGTATCTCGTCGATCAGTTAATCACACAAACTCAGGTATGACTGTGTCGGTTACAAATACCGTTAAATTACCTAATGACAATTTGCACGCTCAGTCAAGCAAGTCGGATAATGATGGTTTCTCGGCACAACCACGCGAGCATATGTCCAATAAAACAAAAAATATGCGATCATATTCAGACTCCGAAACAGATATTGGAAGGGATGTTGCGTCTTGCTTGAAAGATTTACGCAGTCCTGACTCTATCAGTAAATCCAATAACGGTGTGCAAGTAGATGACGAACGCAACCATGAAAACACGGACAATCCAAGTATATTCATAGGAGCAGGCCGTAAACGAACATCCCGTTACTATCTTGCTAATATTGATCAACAGAGCAGGGCATTGTTGACTATATGAACAATAAAGGTGTAACGGTATCGCATCTGCAACTTTTTAGATCAAAACGAAAGGGTAGGTTGACAGGGAGAGTTAATGTACCGGAAAAGTTTTCATCAGTAATTGAATCTGATAGTTTCTGGCCCGAAGAGGTATACTGCCGAAAATGGTTGAGTGTTCGCGAGTGGCATAAAGAACTGGAACACAGAGATCAAGAATATAATGACATTTAGTATGTTTAGTTGTAGAAATCGTTGTAATATAGTCATAGTTTTAAGTGTATTAATGATACTCGTTCTGCTTTTCAGGTATTTTCCCCCTATTTATATGGTATTAAAACTATTGTGTTGGAACATGAGAGGAGCAATGTCTTCTTCTCTTTGTTTATTTGAACTGCTTCAGATTACTGACTGTGATATAGTGGTATTAAACGAGCACAAACTGCGATATCAAACCGAGTCATTTCTTGAAACAATTGACACAAGATATAGTTGTTTTCTAAAGATTGATTCGGATATCTTCAATTCTGCTAGATGCGGAAAAGGGGGTGTGGCAATTATGTTCAAGAAATCACTCCAGTTTAGTGTTAGTGAAATAAAAGATACTTTATGTGATAGAATTATAGGTATTGAACTTAAAGATTGGTCTGGAGACAGTATGTATATCTTCTCAGTATACATGCCGGCAGATAGTAATACTGAGTATTATAGAGAGATGCTTAATGTACTTGGCGATGTTTATAATTCTTATAGCCAGTATGGAAAGGTTATACTTGCTGGCGACTTTAATGCCAGTTGTCGGCAATGTGACATTGGTAGGTCTAATCCATTTAAATCAAAAGAATTTGTATCATTTATTAATGAAATTAAGGTAGTTCCATACCATAGTGACGTCGTCGTTTTGTGCGTACGTTCAAAATGTCTGATTTGACGTCTTCTTTATCTATGACGTCACGAATATGTGTTCTTCGGCGCCTACAGAATTATGGCGGGAACGCCGTTATGCTATTATTCAATAGAATAATTTTCTGCATTCACAAAAGATTAAAATTCACAATATTAATTCTGTGCACTATTTTTAAGAAGAAAATGTTTATTGTACATAACGGAAATTATGTAGATCTACACTTTGGAGAGTACTGTTCTAAATAATTGAAAGATTTGACTACAATGTTTAAATTTTGAAGACGGTATTTTAAATGCCGGTTTATGTTTGGTTTTTTTGGTGATTTTAAATACAAATAGTAGGATACAAACTGGCGATTCTTAAATAAACATACTGTATGATAATTTTTCTAGGTGTAAAATTTTAGCAGTTTGAGTAAGCTCTTGTGTATGCGTATCATTCAGCGTCGTAGAATCAAGAATACTTCTCCAATGTATACGAATCCGCTTTCAACTTTAACTGATCTGTGTTGGATAACGGTTGCTATGGGTTTCTATGGGTGACAGACCATGTGCTATTTAAATCGGGTTTATTTTGCACAACCAAATAGCTCACAATCAACGTTTTTGTTTAATTGCTAATACCAAACGAAAAACATTGAGTTCATAATAGTATCAGTACTAGGACATTATTGGTAGCTTCTTACGTAAGGAATGAGGCTTTTTTCTTGTTTCAAGATTTTGATGCAATTTTATGAAAAAAGTAGCTTGACGACCCCCTATTTTTTGTTTCCGAAAATCAAACTTATATATTTATGTGCAATATACGTGAAAATCAGGGGTCGTATTCGACTTAGTTTTTTAAAATTCTACAAATTAACGAAAGGGTGTTACTTTAAGTTTTCCGGAAATTTAATGTTCTCTCTTGATAGGTGGCGCTGTAGAAAAATACCACGTGACCGGAAGTAAAATTCCATTGGTACAAATAATCTCCATGACATGGTGGTTAATTTAAATGCAAGACACTTAGTTTCTAAGCATGACAAAAAAATATTAAAACTTATTAGTTGATAACAGTAGTTATACTTTGATCATTTATGTCGTGAAAATGGCCACCAGGTGGCGCTTCAGAACTTCTTAAGTAAGACGAATACCTGCCCTAAAATTTTGGCATGTTAAATGGTTTATGCCCATGTACAACATATCAAAATTTCAATATGTGCTTTCAGGCGATTTATAAAGTATGGAACTACCTTAATCTTATCCCAATTAATAATTTTGATGATATGCATTTTAGTTATGTAACTAATAATGCAATGCTAGATTATATTCTATGTAATGAAGTAGTCTCAAGTCATGTCACGGTTGATATCCTTGTTGAAGGCTCGGTAAGCCTTACGTCAGACCATCTCCCCATTGTCGTACATATCGAACGCTTTGAACAATCAAATAGGTTGGTTGACTTTTTATGCGCATCACCTTCATGGCATAGAATTACAACTATAGACATTCAAAATTATACATCTGTGCTAACTGAAAGACTAAAAAATATCCACCCACTTGTAAATAGACTTGACGTAGACCACTTTAATGAACTACTTGTAAATGTGATAATTCAGTCTGCTGATGAAACCATACCAAAGTCTAAGTACAATCCTCGGACTAAACCGTATTGGACCAATGAAGTGAAAAGTGCGCATGCTCATGAAAGGTTGAAACGTCGAATCTGGGTATCCGAAGGGAAGCCCAGATGAATGATGTATCATTCATACGCCGAGTACAAAAAGGCAAAGCGTGAATTTCGAAATGTCTTAGATGCTGAAGCTTAGAAATACTATGACAATGCACTTTACGAAATCAATCACGCGGCTGATTGCGATATACGCCTCTTCTGGCGTTTAGTATGTAAGCTGAAGCCTCGGAAAGAAAAAATATATGCAGAATTAATACATGAAGGTCAAACTTATTGTGATCCTGATGGTGTGGCTAAAGGTTTTGCTAAATATTTCCATGATATATACACTCCAAAAGATGAGGGTCATTTTGACTTAAATTTTGAGAAGACAATTAATATTGAATACAAGCAGCGGGTGAAAGTGCTGAAACATTACCGGGTGGTGAAATTCTCGTTGGAGAAGTGAAACGAGCAGTGGCGGACCTTAAGTATAAAAAGGCTCCTGGATTTGATAAAATTCAATCTGAACACTTGAAGCATGCTGGTGATTATATATTAGATGTATTAACGGACTTTTTTAATGGTATTGTCAGCGAAGGACGTATTCCACAAAGTTGGAAAAAGGGATTGATTGTCCCAATATTTAAAGGTGGTAAAAAAGTAAAACATCTCCGGACAATTACCGACCAGTAGCGCTATTGCCTACACTGGAAAAGCTATTTGAGAAGGTGTTAATGATGCGCATAAAAAGTTGCGACTTTTATCAAAGCTTCCCTGCTAAACAACAACAAGGATTTCAGCCTGGTCTGAATTGTGCTACTACTTCATTTAGTTTGCAAGAAACAATATATACAAATATAGAACTGGGTAGTAAGGTATATGTGTCATTTTTGGATACTAAGAAAGCCTTTGACACTGTATGGAGAAAAGGACTCATGTATAAGCTATATCACCTAGGTGTCAAAGGCAAGCTATTACATCTGATTGACGATCTTCATGTAAATACCCAGAGCGCAGTAGTTGTAAATTCTGTACAGTCAGACTGGTTTTCAGTGTCACAGTGTGTAAAACAGGGCGGAATATTGTCAACATTTCTATACCTAGTGTATATAAATGATCTTATTGTGCAACTATCTAACTTTCATTTAGGTTCAAAGGTTAACCAGTTGTCATATTGTTGTCCAAGTTTTGTTGATGACATAACTTGTATCAGTATCAGTCCTAAAGGACTACAAGGGTTGTTGGACATAGCATATACATACGCTTGTAAGTGGCGCTATACTTATAATGTACATAAGTCCAACGTGTTAGTATATGGTTTGACAGAGCGAACTTACGACAATATAAATTATGTTTGGAATATCGGTAACCACCCCGTTCCTATTGAGAAAAACTATAATCATTTAGGAATAGAGCAAAACGCCTTCTTTTGTAATGACCGCCGTATACGAAACAGATGCGATAAAGGACGCAAATCTTTTTTTGCAATCGCTGGAATAGGCCGAAGTAACATTAACCCTATAGTGCTAGCTGATATTTACAAGAAAATAGTGATACCTTCTGTTTTGTATGGATCCGAGCTGTGGAATAATTTAAGACAATCTGACATTAAAGCACTTCATATCTTCCAACATGGAATCGTTAAGCGCATGCAAGATTTTCCAATTCGTGCCCGATCCGATATGTGCGAAAGTATGGTCGGTATTATACGTATCAGTACAGAGATAGATAAACAGAAACTATATTTCCTTCATAAGCTTTGCTCCTTACCTATTGACTCTATTTCAAAACAGTTATTTCTCTATCGTTTTTATTTGTATCTTGAAGATCCAGTTAGTAATCAAAAAGGATTTGTACCCGATATCATGGCTATTCTAAAGAAATACTCACTTGTGAACTATATACATACTTTTATTACAGACTTTGAATTTCCTAACAAGCGTGATTGGAAGAGGGCCGTTAACAATGCTATAGCAGCACAAGAACATAGGGAATGGGTGACCAGAATTAGTAATGATCGGGATTTTGGGCGATTTATAAAGCTTCACAGAGAGTTATCTCCTGCCTCAGTTTGGACGTTTCCACAAAATAACTACGAATTACGCTTAGCACACCATACTGCAAAATTATGGATAGCTCCACAGGAAACTGTCGTGCAGACATGTACAGTGTGTAACAATAGATATGTGGATATGTATGTTCATTTAACGTGTGCTTGTCCCTGTACAGATGACCTGCGACAGCAATTTTGGGAGTCACTTACGGATAGATTTGGTGTTCATCTAAACGTTGAACTGTCTAATGCATCAGATGAACAGCTGTACTGTATCTTACTAGGAATGTCTAGCCGAATTGTTCACGTGCCACCAGATGATATTCATGGATTTACCACACTTTGTTTTCATTATTTACGTGCCGCTTCTGCGACATACTACAGACACCTTGTTGAAGTTGTCGAGTAAGTTTGCTCTGTCAAACCAAAACAGGCCATAATCGTTGTAAATATGTTTAATTATGCACCATGTTCTGTTTATTGTTTAATTAAGCACATGATATTCTATATGTAAAAAAAATAATCTCTATTTAAGAGGAAATAAAGTATGAATGAATGTACTTTGGTTTCAGAGAAGAGCCTTAACACTCTCTCTCTCTCTCTCTCTCTCTCTCTCTCTCTCTCTCTCTCTCTCTCTCTTAATTGCGTGTATAAATTGTTACATTACAGATGCACAGGTAACTGGTTAATATAAGAGTTTTACTCTTGTTCCAGGATCCTGCTTTGTAAAAATTGTTTCTATATCAAGTTATTCATTAATTTTGATTTCTTATAAAATATTGTTTTAACTAAACTATTTTATAATGACAGCAGCAGCTCAATAAAATGAAAATGAAGCATGATGTTGCACCACGGGAGAAATTAAAAAAAAACACCAACAATTACGATACGGAACTATAAATTCTAAATCCAAAATGTTTTTGGGTGTGTGTGTGTGTGTGTGTGTGTGTGTGTGTGTGTGTGTGTGTGTGTGTTTCGGTTTCATAGAAGATGTTTAGACAATTTGATTTTAAAATATCTAATTTGCAAATTCCGCTAATGACGCGTCAACGAAAAAAGTTACTTAAAAAACTTCACAGATGGTAAACCAACAAACCTATTTTATGTCATGCTTGTGACATTGTTTTGTGCGTGGTTCATGTTTATTGGGATGATATACCATCAAGGCACAATAAAATGGATATAAAGCATTATGTCGCCACAGGAGAAATTAAAAAAAAAAACACATTGAATTTCAAATTATCATAATTTTTATACCATTTAAAAAAACTTGAATTTCACATTATCATAATTTTTATATCATTTAAAAAAACAGGTCATGGTGAGAGAAGATGCATATGAAACTGGTAAATTTTTGTCTGCAAGAAATGTGAAAAAGTCGTACATTACAGAAGCTTAAGTTTTCTATGGAGCTCATAAGGCGACAGGGGTAAAGGGACTTATTTCGTAATTTCGAAATAGTATTTTCGTATAGTCGCAATACTTATTTAGAATTTAAAATTTTATGCCAGATTTTTGAATAAGTATTTGTAAAACCCGTGATACTTTTTTTTTTTTTTAAAAAATACGTATTACTATTGCAAAAATACGACATAACTATTGCCAAAATACAAATTAACAATTCCGAAATTACGAGAAATATTCTGGTAAATTTACTAATAACGAATTTCTGATATATCGAATTTCATTATACTACAGACCCGACAAATTTCAACGGTTATACATTGTATATACTGTATTCCGAAATTTCGAATACCTTTTTACTACAAATGTCAACTTAGTTTAAACAACATACATGTATTATTCTAAAAACAAACGATATACAACATATAATTCAACAAACAAACCGTATATAGAAATGGACCCAGGAATAAGCCGAAAAAGGATTATATTAACCCGTTTCTGTAGCAACTGTGAAATTCAAAAGATTAATGGCCAAGACATAGGGGAAATATTATGATGAGGACAGGTATATATAATTGTTACATGTCAACTTACGGGCTCCGTACCTGATTGAAGATGTCTTGCATTCAAATGTGAATCGGTTGAGTTATTAAGTTAATTGAAAGACTTACCGAGTTTATAATTTTTTATAGGGTACGAACATAATAATGTCAGATTTGATATCATGAAACTTTATATCTAAGAAGAAAACAACCACAGGAGTGTAAAATGTAAAATGATATTGTTTATTATCATTGTATTATATATATATACCGGTCAAATTAACAGTTTTGTTCGGGGTTGATTTGAGTTAGTAATGACATGTTCCATGTAAATGTACCCTTAAGCATACTCATATCGAGGAGGTCAGTTCTGAGATAATTTGAAACAGAATTTCAAAAAATCTTGAATTCAATAGCGAAGTTGACTTAAACGGCATTCGCACAAATCGCATCGCATCTTACCGCCTAGTTTTGATTCCCGCTCGGAAAACGCCTGATATAGGCGAAAAGATCTTGGTTTGTTTGGTTGAAGGTTTCTATTTTACAAACTTATCTTTGACGTTTGGCATCTCAAAAGTTGCTCAGAAGTAGATAGCAGCTGTTGAGATATAGGTTAGGAAGAGCCGAGGTGAGCTTGTGTGTTGAGGTCGATCGGTCTGCACTCTATTATTTTACAGCAGTAGTAGTAGTAGTAGTAAAATAGTTTATTTACGTGTCACAAATCATACACAATATTAAAATACATATAAATATTTTGCAATTAAAACGTATAAAATCCTGCCATTAGGACATATGAGACACGGTAAAAGTTCTGAACAATATCTTACAAACATTAAAAGCTTGTTTATACAACATACCTAAATGTAAAAGTTCTGTACAATATATTACAAACCATATAATGATTACTTTAAAAAAGCATTTGCGTCTTTTAAACATAAGATTAAGAGTTTTAGATAAAAGCACCTGTACATCATCATCAACCATAATCCTACATGTATGTTATGTTTATTTTATTTCCCCGTTAACAGACCCCATTATTATTTCACAAGTAAATGTCTTCATCTTTGATTCCTATACTGTAAACTCATTAATTGTTGAATGTCAAGGTGCCCCAATTTTCGTCATTTTCGCTGATACCCTGACCCACGAATTCACGTGTCAACGAAATATTTTATATTACAAACGTACATGTATCGTAAATAGTTACCGCAAATTAGAATTTATCTCCGGCCCCACGAAATGGTATATATATCCTAGAACCACATAAAAGATACCACGGAAATAAATGACTCCATAGTATTATTATTACCTTCAATTATTTTGTGTGAATGATAAATAGAAAATACATTTATCTTAATTTTAATCATTGTACTTATTGTGCACTTCACTCCATTTAGTCTTCCTAACGTGATGACATTTTCAAAACTTCTCCCTTTCTTTTCATGTCGCACTCTAATTCCTATTTCCTTATAACACGTTGAGATTTCTAAAAAAAATGTTTTACTTTGTTTGTTTTTCCATCCATGTTGGGGTTTGCACTCCAATTATCATTTCCTAACGCAATGAGATTTTTAAAATTTACTTTTAAACGTACTCATTTTCGCGGTGTACTAATTTTCGCTTATTTTGCGGTTGTTTGTGTTGCGCGAATATTATTTTATGCTTATTGTGTTATAGTGCATATTTCAAAAACGCGAAAAATTTAACTATGCTGATATGTCTATATTTCCTATACCGCGAAAATAAATACACGCGAAATTAAATATGTTTACACCACTTCCTTAATCGTTATTACATTCAAATTCATATTCCTTAACGAGTTGAACGAAATATTAATAACTTATGTTACACTGCTGATTTTTTTCCATGCTGGTACTCCAATTCTTATTTCCTGGCTCGCACTTTGCCATTTTCAAAATCGTTTTTACTAGTTTGAGTTCATGTTGGATACTCCACTCATTAGTATTTCCAAATGCATTGAAGTTTCCATAATAACTTTGGATTTAATTCTTTTTTTTTTCATGGCGTGTATTTCACCCCAAATCTTATGCACAATGCGTTGTATTTTTTAAAACCATTATCACTTTGTTTTTCTGTATTTTTTTCATTTCATGTATTTTTATTTGTAGGTATTTTATTCCAATTCTTATTTCCAAACACTCTGACTTTCTGAAAACCATAATCACTCATTCTATTCATGTTGGGAGCCTGTTTGCAATGTTCAGTCTTTACCGGGTACTTATCGTTTTCAATTTCCAAAAAACAATTGATGGATACCATCTGAGGCATCCTCTCTTCAGAAAGAAAGAGAAAAATATAAAATTTTAATGCATTTCTTGTAGAGACAGCCTTGCGTTCGAAACGTGTACGTGCAGTTTGTGGCATCACTCAGCCCGTCAGTCACGTCTCAAAAACACAAGGTTAAAATTTAACAATAGAGACAGATTGTATTTCGAACAAAACATACAACTATTTTAATTTAATTTAAGAACAGATTTAAGAAAAGTTAAAATGCAGGTGAAATTGTTGAATCTTCTTCTCTTTTTTAAAGTAAAATACTTTTTTGATTTTAAAGAAAGAAAAAACTAATTAGGAAAAACCAGAACACAACAAAATACACTGGTCGGTGGTTGGTTGTTGTTTAATATTGTCTGGAGTCCCTTCACCAAATTTTCGATTATTCGTGAGGAGGTAATCTTTTTTCTTATCGGTCTGTCATTACTCTTTACTCATTACTCTTTTTTACTCGAGTTAATGCGCTGTGTGAGGTTTGTGTAAGTATTTATGATCTGCTTTGTACACTCTGGCAAATGTCTATTAGTTTGGTTTTAGATCTAATAATTGGCTCAACCAGCCGACTCATTTTACAACCAGTGCTCCATAAAACGTATTTCACTTTGTATTACATATTATACCAGTTTTAATTTTACAACACTAGGCGGGCGTTTCGAAACACAATTCCTTATCAGTATAGTGCTTGGTCCAAAATTGTGCAACCAACATTTTTTCACACGATGTTGAAAAGATATCCAAAAGAACAAATATAGTTTACCAATTTTACCACATTTAGCTAAGGGAATACTTTGCATATGCATAATGAAGTATACCTTAGTTTTTTTTAGGAATTTCAGATTTTTACTAGCATTCACTGATGTTCGACATTGATGAGGGAGGGATGGGGGGGGGGGGGGGGTTAGTGTTCTCTGAAAACCTTGTTAAAATCAAAAGAATGTTTAATAAAGGAAACTCTGTTCAGAAAAATGGACGAATATAAGAGAAAAAGGGCCGAAATAGGGACATATTAAATGACACCAGCAGAAATCTAGTTCATGTATTGGAACTTTGTCTGCACAAACAAAAAATATAGACCTCCCCGTGAGAATACACCCTTAATCTAAATATTACATCAGTAACGGCGATGACATGCATTTTTTTCTTTTGAAAAAGATGAAATGTGTTCAGCATGCAAAATTAAAAAATTAAATTTTAAAAAATGCAGAACAACATTTATTTTAATTTGTATTCAATATCTTCCTGATTTATGGAGCTTCGGTCTCATCATTCTGTAATAAAAGCCCTTTGAAAAATGTTATTTTTAAATAAATATGACAGTGTTGTGTTTGTAACCCAATATGTTTTTTTTTTTCGAACTCATGTTGAGAATTGTACATTTTTTATGTTTCCCATGCTGAAAAAGCAGTTTCAGAGCATCACAAATAATAATTGAAATATATTACAATCATATATTGTTTCCATTGCAGCCTGACGATGCGTTTTTAATAGTGCCACACTTTTAACCAAATACATGACATTCTGATGCTGATGGTAAGTGAAATGGACATTTCATTTACAAAAAGCTACATACATATATGTAGTACAACACATACACTTAAGAAAGTCATTAAAACTTTGGGATTGGGTTGGTGGTAAATAAAACGAACATGTACGGATTACATACAAATGCCACCTGGATACGTGTGATCGGCGAATAATTGGCCGACATGTCACATGTAGAAGTTAAGCTCCGACAATCATCATCAAACTTCCGTCACCTGAGACTGCGGTGGCCTAATGGATAAGACGCCAGTCTACAAATCCAGGATCTCAACCGCCGTGAGTTCCGCTCAGACCACATGTGCGAAAGTGAATTTTCCTTGCCGTTGACCTTAACTGATTTACTGGTGTCAGTATAATATTATGACGCTTGTCTCCTGCGTACTGACTCAGTGAGCTAGCACATTAGAGTGCGCACTGGTACAAGGCAGACCATACAACACACTCGCATTTCACATGCACACACGAATTTGTTCATAAATTAATCTATAGAGATTAACAAAATAGTTTTTTGTCGCGAATAGCTGAAAATTACTGATGCGACGTTAAGCATATCATTCAACCAACCAACCAACAACTCCCGTCACCGTCTACACTGAAACATCACTGCCGTAAAACTTAGTGTGGGGAAGTGGGTTAATTTACTTCTGTTTGATCTTGGTTTTCTTTATGTATTCCGGTTTTCTCTGTCATCAATATCGGTGTGTGAAAAAAGCCTTGACTGGGGTGTAAAAAAATTGTCCACTGCATTATTCCATGATAACAATTTCGCTTTAACACACACTGCGGAAACAGGAGTTGAGTTGAGTTGAGTTGAGTAATGATGTTTAAAGTCCAAGTCAAGAATATTTCACTTATATCGAGACGTCGCCAACTATAGGCGAAAGTGTAGAAATTTTGCCTGTGCAAGTTCCCATCCGAAAGAATCGGTACTGTCATTTCGTTATGCCGAGTGTTTGGCGAAAGAACAGTCACTACCCACTTTCAAGTCTAGGGTCTGACCCGGCCGGGGTTTGAACCCATAACCTCCCACTTACGGAACGTGGGAACAAGAGTGGGATCGAGTAATATTATTTAAACTCAACCGCACTCCAATCATGATTCTTTCAATGACTAAGGCGGTCAATTTTGATCTATGATGGCCTGGAGAAACTCACCGACCTTCAGACACGGAAAAGACAAATACAGAGAAAAAAGCAAAATGAAAGAATGATTCTTAAGGTTATCAAATATACATGTATGCCTTGGTCAATATAAATATTGTTTATGAAAATTAGAGTGAAAGAAACCTCAGACAAAACTCGAGAGCATTTCAAGCTCACGTGTTTAATTTAGTTTGCCAGTTCACAAAGTTTTTTCTTTGATTTTGGGCATGGATTGGTATGTTTGTTTTTTATTGCTAAGCCTTTTGGTTTGTGTATTAGTTCAACGTATTTTAGGTCAAAGACTTTGGTCCTTTAAGTTAATATACATTTTAACAATACAAATGATAAGGGGTCATCCGTCTTTATACATAGACAAGAGTTCTTCATCCTTTCCCCACCTGATTTGTAATGGGACTGATTCAGCTTCAAGCTAAAATACAAAATTCTAGTGACCTAGAAATTGAAGTCGGCTCCATATAAACGTCATTCCCACGTAAATATCATATGATTAATTGATGTAAATTTAAATTTCTATTGTATTGAAGTCTTAAAATTTCACATTATTGAGTTTCTATGCGTTCAAATACTGGTTGTATTTAACCGCTGAATCAATGATATTTTTAATGACACGAGGTACTGTAACTCAATACTTTTTGTGTTCTGTCTGGTTCTAAAATTTTGAATAAAAAATGGCTTTATAAACAAATATATGATGAAACATAAAATAAAGTAAAAAGAGGCCAATTGGGCCTGGCAAGCTCACCTGATTGATAATGGTTATTGCTGAAATGTTTTTAGAAAACATAAAGTGAAACGTGTCAAAATCTCTTCATAAGAGTTGAGTTGAGTAATGGTGTTTAACGTCCTAGTCAAGAATATTTCACTTATGTCGAGAACATCAATGTCAACTAATAATAAGCAAAAGCACAAAGGTAATGATCTTTGAACTTGTCTCAATAACGATATATTCATAAAAAACTATCAAAATTTGAAAACCCATGCTACATACTTTGACTTTTTAACCAATGATTTTCATCTATATATCAAAATGATCGTACCATCAATACCAATGATAGTCTAGTATTCATGCCTATACAAATGGTTTAGTTTTCGAGCGAGATAATTAACCATTTCAGAATTCGTTTGCATCTGTGACCTTGACCTTTCAACCCATGACCTTCAATCTTATCTCAAAATGATCGTTATACCAAACCCCACAATGTATTTATATTCATATCTATACAAAAATGTTTAATATTCCAGATAATAAGCCATTTGTTTCGTAAATATATATACCGATGAATAAATAAATTTTAAACTAAAATAAATATGCACATAAAGGAAAGGTCCTTTCTCAATCGCGGTCGGTCAGGATTTAATCCACAACGGTTTGAAGACAAACGTCTTAACCATTCGGCCACCGCGGACCTGGTAAACGACCTTAAGGGCATAGCCAGAATAATTTATCTAATCCTGACATTAAGTATTTTGTATATAAATATATTAAAATGAAAAACGAAGCCTCGTGTCTATATTTAACCTTTTTATAACTTGGCCCAATTATTTTAAAAAAGTCAAATAAAAAAAACCATTTAAACCGGTTTAATTTTATCCCATCCATTTTGACATAAATGGAAAAAAATGATGTTTGAAATAAGATACATGTATTAAAAAGTATGAAGGATGATGCATTAAAAAATATAAAATATATGTCAACATATCATGTTATTGAAAACATTGTATATCACAAAATGACTTTTAATACATTCTTATGTAGATCTATGTCGGGTATCATATGACTCGTTACCTGCTCCTTTAAGATGTAGCCTCAACGGAGGCCAATTATCACTACGGTAGCTAAGTTGGTAAAGTGCGTGTACCGTGGGTTTAAACCCTGGTCGAGGTCTGACATAGACTTGAAATTATGTAGCGACTGTTCTATAGAAAATCGCTCGGCATTTAGCAATGGAAGGCACTTGATCCTTTTGAAGAGATTTTAATAATCAATGTTCGAGTCACGGCATTCAAGACACGTTAATTAAAGAACCATCCCTGAACATCTCCCTGAGAACACAACAAAGGTCTAAACTTCTGCCAGTTCGCCTATAGGTGGTGATTTCTCGATGAAAGTGAAATATTCTTGATTGGGACGTAAAAAGCCAATTCAATCAATTAATCACTCAATCAATCATCAGATGCCAACATTTTGTGTAATATCAATCAAAAACAAACATACTAATCCATGTGCGAATCACAATCCAGAAGCAAAGTAAAAACTGTGGAACCGACAAGTTAGGTTAGACACATGAACTTCCACCAGGGAAGTGAGGCCGGGTGCTCCGGAAGGGTAAGCACCTCCTGTTTAGCTAGCTACACCCGCCACGTGTGTAATCGAAATTGTGTGAAAGGAACATGGAACTATGAGACGTCAAATATAAATTTAAACTATTTTTCTTTGTTAAACTTTAAAAAAAAAAGATATGTAACTGCAAAAAAGATGAAGCCGAGTTTCGTCTCCTTGTTAAATGTTCAACAGGTCTGTACTGTGTTACAAACTTATAATATGCTGATACTGCAAAAGATATAAACCGATTTATAAATTTATAAATGCAGAATATAAATCAGGCCACTATTATGCAATAGACAGTATAAGATTTTTCTTATAAAATGCAAATATCCGCCTTGCACTATCATGCAATAGATAGTATAAGATTTTACCGATAAAATGCAAATCTTCGCCTAGTTTACATACAAAAAAAATTAAAGCGTTGTTTAAATTATGTTCAGCTGCCATCTGAGTACAGTACCGACCTGTCGAAAATTTAACGCTGAGCTAACAAAAAGGAACCTAAGCTCAAGCTTCCGACTGGCCGAGATATGAATAGCCAGTGGTCAATTATCTTCCTCATGGCGAGAAAGCTTATCAATTCCGAGGCTTGTGGAAGGTAGGTGGTTTTCTTATGGTTCCAACGTTTCCTCCTTCATCCAGATCTTACCTGTCCCGCTCAGACCACATGTGGGAAAGTGAACTGTTCTTGCCGTTTGACTTTACTGGTTCACCTGGTATCAATATAATGGACTGTGAGAGTGGTATGCTTGTCTGCGGCGTACTGACTCGGTGAGCTAGCAAGTTGAAGTTGCCTGATCATGAGTGGGTGCTAGTTCAAGGCAGACCATGAACACACTCACACTTCACATGCATAAACGAACTTGTTCTTAGATTAATCCATAGAGATTAATAAAATAGTTCTCGTCGCGAATAGCTGAAAAATTGCTGGTGCGACCACAGGCGCCTGGGGCCAGGTTTTTTTTAAATTTATTATTTTATTGACCAATCAATGATATATTTTGCTATTTTATCATATTTGACAACGTTCTGAACTAAATGCACCAGAAATAAACTGATTTTATTGCACTTTAAAATTTTCTTGATTTTTTTCTTTTTTATCTGCCTGTGGGTGCGACGTTAAGCAACATTCCACCAACCAACTTGATCTTACCTTCTGGAACATCTAGATGGCTGTAAACCGACACGGCGATAGTGCTTGTAGGTTTCTTGTAGACATTCGGTTGTTGTAATGCTGTGATAAATTAACATCGAATGCGAATTTTGGTTGATATCTAAAGATTAATCTAAGAACATGTCCATGTACGTCTTTTAAAAGTGTACCAATGAAACAAACAACAGCCAACGTCATTGCGAGCTCACACTGGAATGACCAAAGTCTGGAAAACGATATTACACATGTGTTATATGGTATTTATAACATGACTTAATTTAATGTGTGGAATTTTGAGAAGATTATATAATAAAGATGTTTAACAGGTTTATAAAACCACCAGCAAACCAGTTTAAACATTATGTAATATCATGTAATTGTTGCTCTCTACATGCTGGGGTGAAGTGAATTTAGGTCTTATTATTCAATCTACTGAAAACTGATGTTTTACTGAAAACCAATGTCTTCTCAATAGTGTTACTGAAAATTCATATCTGATACATTTAATTCCTAACTGCTCAGCCTTTTAATCAATTCCATTCGTGTCAACTGTAGAAATATTTTACCAGTTAGCCAAGTCAGCTGTATGGCACATACAATGCATTAATAAAGGTACCGCATAAATTTGAGCCCCTCTCGTGTTAGATCCAGTGTGACATAGTTTGTCAGTTTTCTCTCTCTCTCTCTCTCTCTCTCTCTCTCTCTCTCTCTCTCTTGGCATTGTACATAGGGCACTTCGCCGTTCCTGAACTGTCCGTCTAAATGGAAGAATCTTGACTTTTATTATATTTAAAGACCATTACCTCATTCCACCCCAGAAGGACAAACTGAAGGACGGTATACAATGCCTCGTCTATAAGCTTCCCATAGACATGGAACATATAACATGGACACAATATTGGGACTTCATTTGAGGGAGTATAACTACCACTACGTGAACCCTGACATTTTAAGTTCATTTTCATCAGCGACTGCATATTACAAAATTATAGTTGTCAGGCGATAGTGATTTGACGGAAACTTTTTGTAAAATTTTTATCAAATCAAATCAAATCAAATTTATTACGCTCAAAAGCCACTGGAGGTGGTATATGAGGTTTCAAACATACATGATAATATAGATTTCAGACGTTTTGTTCAATGATCGTTCATCGTGATATGGACTGCTGAACTTTTAAAGAGTAAGCGTCACTCATATTTTTAATTATACATTAACAATTGTTTATTTCCCTTTCTTGTCAAGGAGAAAACTATGCAAAAAGTTCTAAACTGCCCTCCCCCATAGGTTAGGTCACGCCCACTTAACCTGCGTCAAGCCAGTTTGAGAAAAAATGTAAAAAAATTATCTATACTAAAGTGTGATTTCTAAGATTTTCGGACTGAGGAGAAGACATCAATTTAGAAACATCAAATGGGAGTACTTGTCGAGTTTTCGTAACGCGGAACTATTTACTCTTGTACAATACATCGGAGAGCGCTTTATGGTTGGTTTTATCCAGCCTGTTTTCACACTTCATACGTCATTGCGGAACTATTTACTCTTGTACAATACATCGGAGAGCGCTTTATGGTTGGTTTTATCCAGCCTGTTGTCACACTTCATACGTCATTGCGGAACTATTTACTCTTATACAATACATCGGAGAGCGCTTTATGGTTGGTTTCCCCCAGCCTCGTCCAACACTTCATACCTTGATGAACGTAAAACATGTGATAATCCTTATAGTATTTACAGTCATGTAAAGTGTTTTTTTTTTTTTTTTTTTTTTTTTTGCGAATAAACCCGATTAAACAGAAGACATCGAAGTAGAAATATCAATTGAGAGTTTGCGCATTATTACTTGTCATACGTCATCGCGGAACTATTTACAATGTAAGTTCATCGAAATATAATGTGATATGTGGATTGTGCATATAATATGATGAACTTACATTTAGAGGGGCTTGTAAAAGTCTTTTTGAACATTAAAAGTGTTATATTATTCACGTAAATAGAAATCATTATATAATATTATACATGAGAAAAAACTCACAAAAATGACGTAAGTGTTTAAATATCAAACATTGGGGCTTTGAAATAAACTTTAAAACACCCTGAATTTTTGTCATTGACAGATTGTTGTATATAATGAAAACCGGATATTGTTCAGGTCCGTTGCGTTTTTCTTTGTAATTATTATGTTAACGGATTTTGCTTCCGTGATGCTGGAAAGACGAATAAATGGTGATGTTGATGCCGATTTTTTATTTTTATAGAGACACAAATATGATCAATCAAGTGATCAGTACATGGTGGAGAATCTAAACGGTCTAAATGAGTTTGTAAACATGAACACTGGCAATATTTTGCTCGATTCGATTACTTCAGCTGGTCCATCCCATGACCCTGAAACCACGTGTGTCAAAGGCGCGGCAACACAGGGCCAACAAACGTCACCTTCGCCTACTATATTTGATTGCCAAAAGAAATTATTTTCAAGCACACCGGAATTTCTTCACACTAACTTCAGTCCAATTTCAAATGTACAAACAAACTATGTGCCGTTTATACCAATAAATAATATGAATTCACTGGCAATGATCAAGAAATTCCATGGATATGCCCATGAAGATGCATCCAAATTTTTGTCAGACTTTTTAGCTACCATGACTTTTCAAGGCCTTGATTGCAATAGCATACATAATGATTCTCGCATTGTTGCTGCATTTATGCTCCATCTAGATGGACCAGCCCATGTGTGGATGCAATCTCTTGCACCTAATGTTAAGGCATCTTGGTCTACACTTCACAGTCGATTTAAGAAAACCTATGTGCACCCAGATAGTCCTGGTGGAGCAAATTTATTCGTTGAGTCGGAAGATTTTCAGAAATTGTGCTTGCTACCATCACAAACTTTAGAAGACTACCATGCCGCTGTAATGAGACTGGGTACCAAGTTGAGAAAGTCTCCGCTTGACTTACTTATAAAGTTTATCAGTGGCTTACCAACTCAGTTACAATTTTTTGTCAAAGCTGGCCGTCCCAAAGACATTAACGACGCTTTTGAATCAGCAAAAATGGGACAATCTCTAGTTGTGAAAGAAACCCCTACAGTGTCGGCTATTTCTTCAGAGCAGCAGATTATGCATGTGGTCCAAGCCGTTAACAATTTATCTGCTCAGGTTGATTCTTTAACTATGACTTCTGTAAATGCGATAAATGACCGTTCTGTAAATGCGAAAAATGACCGTGTGACTGTCTGTTATAACTGTGGTTGTAGAGGACATTTTGTCAGAAATTGTCAGTGGTCAGGTATGGAGAACATTGACTCTTCTGTTACATGCCAATTATGTAGTCAAGTTGGACATAAAGCATCTGACTGTGTGTTACTCAATAGACAGCAAAACGCACCAGGCATTAATGACCCATATACTCAACGCATGTCGGGAAACCTGATAGCCCCGGACGCAGCCGACGGACGTCACTTTCAACGGGGAAACAACCACAACAACTTTCAACGGGGAAACACAACAACAACTTTCAACGGGGCAACAACAGCAGGAGCTACAATCCATGACACAGCGTCGACGGAATGATTCTGACAGTGTAGTAGACAATGTTGCATTATCTTCCAATTTTGCCAATGTTAATTCAGAATCATTTAATTTCAATCATAATGACAATGTTGTTGATATTGATAATGAATGTGTAGATAACTCTAGTTTTGATTTTTCAGATAGTGACACTGACACAAGTTCATTTGAGGGAGAAAATCCAGTTTGTTCAAACTTTATTTATTTACCAGTGACAATTTCTAGGAGTAAGGAGAAAATATTAGGTTTACTAGATTCTGGAAGTAGTATTAATATCATGTCTGCTCAGTTATACCACAGTATACCCCAAGTTAGCAAATCTAACTTAAAACCCAGTGGTCTTACAGACAACAAAGTTATAGTTGCTAGTAATCAATATGTTGAGGTACTGGGCATAGCATTTGTACGCGTCAAAATATTTGGCTCTAAGCAATCTGTCAGAGTTTTTGTTTTACCGCAGTGTTCCCACCCTTTTATTCTGGGTATTGAATATTTGAAGGCCAAGGGTATCATCCTTGACTTTTCACATAATTCAGTTTATGCAAAACCATGCTCAGTGCGCAGTACTTCAAACATTGATTTACCAGCTAACTCGGAGGTCATTATCATGTGTAAAGTACCAAATAGTACTCTGATAGGTACTCAAGGATTATCTCAAACTACTAAGCAGCTTGCAAAGCTGGGTTTAATGGCGATTAAAGCACTAGTCACTGTACCTGTCACTCGTTTAGTCCCAGTGCGACTGTTAAATTGTAACAATTTTCAGGTTAGAGTAAATAGAGGTATAGTTTGTGCCAAGATTACTTCATTAGATGAGACCTTTAGCATTCAGCACCACCTCAGTCATATTCCCAAAGTACAGGCTTTAACTGCAGAAAGTACACAAAGTGTACACGGTGTAATTCAAGGAGATATGTCACATGAACAGGGTACGTGTAATTCAAATGTTCATTCATTTTCACATGAACAGGGTACTTGTAATTCAAATGTTCATTCATTGTCACATGAACAGGTACTTGTAAATCAAATGTTCATCATTTTCACATGAACAGGGTACTGTAATTCAAATGTTCATTCATTGTCACATGAACAGGGTACTTGTAATCAAATGTTCATACATTTTCACATGAACAGGGTACTTGTAATTCAAATGTTCATTCATTGTCACATGAACAGGGTACTTGTAAATCAAATGTTCATACATTTTCACATGAACAGGGTACTTGTAATTCAAATGTTCATACTTTGTTACATGAACAGGGTGCTTGCAATTGTTTAGTCAAGCAACATGATGTTTTACCACAATCTGATAATTTTTTGTCTACATCTGGCAATTTTAACAAGCACAATCAGGTCGGTTGTGTTAGTTGTAATTGTGTTTTATCATCACCCATTAATACTCGCACAGGTAATGATGTATCGTCGCCCATTAATACTCACACAGGTAATGATGTCAAGGGAGTAGCACAAGTGAATTCTATCTTGGACAAAAGTACAGAAGGTGTTCAAGGAACTGATATTGATAGGCATAGATTTATGTCAAACTTTAATGTTGATTCAATGTTCTCATCTATCTTCAGATGACCAGTTAAAACTGTGTAATCTTTTATATGAAAACAAAGACATTTTTGTTACTACAGATAACCCATCACTTGGCTATACAGATAATATTCAACATCATATTCATGTCAAACCAGACTTTCAGTCAAAGCACCAGAGACCTTATAAGTTGTCACCTGACAGGAAGGAAGTCCTGAGATATCAACTGCAAGATCTCATTGACAAAGGAGTTATAGTACCGGTTAGTGTTGCAGAGGACGTCCCTATCACAAGCCCTATAGTGCTAGTTTCTAAACGCAATAAACTAAACCAGGAGTTGAACTAGGTAGTCGCCAAGCTTCTTTGTCACAATATCGCTTTTGTGTGGACTTTCGGTACTTGAACTCGCAAACCCAAGATTTCCGATATATGATACCAGATCTTCAGGATTTGACAGAATCTTTCACTCATCGAGAACCCAATTTTATTACTACTATAGATTTAAGCTCCGGATTCTTTCAGATGGCCATTTCACCAGAATCATCTAAGTACACTGCCTTCAACACCTGCTTTGGTACATATAAATTTCTTCGTATGCCCATGGGTTTGAAAACAGCCCCAAATTCGTTTCAGTTATTAATGGACAGGATATTGCATGGACTTACTTACAATATTGTACTGTGTTATTTAGACGATTGCCTGATCGTGTCACCGACATTTACGGAACATTTATCAGATATTCAGACTGTGTTCAATAGGTTTCGTGATGCCGGCCTCAAACTTGGACCAAATAAATGTCAGTTCGCACAGGAGAGATGTTTATTTCTCGGACACATGGTTTCGAAAGACGGACTTGCACCTCCTCCAGATCGAGTTGAGGCTATACAAGAATATTGTACACCTACAAATGTTAAGTCTTTGCGTAGATTTTTAGGTATGATAGGATGGTTCCGAAAGTATATACCTCAGTTTTCGAGTGTTGCTGATCCATTATTTCTCTTGCTGAAGAAAGGCGTTCAGTTTAGATGGACAGTTGAACACCAGGATGCTTTTCAACAATTGAAGGAACTTTTAATTAGGTCACCTATATTGGCATACCCTCGATTTGATCTACAATTTCACTTAGCGGTTGACACATCTTCTAGAGGTATTGGGTACATGTTGTACCAACTTCACGATTCACAGGATTGTTCTGGAAAAGTATTACGTGTTATACGTTTTGGGTCAAAGAGACTTAGTAAATGGCAACGTTCGTACGGCCCTACGAAATTAGAACTACTTGGATTAACTACTGCTGTATTAGAATGTTCCGATTACCTTCGCGGCGTACATTTTCAAGTGGAGTGCGATCACCAAGCGCTCAAGCCATTATTTCAAAAGCGGTTAAAAGGTGCAATTTTTGACAGATGGCTTGCTATTCTACAAGAATTTAACTTTGATATTGTTTATAAACCTGCTGCCAAAATGTGTGTTGCAGACGCACTCTCACGTCATCATCATTCAACGCAGGAAGAACCAGAATTTTGTAGTCCCGATGAGACTGATCCAAATTTCCCATATGTACAGGACCAGTTAACACAGCATAGCGCTAACCCTCATGGACAACAACTGTTTAATTTGTTACCTCAGGATCAAGTCAATAACGTTGTTATTGAACCAATCCGTGTAAATAGACATTTTAATGATGACAACGATAACAGCGATCCAGGTTACGATGCGGACACTGATGAAATGTGTTACCATTAAAACATAAACAAGGGCGTAAGACAAGGCAAACATCTTTGAGAAATGTTTTTCATACAAACTGTAACAAAAGTGATGTCGTGTTGACGCAACCAAAATTACCCTATGTTGACAAAGTCGAACAATTTCATGGTAGACTAGATGAAACAGTGAACAATTTGCCTCTCGGGCAAGATAACTTCATTGATTGTTCTACAGTGACAGATACAAGCTGTGATAATGTGTGTGCAAAGTATGACGTGTCTACAGTAAATGATCCCGATAGTGACAATGCCGTTTTTCACAAGTCTACAGCACTAGATACTGATAGCAGTATTGTTCAGCAAGACGATACAAGTCTTGTTGATGTTTTACCGGATGTTCATTTAGATAGTTCACCAACTCTGTTGTCGGATAAAAACTTCAGTACAGGACAGGCAGGTCAAACGTCTAATGAAAGTATAAGTACCGAACAGGAAACGTGTCATGAAAGTACAGAACAGGGCAATAATGCAATGACAATTTTCTTAGAGACGAACAACACATACACGATTTGTTAGAGGAAACCTCGTTGTCCCTCAAGGACATTGCAGAGCTTCAATTCTCTGATCCTCGATTTAACCCAATTATATTGTATTTACAAAATGGTGTTCTCCCAAAGTCGCAGAAAGTTTCACGTCGTTTGTTGTTGGAGATAGGCGATTATTTTATAATTGAAGACGTTCTATTTCATAGTCGTGTTGCTAAGAGTAAACGGACTACGAATCACCATCATTCTCAATTAGTGATTCCAGAGAGACTAATACTCGGTGTCATGAAATTATTTCATGACTCGCCTATGGGAGCTCATGGCGGCATACAAGATACGCTTGATAGAGTTAAACAGCATTACTTTTTCCCAAGAATGGCACAAATTATTCAAGACTATATCAGATCGTGTCATCAGTGTCAAAGCCGCAAGATTACGCGTCAACAGGTCCAGTCATCAGTGAAATCATTTCCTACTCCATCTGCTCCCTTTGAGGTTTGGGAAATCGATCTTTATGGACCCTTGCCAACGTCATACCATGGCAATAACTACATCTTTACAGCACTGGACATGTTTAGTAAATTCCTGTATGCTGTGCCCATTCCCAGTAAAGATGCTATTTCTGTCTCCGCAGTCTTAGTCAAGTTATTTACAACATATGGAGTATGTCATACTCTTGTAAGTGATCAAGGTCAAGAGTTCATGGCTCAGGTTACAAGGACTATTTGTACGACGCTCGGTATATTACAACAATACACACCAGCATTTGTTCATCATTGTCTAGGTGCATGCGAAAGGACGCATAAAACTTTAGCAGAAAGAATAACGCCCTATGTGAAATCCAATATTAGAATCTGGGATGATGTGCTGCAATTTGTCTTGTTTGCCATGAACTCCTCTGTGAATAACTCACTAGGATATTCTCCCTTTGAAGTGATATATGGACATAGACTTCAGTTTCCGTTGACTCCGTTTTCTCGGGACATAAATTTCAACAGCATTCCAAAGGATTGTCATTCGTACATGGAAAGGCATTTGCGTGATCTTGATATTATCCGCCAAGAGATTAGAACTAATAGTTCACATGCCAAGTTTAATATGGAAACTCGGTCTACTCAAGAACCTCATGGTCTAAAGTCAGGAGACTATGTTTATATGTCTAAGGAACCTACAGGCGTTGGCAAGAAACTACAAGATCAGTTTGCGGGACCTTTAGTTGTTCACAAGATTCACTCTGATCATATGTTAATTTTGAGAAATCCAGAGAAAGACATTATATACCAACAACCAGTTCATATTAGTCGTGTAAAGGCTGCATACGTACGTGAACCTACTCCGTCACCCTATTTTATACCATCTGTTACTACTAAGATATCACAGGACATAGCATGTGAAGATAAGGGAATACAAACGGAAATTATTAAACATACCGGTACACAGGATAATGTTCTACCTACAGCTGAGTCAGTTCGTCCTTCAGAAATCCTTCGGCTAGGACTATTCGAAAACCAGTGCGTTACATGGATACACAGGTTTCTGGAAGTGAATCAAGTTTTTCAGACTCTAAGTACTTTAAGGTAAAGAAAGTATTGGCTAAGAGGACTGTGAATGATCAAACACAATACTTAGTGCATTTTAGCGGCGAACCTGCTCAGAATGCTATGTGGTTAGATTTTGACGATTTGAATTCTACAACCAAACAGTTAGTTTTGAGTAACCCGCCACCACCAAGTGTATAATTACCAGTAATAGTGTAAACATATGTGTGTATTGGTGACTTAATGATACAATACATTTATTACTTGTTTTTGTAGGTTTTTTTTTCATATCTACTTCTTAGTTGGAAGTAATTTTACATATTTTAGCAAGTTCATGTTGGGTTCATGTTCATACTTTCTCGTGTTCATTTTCGTTTTTATAATAACCCTTAATCCAGTTTATTTACTGCATACAAATATATATTCCATGATTTGCAAATGTCGACCCAAATGGTAGGCTTAGTAGTCCTATACCTCGTATTCATATGTTATTGTGATACCAATTTGAAATGTTATGATTATTGTACCAGAAATATTTATCACACATAGAGGTTATTGTGTACCTATATTTTCAATATAATCATCTTTGTTAGTGATATAATTAGTTTTCAAGGGTCAAGTCTCTGCTGGTACTATAAATATACCCCATAACACAGGCCATGAACCTAACTAGTGGTATTTTACAGACATATATCGTGGTATTATACCAACATATTTTGCATATGAATATTCATGCATGGTTACTGGAAGGTTGTTTTTCATTATTGTTATAAAATTGAACTGGTTTATTTGTTTAAAATTGGGGACCAATTTTTGTTTGTAGGGGGGGATGTTGTATATAATGAAAACCGGATATTGTTCAGGTCCGTTGCGTTTTTCTTTGTAATTACTATGTTAACGATTATTGCTTCCGTGATGCTGGAAAGACGAATAAATGGTGATGTTGATGCCGATTTTCTTATTGTTTATAGAGACACAAATATGATCAATCAAGTGATCAGTACAAGATATTTTGTGGCTCGTTCTGCAAAGCAAACTTATCAAACTCGGGAATATTGATTGATTATAACTATTTTGTAGTCAAATAAAAAAACATGCATGTCCATGATCAAGGCACAATAAAAATCATTAAAAACTTCAAAAACTGGCAAATTTAGTTATAAACGGGAAATTCCACAAATAGACCGGGTGCTCCGAAAAGGCAAGCGTCTCCTGTTTAGCTAGCTACATTTTAACCACGTGTGTAATCAAAAATTTAGAATGAAAGGAACATGGGATTCTTAGACGTCAAATATATCCAGAATAGTTCTGAATACAAAGACATCATACTTATTAACGTTGGTTATTCTGATGACGGATAAGAAAAAATTGATATATTCTACGAAAGCTTGTTCGTGCCACTTTGTAATCTGATTTTTTTTCTCGAATCGTAAGTACGATTTTTAAATTCTTACGTACGGTTTTTTTAATTCGTAGGTACGATTTTTTTTAATTCGTACGTACGATTTTAAAAATCGTACCTAAGATTTGGGGAAAAAATCAGATTACAAAGTGGCACGAACAATCTTTCGTAATATTCATATATGGATCGTCATGAAATTAATAAAATCGCTTTAAGAGTAGTTGTACATTTCTTGTCTAGTTTCTTGGTCGCTGAATCAGCTGTTATCTGTCAGACTATATAATCTCCTAGATTATTAGGTAATATTTATTTAATAAACTCGATATGGTATTTTTGTGCCATTACATTCATCTATTTCAAATCAGATCATTCAACTTTGAATATTAAAAAATTAAAAATTTCTCAATTTAAATGAAAAATTTAATCCTAAAAGAGAAAATATTGCAGAATCACCGTATGGGGTACATTGGTGTTTATATGAAGTAACGTGGTACAGTCAAAATTTGGTACATGATTACAAAATGTGACATTTTAAAACCATAGCGCATACGCAAAGTTGACGTTTATTATTGGGTTTATGGGTATGTGGAACACGTGAAAATACACATGCATAGCGCATGCATACGTGACATACTGGCCTTTGCGCTTTACCCTTGACTGGTAATATTTTAAATTAAAATGGGTGAAAACCTATGACGTATATTCAAATCAGCCAAGTATGGAAAAGACGGAAAATATATTGTGTTATATTTTATATGAAAATTGTTATTTATTTATTTATTTATTTATTTATTTATTTATTTATTTATTTAATTTACGAAGCTGTTTACTCAATGCTACGTTTACAAACTAACAAATTCTAGTCTTATTTAAAAAAAACAACATAAATGCATTTGAAAAATATTTTTGTATGAATTTTAAATTAATGTCACTAATTTAGTAACAGTGACGACGACGACGACCATTATAATAATAATAATAATTTCTCGTCGATTTCCATGTTTATTTGTTATCTTCGTAATCTTTATTGAAGATTCCATGCGGTGACCGACAAAATAAGCATCACCGAACTCGGTAGTGCAATACTTTTGTATTGTCAGAAATATCCTACTGTCTAAATTTGCTGCTGGTTAAAATCTGAAATCCCTCAGAAACTAAGGCATACTCCCTCATGCAAAGTATTTCCCTAGATAGATTTGGTCAAATATAATTTGGTTCTTTGCAAATTAGATTTTTTTCAACCTCTTGCAAAACATTCTGTTTCATAATTTTGGCCCAAGCACTACTGATGAGGAATTGAATTCCGAAACGGCCATCCAGTGCTGTAAAATTAAAACTGGTATTATATGTAATGATGGCCGTGTATTAATTAATACTTTAATTAACATGCATCTAATTATGTTGCTGTTTTTACCATCTTATTTATTTATTTATTTATTTATTTATTTATTTATTTATTTATTTATTTATTTATTTATTTATTTATTTAAAAAACATTGCCCCTTTTTCAGACATGGAAAAGGGTGAGCCAACCAACTTCATTTTTGGATTAAACACTGAAACCACGACAAAATGTTTTTACTTTAGTCTTGTGACATTTACTTTAATATAAATTCTGTACAACATGCGACGTTGGATTTAATTAGTTGAAGGTGACAATATTGTTGTTGCATCTAAAATATACGAAAGCTTGTTCGTGACACTTTGTTATCTGAATTTTTTTTTCTTAAATCGTAGGTACGATTTAAGAAAAATAAATCAGATTACAAAGTGGCACTAACAAGCTTTCGTAAAAATAGTATAGCTCTGGATTGTTTTTTTTTTTAATCGACACGTCTTGCAAGAATTAAGTAAGTTACAGATTTTCCCATCGATCTTTGACCCGGTTGCTACTCTAACTTATAAAATACTGTTTGAAAATATTTTAAAAAATTCAAAAATAAAAAATTGCTTCACAGTTGGTACCATACATAATACACGTGTCCACCACAGTAGGTATGTAAGATGATAATGTCTTGTTGTGACACATAGTTTAATGGCAACCAAAAACAGTATTTTTTAAATTTGATATGCCGATTTTTAATTTTTTTTTAAATTTTTTAAATATTTTTTTATTTATATATTTATTTTTTGGATTTTTTTTAAAGTATGTAAAATGTACTATATCCTAACCCTACCAAATAAGCCAGTCAACTAAGGGACCTTAGTTTTAGCCAAGTTCGCGGTTGCATTTTTTTCTGTAGTAAACATCACTCAAATGTTAAGTAATAAGAAAAAAAGATGCAGAATTTTCTACCTGAATGATCCTTCAACCAATCAGAAAAGTAGCAGTGTGACTGCATTGTCTAAGAGTTGTTTGCAACAAACAGATGCGTGTAACGTCAGTACAGAAAATTGAACAAAATCTTTAAGTTATCCAATCAGCAAGTATGTATGTACGAGTATCGTGATGGTTCATTGGCGATAGGTCTTGACACTATATTACAGGGTTTTTTTAGTTTTTTCTTTTGAGGATAATTTTATTTTTAAAGAATACCTCAAAAATGACTAGGTAAGTCTTCTTTGATATTATATATTTAAAATAAATAAATAAATAAATAAATAAATAAATAAATAAATAAATAAACGATAAATGCTTATTACGAGTACATGCATTTTGTACGCTTCTAGTTGTCATATCAACATATTGACGCAATGAAAAAACCCAATAAATTGAACTAAAATAATAATTATTATTATTATCATTAACATCTACGTCCTATATATCGCTTTTTCGCTTAAAATTTAATTAATAGTCGATGAATTTAAGTTTTTTCCAATATCTGATTTATATAATGCTTTTAAATGTTGCAAATATATATTATAAGTGTCTTCCTTCCTTCCTTCCTTCCCTCCTTTCTCACTTACTTACTTACTTACTTACTTGTTTACTTACTTGTATGAATGTATTGAATAATAACAGTACATGTCAATACTGAAAAATCAGTTCCACACATGCATTTGGATTCGTGCATTTGGATTCGTTCACTACTATAAGCAAATTTTGAATGTTTTAATTCTAAAACAAATATTTTGAAAGTTTTCACATTAAGCACATATAAAATTGTCATATTATAATTTTTTGAATTTTCTGGATAAAATATTCATTAATTTATAGCTGTCATATTATGAATTTTTTAACATTTCATTCAAAAATTCAAAAATTTATAATACGACAATTTCGTAATCCAAATACCCAGTTACTATGAATCCATTATGAACCTCCACAATCTAATGTCAAACTTTCCTTAGTTTACAGTATTCACCATATCCTTGTATGATGTTGTTTATTCATTTATACCTTTTTCAGAACATCAGCTAATCTTTGTGTAAGGATTTTGAGGACCATACAGGCCAAGGAAATAGAGAAGGATGCCCTGGGAAAAGCTAAATCATTCCGTCTATTCAGCATCGCTCGTCCTTTTATGAGGAGTTTCCATGCATCGTGGTTCTGTTTCTTCATTGCCTTCACATCATGGTTCGGAATTCAACCTCTTTTACCTACAATAAGGAAAGAGTTTGGCTTAACAAAGGTCCAACTGGCTCACTCCGGGATAGCATCAATTTCGGCCACCATCGCCGTCCGTGTGTTTATTGGACCATTGTGTGACAAATTTGGTCCCAAGAGGACAATGGCGTTTATATTGTTTAGTGGAGCAATACCGATGGCGTTAGCAGGTTTGATCAAAGATGCGATTGGTTTGATTATTTTACGATTATGTATTGGCGTGTTAGGAGGTGCTTTTGTTCCATGTCAGTTCTGGACAACAGCCATGTTTAATGTTAATGTTGTCGGTACCGCTAACGCTATGGTTGGAGGATGGGGGAATCTTGGTGGAGGATTTACTTTTATTCTTATGCCTGGACTATTTGAATTGATAAAGATATGTGGAGCTGACGAATTTCTGGCTTGGAAGATTGCTGTTGTCGTACCGGCTTTAATATGTATACTTACTGGTAGGTTATGTAAATCTCGTGTTTTTATTTCAACTATATTGTAACGGGATGGTTGAAGAAATCGGAGTACCCAGAGAAAACCATAGAAATCACTAGGAACTGCCTGAGCGTAATTCAGATTTAGCCGACGAGAGGCTCTGTGAACTGTAAGCCCGCGGTCTAGAATAGAATAATGGTGTTTTACACCCCAGTCAAGATTCCTCAGAAAACCCTCGATCTTCGAACTGATGGACATTAACTTTCTCACATCAGGATAAGGACCTAGAATGCAACCTGTAAGCATATGCTTTATAGCTAGTAGCTCTAGGCCTATCTATAACAAAGCAAATCCTATTTCTAAATTTTGATATTTTTGTATCATTTTAGTAATTGATTTATATCCAACTGTGCATTCTGTTTGAAATAGTGTAGGGCTAGACATTTAAATGTAACATTTCAATATCTATGTGACAATTATTGAGAGTTCAATGTGTTACGTAATTCTTTAAAGTGTCTGCCTTTAGCCCTCTAAATCTAAACACTTTACGTTATGCTGAAAAAAATATACATCAGAATGTTCAATATCAATTTTTAATTTTTAAGATGAATTTAGATTGAAATTTGGTGCACATGTGTACACAGGATGCCATTTGAATACATATGTAGAGTACAGATCTGTCAAAAATTAAATACAAACTAATTTACGCCGAATCGGTAACCCTTCTCTGCCTCTCGACACCTTCTATGCTATATCTCAGTAGCACTCCTTTTCGTTATCTTGGTGCTTTTCCAACAGATCTTCACTAAATTAACCAAAGGCTACTACGAAACATTGTTTAAATAGATCCTGCAAATTCTATTAACTCGCGTGCATTGCAGAATGTGTTATATACCACTTTTTGAATGTATTACATACAAAAAAATATATGACAAATGCATTGAGAACACTTAGATTCACGTCCACAAAACGTTTCAATTTCTAGCCATTTTTTCAAATTCATAAATGTTTAAAAAAAAGAAAAAAAATATGGACAAATTTCATGTCATTTAATTTGCGATAGAACCGTTATTTTAATATATTCGCGTACTTTTATTGTTTTCGGATGGTGATCTTTATAAGTTAAATAAATAAATTATATCGAAGATAAATATTCGCGTAAAGTTTTATTTTCGCATCTGGTTACTTTCGTAAATTTACGAAAAAATGAAACGATCGCAAAATTTCCCATTTACAGTATTTTACATATCATTTTTAAATTTCTATTCAAGGTATATCAATATTGTTCACATGTGATGATTGTCCACAAGGGAAATGGGACCTTCGTGTTATGCCGGATGAAATAGATATAGAAATCACCGCAGACGACGTAGATGACGTTTCCGTTTCCGGTGAGGAAAGAGATAAATTCCCGGATGAACAAAATCAAGATCATTTGAACGCTAAAAGAGAAAGCCCAAATGACCAACATCCAAAAAGAAAACGAAGTAGTTTACAATATGAACTTCCGGACGGACACATATTTGAAAAGGATAAAACAGCATCGCCGGAAAAAAGAGGAAGTTTGCAACACGAACCAATCAAGCACCTGCAAACTGACACAGAAAAGGAAATACGAAGACAACGAAGCAAAAGTGTGCCACATACAGAGAAAGATAACCTGGAGCACACGAGCATTACAGTACATAGAAAGAGAAAACGGAGCAGTCTACAGTATGATAATCCGGACGAACTCTCTATCCTTGGCAAAATAAATCCAGCGTTCGTGTCTTCCGAGGAAGGTAATGTACAATTGTAAATTACAGACCTGTCGAAAGATTGACATTCATCTAACGAATTGTTGTCGAATCGACAGCTCCTCTGGGCCTAGGTCATCTGGGCCTCTCGTGCCCTATATCTCGACAAGTTTTCGGAAACTGATTTCTATCTACATGTATATCTCAGCAGATTTTCAGCCATAAGATTTACCACTATCTTAGCCAATATCTTAACCACTATAGATTTCTTTCGTAAGCTCATTGTTACACTTTCTATAGGTCTGTACTGCCGTAGGTCGGTTGATTACAAGACCATTTTGGCGTCGCTTTGGTCGAATTGTCATGTGCTACTTTTGAATTATATTATTATTGTCATGTGCTACTTTTGAATGTATTATTTCATAAAAATTCAAAAGTAGCACATGACAGAATTGAAGTGTCATTTTCAAAGTAAGATAGTTTCCATTCTTCGAATTTGCGCTAAATAGTTCCCAGATTTTTACAGTCAATACATCAATTACACACATTAAACTACTAATGCACACTAATATGTGTATGATAGAGATAACAGACTTATGAGGCATTCACGGTTTGAAGTAGTCCTTAAAAGTATTTAAATATATTGATTTTTCATAAAATGGTTTATTTATTATTCTACAAATGTACATGTATCACTATTAATAGAAACTAGATAACGACTCAACCATCTTGGTAAAATCATTTCGAAACGTACCATGCACAAAGTTAATGCGGAATTACGAAAGTTTTAAATTATTTGCTTCAAGTTTGGAAGAAGACCTGGCCCCGGTTTCACAATCATTCCTTAGCTAAGATTTTCCTTAACTTAAATCTTTCAAAATTACAAATCTTTATAAGTTTGTTATTTTTAAGATATTCAGGAATTTAAGGTGTTATTTTGAAGATTACTTCTAGATTAAAACATTTGAATTTAGTTTTGACAAAAAGTTCCAAGAAGAGATTACTCAAATTAGCTAAATTTAAGATAAGGAAAATCTTAGCTAAGGAATGATTGTGAAACTGGGGCCTGTACATAAGTTCTTCAACCAGAACTAATTTCATAACATGTGCTGTTTCAATGGACTAATGCACGACACTAGTTATTGTTTTTTGCATTCCGTTGGCAGAATGGTCTGAAACTCGCGCTTACGGATCACAGCAGTTTCAAATGTCACTCGGGAATATCCTATAACCAAAGTGAGAAACTTAAACTTGCTTTGCCTAAGGTGGATTGTTTTGTCTTGCTTCGCCTGCCCCCCCCCCCCTCCGATCCCTGAACTGATCGCCTGGATATAAGTAAAAGTAAATCTCAGACGTGAAAAAACACTTCTCATCTACCTCTCTCAGATTTTACTAATCGCCTTTTCTGTTTTATAGGACTTCAAGATGGGCGTAATCATACACTGGCTAGTATACCGGAAGTTCAAGTGAAGGACAACAATGGCGGCGATGCCAGTAAGCAAACATGGCGTACTAACTGCTGTGCATATTTTACTATCGCCATTCTAGTTATACAGTATGGTATGTGTTTTGGGGTTGAAATATCCGTAAACACAGTTATAAACCTGTATTTTCTGTACAAATTCAAAATTGAGGGATGCGTCGAAATTGAGACAACAGATCCTAACAACAGCACAATGACCGCCTTCAACGATTCCTCTACTTCTTTACTTAACTCTTCATTGCCGTCTGTAACTACTACATTATCTACCACCGAGCTTAATGATTGCAGTGTTTTAAACCAGACACAAGCAAGCCTTATTGCTTCCTTATTTGGGCTGATGAACCTTTTTGCACGTGCGTTGGGTGGAATATTTTCGGATGTTTTGCGCAATTATTACGCCATACCTGGACGTATCTTTGCCTTGTTCGTCTGCCTACTTCTTGAAGGATGCATGCTAATTGTATTCAGCCTGATGGTGACAATTCCTACAGCTATGGTTGCCATGGTGTTTTTTAGTTTGTTCGTTCAAATGTCAGAGGGCGCCACCTTCGCGATTGTACCTTACGTCATACTTCGACGTGTCGGTGTTGTCGCGGGGTTGGTCGGTGCTGGCGGAAATCTAGGGGCTGTCATTTGGAACTCAATATGGTCAAATCTGGTGGCAGTCGATCCGAGCCGATATTTTTGGATCGTCGGTGTAGCTGTGTTATGTGGAAGCTTTTTATCTTTTTTGACGGTGGTCCAGGATAGTCGTCTGATACATATATGTAGAAGTAAAAAGGAGCCACCGAAACCACAAACAGAATCAACACACCTATGAATATGATTTCAAATATACGAGTAATTTTGAAAACAAACGGTGAATATGCAAATATCTCGAGCAAAGCAGGGTTACCAATATTATATTAATGTTCATTTGCAAACCCGCATTGTGTGGGGGTGCAAGGGTACGAGCACACTCCTTTAAAATAATGAAGAACAGTTAGAAATTAAAATCCTCCAAAATGAATTAGTTTGAATTTCCTTTTCAAAAATTGGCTGTACCTTTTCAGTCATGTCCAACTACTGTTCGCACACGTATCTCTGGTGCTTCTTGTGACATTAATTAAAGTGACACCGTTGCTACACAGCATCAATACCTGCCGACGCGCCTGATTTGAATTAAATAGCAGACTTGCGCATTCAAGATCAGTTTTATAGGTAAAACTTAAACTTCTACATATAACAAGGTTTGCTAAAGTAAACATCTGAATAGCAAAATTGAAACAAACATTTAGAAATGAGTGACGTAAATGAGTTCGCTGCTGTATCACGTGATATCCTCTAACGTTTGTGCGGAATTCTTATTTCCAATGGATAGGGAAAACGACGTCATTCCGGGAATCTGTGACGTTGACGTTTCCAAAATGTTCCTCACAAACGTTAAGAGGTAGTGATCACGTGGAACAGCGGCGAACCCCATCGATTACTGATTGCTACAAAAGACGCGCTGTTCGACATCGTATTATACACAGAGTATGACAGGATTGTATAATCTCGTATAGAGATCCAGCCCTCCCAGGGGAGATAATGACTGATTGGTTACGACGAAAATAAATAATTTGACATGTTATATAAACGTACGATTTAGCATAGTCGGCTAGTAGTCTTTATAGTTTAATCTATATCATGCACATGTATATTACAATAGAAAAATAGATTAAAAATAATTAATTATAAAGTTACTTGTTGTTTATTATTATTATAAATTGAAACAAATTCATATTTTAATATATAGCGCAAACCTGTCATAAGTGTAACACTCCGAGTCAAAGCTCGGCTTCCAAGTGGCCGACATGAAAAGCTGCCTATCTAACGATAGGTCGAAATTATCATGCTGCTGATATTTCACCAACATTTGTTAGCTTAATGTTAAACTTTCGACAAGTCTGTATATAGACTGAATTTTGTAGTGTATAGTTTAGTGTTAAACTTTCGACAGGTCTGTACTGTAATTTGGTGTTAAACTATCGACAGGTCTGTACTGTAGTTTAGTGTTAAACTTTCGACAGGTCTGTACTGTAGTTTAGTGTTAAACTTTCGACAGGTCTGTACTGTAATTTGGTGTTAAACTTTCGACAGGTCTGTACTATAGTTTAGAGTTAAACTTTCGACAGGTCTGTACTGTAGTTTAGTGTTAAACTTTCGACAGGTCTGTACTGTAGTTTAGCGTTAAACTTTCGACAGGTCTGTACTGTAGTTTAGTGTTAAACTTTCGACAAGTCTGTACTGTAGTTTAGAGTTAAACTTTCGACAGGTCTGTACTGTAGTTTAGTGTTAAACTTTCGACAGGTCTGTACTGTAATTTGGTGTTAAACTTTCGACAGGTCTGTACTGTAGTTTAGAGTTAAACTTTCGACAGGTCTGTACTGTAGTTTAGAGTTAAACTTTCGACAGGTCTGTACTGTAGTTTAGAGTTAAACATTCGACAGGTCTGTACTGTAATTTGGTGTTAAACTTTCGACAGGTTTGTACTGTAATTTGGTGTTAAGCTTACGACAGGTCTGTACTGTAGTTTAGAGTTAAACTTTCGACAGGTCTGTACTGTAATTTGGTGTTAAACTTTCGACAGGTTTGTACTGTAATTTGGTGTTAAACTTTCGACAGGTTTGTACTGTAATTTGGTGTTAAACTTTCGACAGGTTTGTACTGTAATTTGGTGTTAAACTTTCGACAGGTTTGTACTGTAATTTGGTGTAATTTGGTGTTAAACTTTCGACAGGTCTGTACTGTAGTTTAGAGTTAAACTTTCGACAGGTCTGTACTGTAGTTTAGTGTTAAACTTTCGACAGGTCTGTACTGTAGTTTAGTGTTAAACTTTCGACAGGTCTGTACTGTAGTTTAGAGTTAAACTTTCGACAGGTATGTACCGTAGCTTAGTGTTAAACTTACGACAGGTCTGTACTGTAGTTTAGAGTTAAACTTTCGACAGGTCTGTACTGTAATTTGGTGTTAAACTTTCGACAGGTTTGTACTGTAATTTGGTGTTAAACTTTCGACAGGTCTGTACTGTAGTTTAGAGTTAAACTTTCGACAGGTCTGTACTGTAGTTTAGTGTTAAACTTTCGACAGGTCTGTACTGTAGTTTAGTGTAAAACTTTCGACAGGTATGTACTGTATCAAATAACCTTGATCACCGAGTACGAGGTTGCTTTATAAAATTATCTCTTGGATCACATAATGTTATGTAAGCGGAATTAATATTAAAGTTTTAGAATACCACATCAAAACAAATAGAACGTGAAATGCAGAAATCTTAAATCCTCCAGATTATTTATATAAAAATATTTTGGTTCGGTTTGGGTTTTAATTGAATTCCACAGTTATGGATTCTCTATAGGTTTTTTTTAGTCATTTGCAATATGTTGAAAGGGCCAAAATTCCCAGGAACCCAGTTTTCAAACTTAGGGCGCGTTTTTTCCCTCTCTAAAACTGGCTTCAATTTTATACTCGGTTATAAAACTTTTTTTCACCTAACCGGTTTCAAACCAGTTTTAAAGTTTAACCGGTTTCCCCCATTTTCTAGCACAAAACTATTTTATACCAACCGAACAAACCGCCTTGAGAGGTGGTTAGATCGATAAGATTTGACATCAACAGCTGTTCAAGATGGCGACGATGAAGTGCAGCATTTTGCTGTCAGCCACACAAAGTGTGTCTTCCAAGGCCTTCAAAGTCATTTGAGACCTTACAGTCTTAATTACAATAATAAGCAATTGCTTCTTCATTCTGGGAATATTTTATTTGCCTTGAAAAATAAAAAATCTGTTTAGCGACAGTTCAAATGTTGGAAGGTGCATCCTGAACCTACATTTCTAACATAACACGGCGTAACAGCGTCATAAAAGAACAGCCGCTGCCTATTTAAAAGTTTTGGTGTCTTTCGTAAGAGACATTAAAAACCGATTCCCCGTGTCAAACTAGGCGCGGCACGTTAAGGAACCCTACCTTCACACTGCCCTGGACCCACTGCAAAGGTCAAAATTTCTGTCACTTCACCTAATAGTAGCCGGTATCGTCTCTATATAAGTGAAATACTCCTGACTTGGACGTAAAACCTCATACAATCAATCAGTCTAGTTAATTAAGCCGTGATAACCGGAAATTGTTTGTTCGCGGTCTATTATATGCGTTGATGTATGGTGCCCGATTAGGGCCTCATTTCGATAATTACCCCGTTCTACCAAAAGGCAAAGTGATAAATAGCGGATGCGACGGAGCGACAACACTTAAAACTAAATTGTAATGTGCCGTTGCGTTTTTGCTCCCTTTCCCCTTCTCATTTCCTTTATAGGTTGATAGATTGATTTATTGCATGGGGATTTAGGTCCAAGTTCAAAATATTTCACTCAAATTCAGACGTCACCAGCCATAGGTGAAGTGACTGAAATGTTTCCTTTTGCAGTGCGCTCATGGGAATGTGCCCGGCGTGATACGGGGCATCGGTTTATAAGGTCTCTTCCGAAGGATCCCGCGACTTTACCACTGAGCTACCGGAGTGGTCTTTACTCTACCACTGAGCTACCGTAGTGGTCTTTACTCTACCACTGAGCTACTGTAGTGGTCTTTACTCTACCACTGAGCTACCGGAGTGGTCTTTACTCTACCACTGAGCTACCGGAGTGGTCTTTACTTTACCACTGAGCTACCGGAGTGGTCTTTACTCTACCACTGAGCTACCGGAGTGGTCTTTACTCTATCACTGAGCTACCGGAGTGGTCTTTACTTTACCACTAAGCTACTGTAGTGGTCTTTACTTTACCACTAAGCTACCGGAGTGGTCTTTACTCTACCACTGAGCTACTGTAGTGGTCTTTACTTTACCACTAAGCTACCGGAGTGGTCTTTACTCTACCACTGAGCTACCGGAGTGGTCTTTACTCTACCACCGAGCTACCGGAGTGGTCTTTACTCTATCACTGAGCTACTGTAGTGGTCTTTACTCTACCACTGAGCTACCGGAGTGGTCTTTACTCTATCACAGAGCTACTGTAGTGGTCTTTACTCTACCACTGAGCTACCGGAGTGGTCTTTACTCTACCACTGAGCTACCGGAGTGGTCTTTACTCTACCACTAAGCTACCGGAGTGGTCTTTACTCTACCACTGAGCTACCGGAGTGGTCTTTACTCTACCACTGAGCTACCGGAGTGGTCTTTACTCTACCACTGAGCTACCGGAGTGGTCTTTACTCTACCACTGAGCTACCGGAGTGGTCTTTACTAGCTACTCTACCACTGAGCTACCGGAGTGGTCTTTACTAGCTACTCTACCACTAAGCTACCGGAGTGGTCTTTACTCTACCACTAAGCTACCGGAGTGGTCTTTACTCTACCACTGAGCTACCGGAGTGGTCTTTACTCTACCACTGAGCTACCGGAGTGGTCTTTACTCTACCACTGAGCTACCGGAGTGGTCTTTACTTTACCACTGAGCTACCGGAGTGGTCTTTACTCTACCACTGAGCTACCGGAGTGGTCTTTACTCTACCACTGAGCTACCGGAGTGGTCTTTACTCTACCACTGAGCTACTGTAGTGGTCTTTACTCTACCACTGAGCTACCGGAGTGGTCTTTACTCTACCACTAAGCTACTGTAGTGGTCTTTACTCTACCACTGAGCTACCGGAGTGGTCTTTACTTTACCACTAAGCTACCGGAGTGGTCTTTACTCTACCACTGAGCTACCGGAGTGGTCTTTACTCTACCACTAAGCTACTGGAGTGGTCTTTACTTTACCACTAAGCTACCGGAGTGGTCTTTACTCTACCACTGAGCTACCGGAGTGGTCTTTACTTTACCACTAAGCTACCGGAGTGGTCTTTACTCTACCACTGAGCTACCGGAGTGGTCTTTACTCTACCACTAAGCTACTGGAGTGGTCTTTACTTTACCACTGAGCTACCGGAGTGGTCTTTACTCTACCACTGAGCTACCGGAGTGGTCTTTACTCTACCACTGAGCTACCGGAGTGGTCTTTACTCTACCACTAAGCTACTGGAGTGGTCTTTACTCTACCACCGAGCTACCGGAGTGGTCTTTACTCTACCACTGAGCTACCGGAGTGGTCTTTACTCTACCACTGAGCTACCGGAGTGGTCTTTACTCTACCACTGAGCTACCGGAGTGGTCTTTACTCTACCACTGAGCTACCGGAGTGGTCTTTACTCTACCACTGAGCTACCGGAGTGGTCTTTACTCTACCACTGAGCTACCGGAGTGGTCTTTACTCTACCACTGAGCTACCGGAGTGGTCTTTACTCTACCACTAAGCTACCGGAGTGGTCTTTACTCTACCACTGAGCTACCGGAGTGGTCTTTACTCTACCACTGAGCTACCGGAGTGGTCTTTACTCTACCACTGAGCTACTGGAGTGGTCTTTACTCTACCACTGAGCTACTGGAGTGGTCTTTACTCTACCACTGAGCTACCGGAGTGGTCTTTACTCTACCACTAAGCTACCGGAGTGGTCTTTACTTTACCACTGAGCTACTGTAGTGGTCTTTACTTTACCACTGAGCTACTGTAGTGGTCTTTACTTTACCACTGAGCTACTGTAGTGGTCTTTACTTTACCACTGAGCTACTGTAGTGGTCTTTACTTTACCACTGAGCTACTGTAGTGGTCTTTACTCTACCACTGAGCTACTGTAGTGGTCTTTACTTTACTACAGAGCTACTGTAGTGGTCTTTACTTTACCACTGAGCTACCGGAGTGGTCTTTACTTTACCACTGAGTTACCGGAGTGGTCTTTACTCTACCACTGAGCTACTGTAGTGGTCTTTACTCTACCACTGAGCTACCGGAGTGGTCTTTACTTTATTACTGAGCTACTGTAGTGGTCTTTACTTTACCACTAAGCTACTGTAGTGGTCTTTACTTTACCACTGAGCTACTGTAGTGGTCTTTACTTTACCACTGAGCTACTGTAGTGGTCTTTACTCTACCACTGAGCTACTGTAGTGGTCTTTACTTTACCACAGAGCTACTGTAGTGGTCTTTACTTTACCACTAAGCTACCGGAGTGGTCTTTACTCTACCACTGAACTACCGGAGTGGTCTTTACTCTACCACTGAGCTACCGGAGTGGTCTTTACTCTACCACTGAGCTACCAGAGTGGTCTTTACTCTACCACTGAGCTACCGGAGTGGTCTTTACTCTACCACTAAGCTACCGGAGTGGTCTTTACTTTACCACTAAGCTACCGGAGTGGTCTTTACTCTACCACTGAGCTACCGGAGTGGTCTTTATAGGTCAAAAGAGTGAAGGATCAGTAACATTATAAAGCAAAGTCACGATGCCATAGGTGCAAAGTTATGAATGCGAAGGAATAAAGGTTCCTTTGTCTCAATTCGCGCCTCGCGATCGGTAATACATCTTTGCATTTACGCGAAAGAAAAGACAATTATGGGATGGAGCTAAGTTAAGCTGCAAATAAACAAACACACGAAGGCATATAACAGGAGCGAAAGGATGATAAAGGTGACGGGGTGCTTTAAGCCTCGCCTCTTTTGTCTTAGCATTTTCGCTACTTTGCCTTCGCATCTTCGCCGCTTCGTCTTTGAAGGTTCGCTCCTTCGCCTTTATGTCGACGACTAAAGATCAATAATTAAATATAGGCCCTAAGCAGGCATAAAAATGCACTTATTTTCACCCGCGGTCTTTTTTAAAATAATAAATTCATAAAAAAAGAGGGAAAAAATCGCCTAAAAATTACACGATTTACTGTAGAAAGACTTATCACAGTTTAAAATCGTTTGATGTTTTGTAATTTTGTCATATACATGCAATAATTTCAATTTTTTTTATTCAATAAATAATAAAAACATGTAAATGTATTTAGAAAATTAGCATTTGAATTAATTTTAATTTGCAATGGCTGATTTGTTTGCTAAAGTAACTAAAATTTATAACCTAGCGTGGTTTTATTTTTTTAGAATTATTATTTTTATTTATAATTATTATTGTTATCATCATAAATTTTTGTTGACTCAGCGATAAATCTTCAAGGGGCCATAAATACACACACACGTGCATTGCGTTAGTCATATACGGTACAGACCTGTCGAAAGTTTAGTTAACACCGACGTAACGAGTTGGGTTGAGTTAAGTGTTTAACGTCCCTGTCAAGGATATTTCACTTATATCGAGACATCGCACAGCTATAGGCAAAAGTGCAGAAAGTTTGCCTGTGCATTGCGCTGATGGCATTATACCGTGAAGATGGTTCGTTATCGTGCCAAACCCACCGTGACACGGGACTTCGTTTATTTTAAGTTCCCATCCAATAGAACCGCGACATTCATTTCGTAATGCCGAGTGCTTGTTGAAAGAAAAGTCACTACCCACTTTCAAGTCTTGGGTCAGACCTGACCGGGGTTCGAACCCACGACCTCCCACGTACGAAGCGAGCACTCTACCAACTGATGAGCTACCGCAGTAGTCTCGATGTAACGAAAAAAGAAGCTGCTCTGATATACATGTACGGTATGGGTAGCTGGTTACAGAAAAGCTTCAGGGATATAGAAAGCAGCTGCCAAAAATCTGTCGTGATGTACAGCTAGCAAGGAGCCAAGATGAGCTGTCGTGATGTACAGCTAGCAAGGAGTCAAGATGAGCTGTCGTGATGTACAGTTAGCAAGGAGCCAAGATGAGCTGTCGTGATGTATAGCTAGCAAGGAGCCAAGATGAGCTGTCGTGATGTACAGCTAGCAAGGAGCCAAGATGAGCTGTCGTGATGTATAGCTAGCAAGGAGCCAAGATGAGCTGTCGTGATGTACAGCTAGCAAGGAGCCAAGATGAGCTGTCGTGATGTACAGCTAGCAAGGAGCCAAGATGAGCTGTCGTGATGTACAGCTAGCAAGGAGCCAAGATGAGCTGTCGTGATGTATAGCTAGCAAGGAGCCAAGATGAGCTGTCGTGATGTACAGCTAGCAAGGAGCCAAGATGAGCTGTCGTGATGTACAGCTAGCAAGGAGTCAAGATGAGCTGTCGTGATGTACAGCTAGCAAGGAGCCAAGATGAGCTGTCGTGATGTACAGCTAGCAAGGAGCCAAGATGAGCTGTCGTGATGTACAGCTAGCAAGGAGTCAAGATGAGCTGTCGTGATGTACAGCTAGCAAGGAGCCAAGATGAGCTGTCGTGATGTACAGCTAGCAAGGAGCCAAGATGAGCTGTCGTGATGTACAGCTAGCAAGGAGCCAAGATGAGCTGTCGTGATGTACAGCTAGCAAGGAGTCAAGATGAGCTGTCGTGATGTACAGCTAGCAAGGAGCCAAGATGAGCTGTCGTGATGTACAGCTAGCAAGGAGTCAAGATGAGCTGTCGTGATGTACAGCTAGCAAGGAGCCAAGATGAGCTGTCGTGATGTACAGCTAGCAAGGAGCCAAGATGAGCTGTCGTGATGTACAGCTAGCAAGGAGCCAAGATGAGCTGTCGTGATGTACAGCTAGCAAGGAGCCAAGATGAGCTGTCGTGATGTACAGCTAGCAAGGAGCCAAGATGAACCGCCGATTCGGCACGAATTCGTTAGCTTAGTGTTAAACTTTCGACAGGTCTGTACTGTATTTGAACGTAAAACTAAAAAAAACTTATCCAAATCTTATTAAAATAGTTTGATGTTAAAAAACTTTTTTTCTTAGTAATAAAATATTCAATAAAAACAGCAAATAAAAATATAGTGCATGCTGCAATGAGCTATAATTGAAACTGATTGTCATAGATTAAAATCTGAATCTTTAAAATTATAAAGAAATAATAAAAATATTAATATCAAACGGGCAAGTTTACTCGATGAGACATCATACCCATAAATTTCCAAATTTTATGCTGCACTGAACATTCATAGTCCCTAGATATGTGTCACATCACCGTCTGTCCTGATTTGGGTGTTTAGTACATTAACACGAATAATTATTACAGAGTCTTCCAAGTATAGTTCTGTCGAAAGTTTAACACTAAGTTAAGGAATAAGTGCTGCCAATCGGCGGCACACCTCGGCCCCTCGTTATCTATTTCCCAAAAGCTTTTCTCGGCAGCTGCCATCCATCTTTTGACAGCATTTCGACAACTAGCTATCCATGTCTCAGTCACTCGACAGCCAAGTTATGACTCCTTTTCTTTAGCCCAGTTTTAAGCTCTGGACAGGTCCGTAATCTTTTTCTTAATAACATGTTCTCAACTTTCTTCTTTTTTTTCATGCCATCGACCTAAAAGTGTACTATTAATAATATCGAAATGATAAGACTGTCATTTTTTCTGTAACTACGCCATCTATTGTCCGGCCAGTCTGATATACGATACGTGATATGGGGTAGTTAGTGGATTAATACTTGTAAAACTCGATTCCATACGTAACATACCGGTTTTAATAAATCAAAAAATTAACTAATGACGTCATGGTAACTTGGGTACCCATTAAAATAAGCCCAGCTTCTGAAACAAATCAAAGTAAAGACAAACCGTTTACGAGGTAGAATTA